>CM065379.1:47350817-47695817 GCA_033060915.1 Euryodendron excelsum
CCGATCAATTGTTAAATACAAAATTCTGGAGATTATATCTCCATTCTAGAAGCTGAGGCAATCCCGTTGCACCCTTACCTTTCTGCTATTCGCATGGAGAGGATTAGTCATTTCACGAAATCACTTACACTCTGTTTAGTTTCTCGATTCCTCAAGGAAAAACAACATAAAATTCATGGAAAATCATGACCTCTTTTTTTATTCTTTGTGCTTCACCTATGGCCTCTTTTCTTTTCTTTTTCTGTTTTCCCTACGACTCCCTTCTGCTTGCTCTCTCTCTCTCTCTCTCTCTTCTGTAGATAACTCTTGGCGAAGTGTGAAGGAATGCTAATTTTACAAAGCCAACTTGTGTTGTGAGGGTGACACTTGTCCCCTTGGGGCGATTTTGAATTTTTTTTGTTTTCCTTGGACTTAATTGAAATATTACTAATTAGCCCACTAACCCTGATTACTATTCTAATCATACTTTAATCCCTTAAAAAAATCTAGATCATTCCTTAATTTTCCTTTATTTTTTTTCTTCACTTCTGCCCTTGTTAAACATTTTATTTCCCATTTTCTTCGAAGCTATTTTAGTATTATATATTTTTCATTGTACTTATTTTTTTGTAATTTTATTTGCAAACAGAATATTATACAATCCTTTAAAATTACTGAGTGTTACACGTATTTGATACCCCACGTGGTTACACGATTACAAATTAAACCACAAATTGAGATCACTAAATTCATATCCATGGAAGGCCTGGGCCTAAAGAAAAAAAGGCAGTAATTAAATATATCTTTACGTTTTGTTTAGAATTCGAATTTTCGATTAGAAAAATAAATAAAAGAAAAATATAAAAGAAAACAAAAAAAATATATTTTTTTATTTTGTTCTTTTTTTCCTCACTTTTTTTTTTCTTCTGTTTTTCTCATAAAAAATAAGAGTTCCACACTTGGCGTTAGTGACCTTTGGGTCAAAATCAAATAAACCTCAAAGCTTCGCCCACCCAAAAAACAAAGCCCGAAAACATCTTGGTCTAGCGTTATATTGCAATGATGACGGTTTCCAAATGGGGCCTCAAAACATATTCCAATCACTGCAGATGCTTCCGGTTTGCCAGTTGGGCTACTCTGGGCTCACTTACGAAGAAACAAGAAAAAAAAAATATGAGAAATAAAATTACTCTAGTTGTTTGGTTATTAAAGAAAAATAGTGGATAAAAAAAAAATAAAAAAAGAAGAAGTGAAGAAACTGCATTATCTCATTTACCTGTAGTTGTTATTGATAAATATCTATTCTTTTTTTTTTTCTTTAATGTAACCAAATAAGAGCATAGAATTTAAAATTTCACATTTTTTTTCTTTATATTTATATATTTTTTTCCTCTCAATAAATTCTAGTTCTAAACATGGTGTCAGAAAGCTTATTCAGTCAGGGTCAGTTCACTTTTCAGGAAGAATGTCTTTAAGAGCATATAATACTTCCTTAACCGACCAAGATGGTTGTGGGAATTTGGACAAACTCTCATCCACTCTGCCGGATTCTGCGGTTAACTCCATTATTGCATCAACCAAACCACCTTTAAATGTTTCAATCTAATAAATGATAAAAATAGCTGGGAATCCCACCCCTACTAGTTAGTATGATAAGCGCCTCTCAACTTTTGAACTTTTTCCTTGCCTCTCCTGTTTTTCCCTCTGGACCTTTTGCCCCTCATTCGGATTATATGTTTTGCCTTTTTGGGCATGTTTGGTTGAGGAATAAAAGTGAGGAATTAAATTAGTTATTTTGTGAGTTTTACAAAATTTATATTTAACAAAAAAAAATTATATAGAATTAGTCATCCCTCCGAACTATTAATTCCTCACAATAAGGGATAAATAATACCATGAGGAGGCGGTATTACTTGTCCCATTCTTTGAGATAAACTTTGAAATGATATTTTTACTATTTTTTATTATTATAATAAATTAATATAATATTAAATAACTATATTATAATTTAAAAATAATTTTTTATATTTTTAATGTGATATTTTTGATGAAATAATATTTCTTATCCTTATCATATTCTCATCTAATTAAATGTAATATGAATAATCTCTCATCACATTTGGTATTACTTATCATCCATTACTATTTTTTTAATCTCACAGTATTACTTATCTCTCATTTTCTTATCCCCAACCAAACATGTCTTTTATTTATTAAATTTTTTGACAATTCTAAACTAGATAGAAATGAACCTGTTGCCAACTCTTTTTTTTCATTGATTCTTGTGTCATTCAATCATTTCATGCCACCTCATCTGATTATTGACGTTCACCACTGTACGCTATACGTCTCTCTCTATTTATCTCTTCCTCCTGGCATCCTTTGATTGAGATCTTGTCTCCGTGATTTGGTGTCTCTTTCAACTTGAGGGTTTCAGCTTCTTCATGGGGGTGACTTCTTTTCTCTTTTGCCTCTCACGCTCGTTTCCTTCGCAGGGCTCAATGTTTGTAGGAGAGGTAAAAATTTCAGTCTCTATGAGATTTCTTAGCTAGCTTTATGCTCTTGTTTTATTTAACTGTTTTGTAAGATTCTAGAGGGTTCTCTGTGTGCTTGCTGTTTCACAATATCCACATGCTATATTTCAATTAAGTTGCTGACTTGATGTAAATGGCCTATTTTCACTGTAACTATAAGACCCACTTCTCGACTAGCCAAGACCATGTCCTCATCCTACCATACCTTCACCTTCAAACTCTAGAAAATCAGCATTGCTTTGAGTGTGCTTGTATATATATATAGGTATAGGTATGTACATGGATATCTAAGAATATGCTTTTTGTTGGTGCTTTTGTGTGCAGTAGCAGCAGAAAATGACTTCAAATCAGAAAGTTCCTGCCTTTGAAGAGGTCGCTAAGCACAACAAACTGAATGAATGCCCGATAATTATATCTGGAAAGGTCAGATCTGTCTTGATTCCATCTCTTTCTTTTGGTAGTTTTTTATTGCAATTATGGATGAATAATGTTCTATATAGTTCATTTTGTCTTTTTTCTAGTTATCGTTGCATTTACATATGTATATGCTAGAGATTTCGTTTTTATGGATTGTTTGGGTTTTGTTCAGTTTTTGTTTTATTATAATTTTTTATAGACTAATTTGGTTTTTGTAAATTTTTTTTCTTGGTTTGTGCTTCTGTCTTTCTTCAATTTTCACCCCATTCCTTCAGATTTGTGCTTCGGTAAGTTGGAGCTTTCTAGTTTTGAAATGGTTGCCAAGATATTTACTCCCTTATTTCTGCCCTTGTAGATATCTTTGAGATCTGATATTTAAATTGAAATCTTGATTTGTATTTTATTTGGGCTTTGATTTGGGGCTTCTTTTTTTTCCCAGGGGTGTTTTGATTGCAACATGAAAAAGTACAAGATACTACTGTACGTCGATGGTTTCATTATTTATCATAGTCTTTGTGTTCATACCAGCTCTTATTTTGTTTAAGGTATTTAATAGCTTCTCACCGGTCCATGGCTTCTTCTTTATATTTGTATATGTATTTTTAACAGTGTACGTATACACACATGTAGAAGAAATTTCTGCTTGGTTTGTGAAAGAGATGTGATTGCCTGATGTTTGTTTTTGCTGGGAACTTTTTTCGTGCTGTGAATATTGGCTTTAGATAAAGTCTTAGGAGTCTCTGCACAGTACCCTTGCAATTATTTCCATTTAATTTTTTGTTCTTTGTTCTAGTCTAAAGAGATGTAGCATTTTTTATTTTTTATTTTTTCTAGTTTTTAAGCAAAATCATAACTGGCAATTGAGTTTCCGGTCCAAACCAAATCTGTGATTGATGAATTTTATAAAACAAAATAGTATATCCAATGCACTTCTTGTGCTTTACTTGAAGTTCCATTGCTTCTTGTGAAGTTCTCTTTTTTTTTTTAAGGCCCTATTCACGCAAGGGTTTGAACGAAAATATTTATACCTTGAATATTGTATATAGATTTTGAATTTAGTACTTCTGGAAAAGACCAAAGATAATTCATGCTTTTTTCCCATGAGTAACTTAGAAATTGACAAGAGTTCTGGTAGGACTTCCATTGCTAGCTTCATTAGGTAGAATATCCAAAAAAATAAGTGATATCGACATAACTGATAGTAAGCTTATCCTCAGAGGCATTGCTTGACAAAGATTCCTCTTTATATTGTGACTAAGTCGATCTCCCCCAAGCCTAAGAAAAAGAAGTTTATTGACATTGTGGCTATTTCTTTTCTTTTAGTGTGATATTTACCTATTTATTTGTGACGGTAGAGCTGTTTACCTGTTGGTTTTTTGGGTTTCTGATGGAAATGCTAAATTGTGTGTTGATGATTAGTGTAGTGACCCTCCCGCCCTGCCCTCCAGCTGATCTTTTTTAGGTTAATTCGAGTCAATTGTACTTGAGTTTGGGTATATAAATGTGAGGTGGTTGAAAGAAGAAATGTATTAGAAGGTGGTTTTAATTCACAACTTTTGTGATTAGTAACAGGTATGCCATGTGTTTCTGTTAAAAGCCATGCCTTTCTCAAATTCGAGGAGTCAAATGGTTTTGTTTCTTGCACCTTATTTTATTTTATTTCATTATTTTGATATTATCTGCTAAATGGGATAAGAGTTGAGAGATTCAAAGAAAAAGAAGAGAAACATATACTTGAGAAAGATAAGCTAGAAAGATAGACATGTTGTTTGCTAAGAGTTAAGTTAAAGAAGTGTGAGAAATTGTGTGATAGTTGTACTTATTATGAAAATAGAGAAATGCTTTTCATTTTTTGGGAGGAAAACAAAAAAAAATCAAATAAAGACTAGAAATAAAAATGTTTCTGTTATAGGGCTACAAAATTGAGCATTATAGAATGAAAGAAAACTACTGGCATATAAATAACAATTATCGGAAGATAATTAATTATGAGTAGATAATTAATACAGTTATTTGAAAATAACTATCACATGAATGAGAATTGTGCCTAACTGTTGCTGATTTTTGAATTGGTGTTATTTGGAATATAGTTTATATTAGAAGAAAAAACCTTCCATCACTGCTTCTCCAAGATACATGACTTGAGATATTGGAATTAGATGCATTATATATTGAGAAATGGTTTATTAACATGTTTCCTTGCCCCCTTCTCCTTTGTTCTTACATTACAAGATTATGATTTATACGAAGAAAGTTCTGAAAGTCCTGAAACTGCTCATTTTATTTATTCTGAGACAAAAAATATGTAAAAACTATGTATCATCTCGCTAAGATGTGACTTTGCATGATATTTTAAGTTGCATTTGATGACACTTGGCAAATCAGTTAAACTTTACATGATTGATTTCTTATCCCTGTTTGTTGTGTCGTCTTATTCTGTTTTAGTTCATGGGCAAAATGAATACCTCAATGAGGAATTGACTTGGCCTTATTTTGAAGCTTTTTTTTAATGAGTTAATGAAATATTGTTATGTGCAGAAAGAGAAATTGTCGATATAAGTTCATACCTGTGTAAATAGCCAGATACTTTTGTATCTTGCAACTTATTTTATGTGTTTTCCTCTATTTGTCATGCACAACCTATTGAGAAGACAGACCTTATTAACATTATTTTTTAATCTCCAGTATTTGTAACCCAAGCAATAATAGAGTGTCATAGATAATATAATAAATTCTATTATTATTTTAATTCTGTCAGTTAACATAGCAATACCAATGTGTATACATATCTGTTCATGCTGTTGAAAATACTATTTTTATTTGATACTTTAAAAAAAAAAAAACCTGAAACATGATCTTTATTATAGACAACTAGACGCGGGCCCCTTCCACTAGTATATATATAGAACCTTGAAGGTGAGCCAATGCGGAGATTAAAATAGCTTCAGAACTCGCATAACACATTTTTTAGCATAATTTTAATACATTGTTATTGTAAAAAAAAAATTTCACACAAGCCGAATGCAAAATTGCGGCACACGTATCTTAAAACTTATGTATACCATAAAGAAGTAAAACTTTAAGAACGCTCATTATATTTAAGTACCTGTTTGTGTATCCAAATTGAACTCAACAATTTATTTAGCCACATCTAGAAAGGCTTCCCGCCTAAGACCTTCTGCATTACATAAACGTTAATCCGGACGAAATTTGTCCTATTTGTGGTATTAGACCCGAGTCCAAGGAACATGCCCTCCTTCTCTATAGTAATGCCCATAACTAATTAAAAGGAAACAGAACTATAAAAAAGTTATAGTTATATCCCACAATTAGTTATGGGCATTTCATGAAATGATAAATAATGTCTTCATTTAGTGGTAATGTGGGTGCATGGCAGCATACATTTGAACTAGGGCCGGAGTCAAGATTTTGTTTTGGGTGTTAAAACTTGAAAAACCAATATTCACCTGTGAACATAATTATTATATATTTAATTTTCTTTGCACATTTTCAATTTTAAGCATGAAAGATGTAAGACTAAATTTATATATAAAAAATAAAATCAGCTTCTATTCAACCTCGACAAAATATGAATAAAAAAATTCAATTGTTTTATAGTACATTTCAAGTCAATCGTTCATAAAAGTAGAACTTGAAGTTCTTTAATATTTTGAAACTCTTCAATCTTTAATTGATCCTTTCAAGACTTAAGCTTCGAGAATGAAGAGATAAGAGGGTCCTATAGACTTCTATTTGATGAATAATGTTTATTTGTTAGATGGGTGCACGTTAGAAGACCCGGTTAATTTTATTGGGTTATGACATTAAAAAAAAAATGAACATAATCTTTATGGTCTACTATATAAAAATTTTAATAATTTATTGAGTTATGGTATTAAGAAGAATTTTAAATTAAGAAGAGTATCTTTATTGAGATATTATATGACATATAGGAGGAGGGCTATGGAAAAGCTGGTCCCATGGCAGGGGCCCATTATGTACTTCTGCTCGTGAATTTGGAATGACAACTCTCTTGCATAGTTGTTTATGTCAAGTAAGTGGTTTCGTGTACTAAAAATATTAAGTAATTGTTATAAACTAAATGAATTTAAAACAAGTAAAACACAGTATATAATAAAATGAGTTCTTCTGGAACTGTCAAATAATAATTAAATAGTTCTTTTAGAACTATGGGGATAGATCTTTTTTATTATCTAAGTATGTATTGAATTAAATAGTTCTTCTAGAACTATGGGGATAGATTTTTTTGATCACTTCAGTATGTATTTCTTTCATAAGACAAAAAATAAAGACAACAGAAATATAAATAGTTTATCTATACTCTTTGTCTTTTCCTTCCTTCTCTTTTCCTCTTCTTATTTCTCTTCTTTTCTTTCTCTCTCTCTTCTTTCTCTCTCTCTTTTCTCTCTCTTCTGTCTCTTTTCTTCTCTGTCTCTCTCTCTTCCTTTTCTTTCTTTCTTCCCTTTTTCTCTCTTCCGTTTATATAGGCAAATATAGTGATAGGTTACAAATCACGTGTCATCCACCGATCAACTATTTCATAACACTCCCCATTGGATGACCGGCACAAGAAACCTTATAAAAATCATGGGGAAAGAAAAATGGGTGCGCTAAAAACTGTCTCATTAAAATCTTGCCAAGAAAAATCCTTTGGAACAAAAATTGTTGGCGAAGGAAAAAGAGTATAGTCTACAACTCTCCCTCATTCATACATCTGGTACGAAGTTGAAGTTGAAGTTGATAGCTTCAATTGTAAAGATCTTTGAGACGACGTATGCCAATATTGTGTACCAATTTCTCAATGTTGCAGTTGGGAGTGCTTTAATAAATAAGTTTACCAAGTTGTCACTTGAATGTATCTTTGATGTAGCATCTCTTAATTTGTACAATACACACTGCATTATCTTTATATAATATCGTTGAGCTATCTTTGATCAAGGATAGTCCGCAACTATCTTGAATATATTGGATCATAGATTTTAACCAAATGCATTCTCGACTTACTTCATACATTATGATGATCTCAGAATGATTTGAAGAAGTTGCAGTTAATGTCTGCTTAGCCAATTACTTCAGGTTGTGACTCTTTTGAATAGAATAAGCCTATATCAGTTATCTCGTTGTGACTCTTTTGAATAGAATAAGCCCATATCATTTGTCTCGTTGTGACTCTTTTGAATAGAATAAGCTCATATCAGTTGTCTCTCGTAAGTAACGCAGTATATGCCTAATTCCTTTCCAATGTTGTTGAGTTGACGCAGAATTATATCTTGCCAATACGTTGACAGAGAAGGTTATATCAAGTCTTGTATAATTTGTAAGAGATATAAGAACACCGATTACACTAAGATATGGTATTTCAGGACCAAAAAATTCTTCACTATTTTCTCGAGGACGAAAAAAACCCTTCTGTATATCAAGTGATTAGACAACCATTGAAGAGTTTCATGGACGAGTTTTATCAATATAATATTTTTCTGTATATGTCAACTGATAAATAAAATTCTTTCTGACAAATGCTTAATCTGATAATTTGTTCTTTCAAGGTATTTAAGTTTTCAATAACTAGTACCAATTTGCAATCTCTTCAAGAATACTAATAATATCCAAAGTATCAACATATATTGCAATAATCATCAATTCATATTCTCAGGTACTATTCACATATCATTCAATTGATATTTATTGGGATAATTATACCATTTGCGTCCAGATTGGTGTAACTCATACATATATCATTGAAGCTATAATTCGAGGTATTTGTTTCAATTGCATATGTATATCATTACATAATCCACCATATGAATAGGTTGTGTTATATATTCATTACATGCATATCCAGTTCTTCTGAGACTGACAAACTAATTAATAATATGAATGTAATTGTATATTTATAAGATAGAATTTCTCATTATAGTCCATACCAAGTCTCTGCGAGAAACCTTTTGGTACGAGTCGTGCTTTCTATCGCACTATTTCATTTTCTCATTGCACAAATACCCATTTGTATCAAACCGGTTTTACATCTTCAGGTGGGTAGACTACTAATTCGAATACTTTACAGCTTCTGATGTTTGGACTACAGATCTGACATCTGTTAGTGTTTGGACTACAAGTCCGATATTTTTATCTTCTGATGTTTGAACTACAAGTTCAATACTTTACATTATGCTAATGAGTTTAACTCTAACTTAGTAATTTCTTTCATTTTGATTGATCATATTATCGACGTCTTTGCATTACTTCTGATAATTGCAAGAGTCACTTTAAATAGAAATATGTTGGCAACAACAACATTATTTTTATTCCATCGTTCTCCTGTATTCTCGTTATTATACATTGAAATCTCATTATTGTCAGGTATTATCTCCTCTGCAGGGGATATCTCTTCAGGAGATTTCTCTTTTAGAAATGCTTTAACAGGAGTTTTTTTAAAAAGTTTAGATGATTAGGATTCCTCTTCTGGAGGTTCATTTTCATCTTTAAGAAATTGCTCTTCAGGAGTTCCTTTTTCAAGAAGGTGCTCATTTCGTTGTGCTTTCTTTTTTTTTAGAGTGTAATTTTGCATCGACATTCCTCTCACACTTTAAGCGCTTTAAAATTATATACTATTATATGAACATATAATCCTACAGCGACATCAACATATTGTCCTACATGGATATTAATACGTGCTATAGCATTAGCAGCTGGTATCAATATGATTTGATTATCGTCTTTGTGTCGGTGAATGTTTCAGGCAATTGATTTACAATCATAAATAAGTAAATAATTTCTTTGTGAATTTCAGATTCACATCGACTTGTCCGAGAATCACGCTACGTCTTATCTCTCCCCCTAATGATGGGAAAACTAACGCAACATAAGAACTATCAGTAAAATATAAGAGTTAATAGTAAATAAATATGTAATCATTGTATATAAAGATATATTAATATCACAGAGTAAACAAATAATGGTTTGGCAAAAAGAATCTTCTGGTTCTTTAGCGGATGTCCATGAAAATTATGAAGTATTGAACATATCATTGATGATCCTAGATAACCAAGACAATCATGCTAAAATATAAAATTCTTTTGAGATCAAATCACTTCTGGTGCATCACTTCAGATGCTGTCATTGTAGGTAATCCACAAATACTTCTGTTGTATCACTTCAGGTGATTTCATAGTATAAAAATCTTTTAAATCAAAAAACTTCTAGTTTCTCACTGCAGATAATCCCTAATATAATATAACCCAGAAGAAAAGTAACAAGTTTCTCTATTATATGCTTCTAGCATGAAAAGAGAAATGTAAAGAAAGATATTTTCATTATCTGTATTGCTATATTCTTTTTCATCATATGCTCCTAGTATAATAGAAATAAAGTAAACACATTTATAAAAGTTGAGCAAATTTCTTGTATTGCTAGTAGAATACAATGCATCATCAATATATAGTTTTATTCTTCTTTATCACATTGTGTTAACTCTTATAAAACATAACTCTTGTAGAGCGTAACTTGTCTAAAGCTAACAATCAATTTGTAATGCTTGACATTGTTTTAACTTTAATTTCAGCTAATGTTAAGTTTACACCATATCAAAGAATTGTGTGCGTTCTAATAATGTTTGCTAGACATATATCTTCCTCATTCATATTTGTAATAATTGAAGTATTGGTATGATCTATACCTTCAAATGCAAAATATATATAATGTTTCATTGTCAAAATATTTCTATCATAGTAGTCTATTGAATATTTTATTATCGTACTATAGGTACGTAACCAATGAAACATCTTTGTAGTTCGTAGAAGGTTTATTTAGCAAACTTTTTTCTATTTTATTTTGCTTACATTATTTCACTTCTCGTGGCATTTACAACTGTTAGGGTAACTCAAACAATTCAACGATTATTACATTGTAATCACATCTGTAACAATATTCATGACCATCAAATAAAAGTACATTCACTTCAGGAAATGATATAAAATTGGTCCAATATATTAGCTAATCATAACACTCGATTTAGTGAGCTACACCACGCCGGATTCATACCATTCACTTATCACTTTGAGGATTGATACATATTATAAATTTGTATTCTTTTCAAAAAGATGATATAACACTAATAAAAACATAGGAAGGAAATAAAAAACAAAATCAAAATAATGTGGAACTCATAAATAGTACTTTAAATAGTAATGTAAATAGTATACATGAATAGTAATGTAACTATTTACTCTTATCTTCTAGTATATTTACACGATGTGTCATTGGAATACAATTTCTGAATTAACCCTTTTGATATTGCTACTTTTGGAGCACGTTCGAGACATAAAATATAAATATATTTGTCTATCATATCTTTATCAGGAAGATTTTCTCCACATCATTTTCATTGTGGACGTATTTGAATAATAAAAATTGTACTCATTCTTTTATTTGGCAACATTGTATTACATCCTTGCCATTACAACTTCAAATACACTAAATCATTGCCTTACAACTTCAGGTGCATTCAACCATAATCTTGCAACTGCAAGTGCATTTATTGATTATGTTACAACTCTAGGTGCATTAAATTATAATAAACTTTTGAAACATTCAGCAGCTATAATAAATATAATTAAATAATAGCAACAACAGAAATAAAAGCAGTAGCAGGCGGTAAGTCAACCTTATAAAGTAACAATAATAAAATAAACTGCGTGCAAGCCTTAATAAACATTCTACAGGAATACTTAATTTCTTTAAGGCAATACATATAATAAAATCTGACAATCATACATTATTAATCATGTGAAACCTCTACCAAACATATTAATGTTAAGTAGATATTCTGATAAATGATAACCGACAAAACGGTGAAAAGTATTACTGTACTATTGATTAAATATTGTTTATTATATATTACTATACAATTCCTATTTATTACTGTTCATGAATAGTAAAATGAATAGTAAATTTTATCCAATCGATATATATATATATATATATATATATATAAGATCACTATTTTTATCTTTATTGTAACTTTTAATCTAGATATCAAAATATAGTCAAGTCACATGTCTATAGAAATGTATCAAAATATGGATTACATATCTATAAATATCATAAGCAAAACATGCAAGATCTGAGAGAAATAAAGTAACAAAGTTTTGAAATAAATACTAGTCATTGTAACAGTTAAACTACTGTTCATACTATTCATGTGAATTGAATGAATAGTAAAGAAGCCAAAATGAAGATAAATTACACATAAAATGAAAAAAAAACACAAAGCGCTTAAAGTATCGTGCTGATAACGTGTTATAAACTAAATGAATTTGAAGCAAGCAAAACACAGTATATAATAAAATGAGTTCTTCTGGAACTGTCAAATAATAATTAAATAGTTATTCTAGAACTATGTGGATAGATCTTCTTGATTACCAAAGCATGTATTGAATTAAATAGTTCTTCTGAAATTATGGAATACATCTTCTTGATCACCCAAGTATGTATTGCTTTCATAAGACAAAAAATAAGGAGAACAAAAATATAAATAATTTACCTACACTCTTTGCATTTTCCTTCCTTTTCTTTTCCTCTTCTTCTTTCTCTTCTTTTTTCTCTCTCTCTTCTGTCTCTTTTTTCTCTTTCTCTCTCTCTCTGCCTTTTCTTTCTTTCTTCCCTTCTTCTCTCTTTCTCTCTTCCGTTTATATAAGTAAATATAATAATAGATTACAAATCACGTGTCATTCATCAATCAACTATTTTATAACAATAATTGGTTTTTCATTAAATCTTTCAATCTAGATGGATCACATATTTGGGATAAGGATGCTCTCTATCAGCCCAATGTCAATGTCAATGTCAATGTCAATGTCAATCCAAGTATCACCTCAGAACGGCTTCTTTTGCACTAGTTCATCAACCTTTCTTTCATTATTGTTATTTCCACTAGCCACTTGAAACTTGCAAGTAGATAAAATATGTAATTGTACTCATGCCAAGGCTTTATTTCTTTCACCTAGCATGAAAGTTGACACCCGATAAAATGGCATAAAGGATGAAAATGTAGGCTTGTTTATCTACACAAAGTGTTTTTTTGACTTAATTCTTTCAACATTGTGAATTTTAATTTAATTGAGCTAAGCATTGTAAAGCGTGGATAGAAACATAAACTTTTCTTTTAGAGTGCATTTTACAAAAACAAAAAAAAAAAACAAATTTAATTATTAAAAATTTGAAGAAAAAAAAAGAAGTATAAAGGTGGTTGATAAGTTCTAATTTTATTTTTAGTTGAATGTAAGATGAACAAGAGAAGTATACATGTGCATATATTTCTATATTGCAAAAATATTGTCTTAATCAAACTCTCCCTCTTACTCGTATGCAATCAGAGAATTGAAAATTTTTTAATCGTCTTAATAAAATTCTCTCACTTCCTTCTTGTATAGAAACAGAATCTCCATCAAACGCTCACTCTCTTACCCGCTCTCTCAACAAAAAAACCGTGATTGGCAATCACATTTTTTTTTTTCTAAAAGTTTTTTAGTTCTTTTAATTTTAAGAGAATTAATTCACATTTTATAATAAAAAAAAATTTAAAAGTGTGGTTGACACACCCTTTTGTTAAAAAGTGCGGATATAAAACACGCTTTACATTTTTTTTTTTCTCAAATAAGTTGGAATCCACAGAATTAAGTTTAAAAATAAATAAATAAATACTTGCGTCAAAGTAAACAAGCCGAAAATGTATACTCTCTTCAAATTACGACCCAAGAGGATTTGGTTGCCTTCTTAGATATGAGAGAGAAGACAAGCCTTAAAACGGAGACAAGCCTTCTTACATGGGACTTAAAATTATTCCGAAATAAAGGCATCACCAATAACATATATTGAGATTGACAATTATATGCAAGGACTTAATAATATTCATCATAGAAGAAAGAAACACATGATCTGCAGAATAAAGTAAAGAGTGGATGATAAGCACTTGCATATGACATATATATATATATATATAGCATCACCCATGGACTAAAGAAAAACATAAAAAGAAAAAGAAAAAGAAAAAGAGAGGGAGCAAGAAAGAGGCCCTCTGATCATCGCTTCTTGTTTGAAGATGAAGAAGAATTGGAAGAAGAGGAGGCGCCTTTAAAAACTTCAGTTATGACTCTTCTTGTTATCTCCCCTCGACGAGGAGGTTGCTTGCTGAAGGATGGGAAGCTCTGCTGCTGCTGGCTGCCCTTCCCTAAGTCACTGTTTGGTTGCTTCCCGGACTCACTCATATCTCTCTCTCTCTCTTCCTCCTTCCTGTGGGATTGTTTTCAGCTTTTGAGTGAGTGTGAGAGAAGCTATTTTTATTTCAATTTTTCTAATGAGGGGTTTGCAGTGCCAGGTGACAAAATTCCAACCACAGAATTACGCGTGCTTATGTGAGGTGGGCAATGCATCATTCTGTGACGTTGACAATGGCATCACGCAAAACCTTATCCTTCCCCCCTCTTTTTTGTTTGGGCAAATTACTTCATTTACCCTGAGGTTTTTTAATATGTAAGACAATGTTTGCTCATACCTCATGTTAGAGGTTTTCAAGAAAAATAGTAGAAGGGTTCGATGTAAAATTACTAATTTTGCAATAAATAATTGAAGCATTTTTTTTTTATCCAACACTACAATAAAATATTCATTCAGTGGCAATCGAAAGTGCCACTAGAAAAGACAATGGATACCAATGCCACTCTAGATACAAGTGCCACAAGTTCACACATGATAACATTTAAAAATGCCACCATTCCTTCTTTAGGCAATAACTGTGAATGCCATTGAAGACATTATTCATGGCAAGGGTAAGTGCCTCAACAGTTCTTTTTGTGCTATTTCAAAACACTTTATGACTACCACCAGCATAGAAATAAAATGCCAGTGTATCTTGTATTAGTGGCTCTTTTGAGTGCCACTATATACAATTTTTTTTTAAAAAAATATAATTGCTGACAACTGCAATTCCATTTGAATTTGTGCCTTTCCTTTTTCTTTGAATGATAATAGCAAAAAAGCTAATTGAATATTCATACACAAAAACATAGCAAACAAATATAATTAAATGTATTAATTATAACAAATGAAAGATCCCAAATCAAAACAATTAAAAAAAGTAGCTACAACCATCCTAATATTCTAAAGAACCAAAGAACAACAAGATGATTTGCATCTAGCAAAATTGGCATCCCGTGCACACAATATTTGATTCAAGACAGCCTTTGCATCATCCTCTGTGTATTTGGCAACCATGTAGAATCAAAGAAGCAATATGTTATTAGCAACTGCCTGGTTTTATTTTCACAAAATTCACCCCTTTTTATCCATCATAGCATCAAAATTAAAAAGATAGAAAAATACAATATTTCAAAGCTAAACATCAAAAAAATACCTTGACAGTATGCCATCCCAAAGCTCCTCGCGCTCACAAAACCTTAAAAAAATATAATTTTTAATAGCCTGTTAGAGAAGTAGCGCACCATTTCAATTGATACAAGTACAATCAGAAAGAAGTTTAGAACTAAACTACTCATGAAAACCAAAAGTTAGGAATGCAGTAATACAGCTTTAACGAACTAATATTATATTTAGAATTCACCATAAACCGATGGTACTGATCGACAGCTTTGTCCGCATTACTGCAGTCCAAGATCCTCCCAGTTGTTTAAACACAACGAAAACAGATTCAAAGCACTTAACCCAATTCTAATCTTCTCATTGCTCTTTGAGTTCCACTATCAATCACACCAAAACAAGAAATGAACTTGGTTATTTGGATTCATACCTAGTTGTCTTGTGAAGGTATCCCAGATGCTAGGTCCCTTGTTTCCTTCATCTACAGCCCCTTCAAACTACCACACACAACACCATCTTGTCATGTACAACTCTGTCAAAGGAATTAAAACAATGGAAATAGATACTTGGTAAGTTGAAGAAGCCGTTCCAAAGACAAACCCATCTAGAAAATCAGCTCTGCTTGTGGATTTTGAAACGAAACAAAACCCTAGATATCACAAATCAAACAGAAAACAAACCGAAATGAAATAAAACCGTAGATATCACAAAATCAAATAGAAAATCAAAGAATTTAAACATATCACAAAACCCTAAATATTAATTTGAAGAGAGAGTCCACATCATGAATGGCGTCTTTTTCTTCTTTGCTAGTGGTGATGGCGATATATTCAAGTTGTAACTCGGTGTCTGCATCTTCGCCAGTGACACTTTCTTTCTCTTCACTGTATTTCAATCGGTGATTTGGCGAAAGTTATCAAATAGAGAGGGAGAGACAGAGGGAGATGGGTTTTCGAAAAAGAGAGGGAATGAAAGAAATTGGGTGACAATTTCCCTCCAATTTAAAATGTCGAAATATACATATTATGATCAAACTAGGATTCTTGGGCATGTATATATATGTGTATATAGCCTGGGGGTAGTTTAGTCTTTTTTTCTTATTTCTAGGGTTAGCCTATATATATGTTGTTTCTATTCATTGTATTTTTCACTGCTTTCATATATACGAGTCTATCTTTTCTCTCTGTCTTTTTCTTTCTGTCTCTTTCTCTATCTACAACAATATATATATATATATATATATATTATATATATTTTTTCATCATTCTCACATGGTATCAGAGTCATGGTTGACTGTTTCTGAGTTCTTTCTCTTCTTGTGACTGTTTCACTGATTTCCCTTCAATTTCGACCTGTATCTGTGAGCACCGAACACTTGAAAGTCCTCAAAACTTAATTTCAACATCACCACCTAATTCCCCACAAAATTCTCATCTCAGATTCATCAAAATCCACCATAGAAAACAGTGCACGCGCCCCCACGCGCCGGTCAAAGGGCGGCGCGTAAGATCTACTCTCGACAGGACCAGCACGCGCTAGCACGCGCCAGAGGAGCGTTGATCATTGCTCACGCGCCCCCACACGCGCCACCCACTCGCCTGACGTCCCTTGTGCGTCATAACGCTGACATCATCTCGCTGACGTCATCCTGCCACGTCATCGGCCACGTCATCAGCCGTTAGCCCTGGGACCCACACCTGCCACGTCATCCTAACACGTCATCTGCCACGTCATTGCCACGTCACCGTTCAGGGCCCGCTCTGCCACGTAATCTGCCGCGTCAGCCTGTGGTTCAACCGGTCTGGTCTGAACCGGTTCAGGTTGATTTTCTAGATTATTTTGCCCGGTTCACTTATGTTTTGGCTGCTTTTGCTCTAGATAAGACCGGTTCCTAGCTAATTTCGACCTTCTGAATCTGTTTTTGGCCTTGGTTTTGCCAAATTCTGTGTGGAATTTACTGTTTTGATCATATTAGTCACTTTTCTGGCCGGTTCACTGCTTTTCTTGGCTGTTTTGGTCCGGTTCACAGTGGTTCTTGGGTAATTTGGGCCTTCTGACTCTGGTTCTGCCTTTAGTTTTGGCTTTTTCAGCTCCGTTAGTACTGTGGCTACTATTTTTTTTTTTGCACTCTTTTCTATTGGTTGAATTGTTTCTGCTCCTGGTTGTTCACTATGGATCGATCTGAGGTTTCCAGACCTATTATGGTTACTTTGGAGGGTCCCAATTATATCCCATGGTCTCAAGCGATGTCTAGTTTCCTCAAGGGAAGGAAGCTTTGGCGCTATGCCACTGGAGATATTGAGGCACCAGTTAAGAGTGATACTGAAACAGCTGCTGAGTATACTGAGCGTCTTGAGGAGTGGGATAGTAGGAATCATCAGATTATCACATGGTTTCGCAATACTTCTATTCCCTCCATTAGCCTACAGTTTGGGAGATTTGATACTGCTCATGCCGTCTGGGACTTTCTGGCTACCAGATATACTATTGCTGATCTAGCTTATCAGTATCAGCTTTTGACTTCCCTATGTCGACTGCGACAGGACCCTGGACAGTCTATCAGTGCCTTCTTGCCTCGGATTTATTCTATATGGGACCAGTTGACTCCATCCGAGCCTCAGTGGGTCAGTGCTGTTGATGCCGCTCTGTTTGCCACCTATCGCGATCAGCAGCGTTTGATTCTATTTCTCATGAGTCTCTTTGATGTGTATGAGCCAGTTCGAGCTTCTCTTCTTCATCGCATTCCTCTTCCTACACTCGAGCAGGCTATCTCTGAGCTTCTGTCTGAGGAGACTCGTCTTGGCCTTGTTCCGACTTCCCATGTGGACACCGTGCTTGCTGCCCCTAGTTCCCGAGCTCGTGGCTCCTCTAGTGGTTTTCGAGGTTCTTTAACCTCTGGTGGTCAGTCCTCTGGTTCAGTTTCTCGACATGATGCATGTACCTTTTGTCATGCCACTGATCATCGCTTGCTTACTTGTCCTATTCGGGTTTGTAAGCATTGCCGACAGCGTGGTCCTGGTCATTATCGATCTGATTGTCCCAAGAACCCTACCCGCCGAGATACTCTTCATCAGTCCACTGCTGATACTACTGAGGCTTCTTCTACTGTTTTTGCCTCTCCTACGCTGATTGATGTCAGTGATCTTCCTGCCCTCGTTCAGCAGATTATGTTAGCTTCTGGTAAACCCTCTACTACTTTGTCTGCTCCTTCAGGTATATCCTCATGGTACTTTGACTCTGGATGTAGTAATCACATGACCTCTGATTTATCTGTTTTCTCTTCTAAATCCTCCGAGTCTTCATTTCCTGTTATCTATACTGCTAATGGCTCTTCTATGACTGTGGATCATGTTGGACATGTCTCCACCTCTATTCTGTCTCTTCCCCATACTTACTATATTCCTAAACTCGCTCTTAATCTTGTTTCTGTTGGCCAATTATGTGATCTTGGTCTTACTGTTCTTTTCTCCTCTGCTGGTTGTATTGTGCAGGATTCGCAGACGGGTCAGACTCTTGGGATAAGCCGTAGACATGGTCGACTGTTCCAGCTTGTGCATCTTCACCTTCCTATCTCCACTGCTGCCACCACTTCTGCATCTGCTTCGTCACCATCTTTCAGGATATGGCATTCTCGTTTAGGTCATGTGTCATTAGGCCGGTTACGTTTTCTTGTGTCTCAAGGTGTCTTAGGTCCTGTTCCTAATGAACACCTTGACTGTCAGTCTTGTCAGCTTGCCAAACAACCTGCTTTATCCTTTAATAAAAGTACTTCTATTTCTTCTGCTTCTTTTGATTTAGTTCATTCTGATATTTGGGGGCCTTCTCCCACTTCTACTATGGGAGGTTCCCAGTATTTTGTTATTTTTGTGGATGATTTTTCTCGTTATACTTGGCTTTACCTCTTAAAGAATCGGTCCCAATTTCAACAAACCTACTATGATTTTGCTCGTATGATCAAAACTCAGTTTTCTCGGGATATCAAAATTTTTCGCTCAGACAATGCTCAGGAATACTGTGATACCTCCTTTCATACCTTTCTACGATCCCAAGGCACTCTTCCCCACTGTTCTTGTCCTGGCACCTCTCAACAGAATGGGCAGGCAGAACGTAAACACCGTCATTTACTTGATACTACTCGTGCCCTCCTTCTTTCATCTAATTGTCCCGAGAGGTTTTGGGGGGAAGCTGTACTCACTGCTACTTACACTATTAATCGAGTACCATCAGCTCTTCTTGGTAATCTCACATCATATGAGCATCTCTACGGTACTCCTCCTGATTACCATTCTCTTCGTGTCTTTGGTTGTGCATGTTTTGTCTTGTTACAGCCTCAAGAGCGCACTAAACTGGAGCCTAGATCTCGTCTCTGTTGCTTTTTGGGGTATGGGATTAAGCATAAAGGCTATCGTTGTTGGGATCCTCTGTCTCGCCGCCTTCGAGTCTCTCGTCATGTTGTCTTTTGGGAACATAAGATGTTTTCCTCTTTATCTTCCTTTCAGTTGTCCTCTTCTTCTATTCCCCCCTATCTTACTGATCCTTCTATTGAGCTTTTTCCTGACGATATAGATGTTCCTGCTATAGTTTCACCCCCTGTTCCTGCGACTGTTGATGTTCCTGTTGTCCTGTTCCCCATGCTGCACCACCAGCTATTGTCTATCCCGTGGAGTCCCCGTCTACTGATCTTGCTCCTCCGACTGCATTTTCGGTTCCTCCTTCTAATGATCTTCCTATTCGTCATTCCACTCGGGTAAGGGAAGCTCCTTCTTATCTTCGAGATTATCATTGTTTTTTCACAGTTTTAGCTCAGTATGAGCCTCGTTCCTATCGTGAGGCAAGTACTAACCCTCTTTGGCAGCAAGTTATGACTGAGGAATTTCAGGCACTGGATAAGACTCACACTTGGGACCTTGTTGATCTTCCTCCTGGCAAATCTGTTATTGGGTGTCGCTGGGTTTATAAGATCAAGACTCGCTCTAATGGTACTGTAGAGCGCTACAAAGCCCGTCTAGTTGCTAAAGGCTTTACTCAGGAGTATGGGGTTGATTATGAGGAGACCTTCGCTCCTGTTGCCAGACTTACCTCTGTCCGGAGTCTTCTTGCTGTTGCTGCTGTTCGCAGTTGGCCCTTGTATCAGATGGATGTTAAGATTGCCTTTCTCAATGGTGATCTCACTGAGGAAGTCTATATGCAGCCTCCTCCTGGTTTCTCATCCTCTTCCAATCAGGTATGCCGGCTTCGTCGGGCTCTCTATGGTCTTAAGCAAGCGCCACGTGCCTGGTATGCCAAGTTTAGTTCTACCATCAGTGATCTTGGCTTCTCTGCTAGTGCCTATGACTTTGCTCTTTTTATTCGTCAGACTTCCCATGGCATTGCTCTTCTTCTTTTCTATGTGGATGATATGATTCTTACCGGTGATGATGTTCATGGTATCTCTGCGCTCAAGGACTTTCTTCACCATCACTTTGAGATGAAAGACCTTGGCCCCTTGAGCTACTTCCTTGGCCTTGAGGTTTCATCTGACTCTACTGGTTATTCTCTCACTCAGGCTAAGTATGCCTCAGATCTTCTTTCTCGTGCTGGGATTTCAGATAATAAGACTACCTCTACTCCTTTGGACCCTAATGTTCGTCTTACTTCTCTTGATGGAGAACCATTATCTGATGCTACATTGTATCGACAGCTTGTCGGCAATCTTATTTATCTTACTGTTACTCGCCCTGATATTACTCATGCTGTCCATCTTGTCAGCCAGTTTATGTCTGCACCTCGCTCCGCTCACTATGCTGTTGTTCTTCGCATCCTCCGATATGTCAAAAGCACCATGTTCCATGGTTTACATTTCTCTAATCAGTCCTCTCTTCAGCTTCATGCCTACTCTGATGCTGATTAGGCCGGAGATCCTATGGATCGACGTTCTACCACTAGCTTCTGCTTCTTTCTAGGCGACTCTCTTATCTCTTGGCGTAGTAAGAAGCAAACCCTTGTTGCACGTTCTAGCACTGAGGCCCGAGTACCGTGCTCTTGCTGACGCCACACAAGAACTCCTCTGGCTTCAATGGCTTCTTCAGGACATGGGCGTCCAACACTCTGGGGCTACTGTGCTTCATTGTGACAATCGCAGTGCCATACTGATTGCTCACAATGATGTCTTTCATGATCGTACCAAGCATATTGAGTTTGATTGTCACTTCATTCGCCAGCATGTGGTTCGCGGTGTGGTCCATCTCCTTCCTATTTCTTCTGCTGACCAAACTGCTGATATATTCACCAAGTCTCTTTTGCCTGGTCGGTTTGATGCTCTCGTCACCAAACTCAAGTTGGTCTCTGTTAAACCTCCTTGAGTTTGAGGGGGGGGTGTTGATGTATATATATGTGTATATAGCCTGGGGGTAGTTTAGTCTTTTTTTCTTGTTTCTAGGGTTAGCCTATATATATGTTGTTTCTATTCATTGTATTTTTCACTGCTTTCATATATACGAGTCTATCTTTTTCTCTCTGTCTTTTTCTTTCTGTCTCTTTCTCTATCTACAACAATATATATATATATATATATATATTTTCATCATTCTCACAAGCAACATCACTGCAATACAAATTCAATTTCTAAAAATGCCATTAGAATATTTTTTGTGACATTTATTTAATAACATGCCACTAATAGGCATATGGGCCAATGTCATTTTTCAAGAAATGCTATGAGATATAATTTTAGTAGCATTTTCTTAAAAAAACGCCATTAAAATGATGCCACTAAATCCAATTTTTGTTATAGTGCAAGTCAAATTGGACTAAAGGAGTAAAATACCCTCAACCATTACATTCATTGCAACCCACTTCTCTTTACTTCCCTACTGTTTAAGCCATTGGCAACCACAATGACCTTTGCTTCCTTACCTCTACTTCCCTGTCTCTTCTCCCTTACTCTTTCTCCGCCTCAAAACCCTCACAACCATGACACAAACCACTGTTCCCACCACCCTCATTTCCATTGTTATCACCACCTCAAAACCATAGTTTCGCTCACTCGTCACTATAATTTTGATTACCAAAGCCCCATCCCTACCGCAGTCTATATAGATTCATGGACTATACATATACATATCATTAAATTTAGGGTTTGAGTTAGGCAAAAATTGCTTCATTAAGGTTGCACATCTCAATAAAGAGATTAATAGGAAAGGAAAGAGATGGTTATAGAGGCAGTGACAGTGGGCCTATGTCTATGATAGAGATGGTGGTGGTGTTGATGGGTATATTCAATGAAGATGGAGCCCATGAATGTGCATTAATGAATCAACCACACGCTAGGAAGATGCATTTTTTTTGTTAGAGACAGTGTGCATGTCTAGTGTGACTTTGTAAATCTGTACTTTCATGTGTGGCGGATGATGTGAGAATGGGTAGTGGTTGGGTGCCAATAGATGGTGATTGATTTACGATGGGGAATGGTTGATTAGGTTGGAAGGATAGAAAAAGGGAGAGAGGGTCGATGTTCCAAAGATGGGAAAAGGGATAGAAAACGTGAGAGAGAGAGAGAGAGAAAGAGAAAGACGAGAGAGTGGGAGAGGAGAAAGGAAGCGGTGGCCTACGGCAATGATGGAGTAGGTGTTGTTGGCAATGGCTAAGTGAGGTGGCCTAGTGTCGAGAGAAAGAGTGAGTTATATATATATATATATAATAAAACATGACTTATTTTTAAAATATTCCTCTCACAATTTGTATCTAACGGCTCAAATTTAATTTTGTATTACGTTCAACGGTTGAGATCAATTCAATTTTTTATCCCAAACTCAAATCCCGCCCAAACTCATGCCACGCCTACAAACCCTGCATGCACACCACTACCACTCCAAAATTCAAAACCCAACAAACCCACATGCAAGACAACCCTACATCTCTCTCAGCCTAAACCCATACCACACCCCCAAGTGGTTTCATGGGTTTTGTTTATTTATTTATGCAAAGTGAGTTTTATGGGGTTTTGGGTTGATTTAAGCGGAAAGAGAGAGTTTAACTGTTAAAATCAATTCAACTTTTTATCTTAAACCCAAATCTTGCCCAAACCTATGCCACGCCCACAAACTTGGTATACACACCATTACCACTCTTCACTCCAAAATCCAAGAAACCTACTTGCATAAAAAAAAAAGGAAAAAAAAACTCATTTGCCGGGACAACTTTTATCTCTCTCCCCCTAAACCCACACCACACCCACAGGGCCACAACTGCACACGTCACCACTCCACCCCAAAACCCCATAAGCCCACTTGCATAAAAAACCAACCCGTTAAATCCACTTGCCGACAACCATCATCTCTCTCTCTCTTCATTTTCAAAATTCAAACTCTCCACACACTCTCTCTCCACTCCACCCCCAAAATCCATAAAGCCACTTGTGTAAAAAACAAACCCATGAAACTCAGTTGCCGACAAACTCTCTCTCTCTCTCTCTCTCTCTCTCTCTCTCTCTCTCTCTCTCTCTCTCTTTTGATTTTCAAAATTCAAACTCCCCACACATTCTCTCTCCTTCAATGACTCCCCTAGGGTGAAGGCATTAAATACCACCTTATTTTGCATGGGACACACAATCTCTCTCTCTCTCTAAAATAGTATATCATCCATGGCCTCCCCTCACTTTTTCTACCCATGAAACTTAATTGCCGACAACCTCTCTCTCTCTTGATTTTTAAAATTCAAACTCCTCACACTCTCTCTCTCCTTCAATGACTCCCCTGGTGTGAAGGCATTAAATACCCCCTCATTTTGCATAAGACACACAATCTCTCTCTCACTCTAAAACAATATATCATCCATGGCCTCCCCTCACTTTTTCTACCTGTGACAACCATTGTCGCCACCAAGCACACCACCATCACCACACTAATAGTCTCACACTACTACAAACCAATACATCGATGGTGGCTGTCACAACTATCACCAGAGTTACACCTCACAAACCGGCCTAAGTCTTTGTTTTTAACCTGCCATCTCCACCACCATCTCCGGTAATGGAGGTTCTTCAGCTACAGAGCAGCTGCACCTCACAAGCCAGTCACTGCACCTCCAAAATATTTTGGTGCATGGTAGAGATGAAAGAGGGCTGATTCAGCTAGGTGGGGAAAAGAAAAAGATATGCTGGCCTAGAGGTAGAGGTGGAGCTGCTGCTGGTGTTCGTCCAAGCCGAGTGATGATGCTTCGATGTGGAAAAGCAGGTGATTGTGAGCTTCGAAGGTAGTGGTAGTGAAGAAGGTGGCCAGTGATGGGTGGCCGATACAAAAAAGGAAAGGTAAGGATGAATGGTATTTCGGGTGGTGGTGAAGTGAGAGGTGACATGGAAGAAATGGGAAAGAAAAAAGGACAGAAAAGAAAGAAGTAGTCGGATTGGAGAAGGAGAGAGAGAAAAAAGAAAGAGAAGAGAGGGAGGTGGGTTGATGCTTGATTGGTGGAAGAATACAAAGTAATTTAGAGAGAAGATGGGTTGGTATCTCTCTTTCTCTTTTTTTTTTTTTAATCATCTGTATGTTGGTTGTATGTATTCTATATATTGATATTCACTCCATTAAATGCAAAGAGCATGCATACAAATTGCTCTCTCTCTAGCTAACTTTATCTCTCTAGCTTTATAGCTTTTACCCTTCTCTTTATATCTAATAGATTATTTTATTTTAAATTTTGTTGATATCCAGTGACATATTGGTAGTGAAAATGGTTAATGAAAACTGTAATAAAAAAATGTAATATTTTAAAAGAGTTTCGATATCACTTGCAAGCAATAATGGTGAGAATTCTACTCCAATTTTCTTTAGTTAAGGGACATGCACTCACATACTTGATATGGATCAAAATTCATCATTTATGTTCTCAAATTTGGCCCTTAATATTGTTCAGAGTATCCAAAAAAAAAATTCTGAATTGTGAAGTGTGATTAACAATTTTTTCTGAATGAATTTCCTGACTCCACATTGTCTAAGTGTGTTTCTAAGTCTTTCAAGTAAGACCCATTATCAAATGCATGTTTATGCATTTAGAGAGAGCAATTTGTACTCATGCTCTTTGCATTTAATGGAGTGAATATTAATATACAGAATACATACAACCAACATACAGATGAGTCAAAAAAAAAAAAAGAGAAAGAGAGATACCAACCCATCTTCTCTTTAAATTACTTTGTATTCTTCCACCAATCAGACATCAACCCACCTCCCTCTCTTCTCTTTCCTTTTTCTCTCTCTCCTTCTCCAATCCGCCTACTTCTTTCTTTTCTGTCCTTTTTTCTTGCCCCTTTCTTCATCGTCACCTCTCACTTCACCACCACCCGAAATACCACTCATCCTTACATTTCCTTTTTTGTATCGGCCACCCATCACTGGCCACCTTCTTCACTGCCACTACCTTCGAAGCTCACAATCACCTGCTTCTCCACACTGAAGCATCATCACTCGGCTTGACTGAACACCACCAACAACTCCACCTCTACCTCTAGGCCAGCATATCTTTTTCTTTTCCCCACCTAGCTGAATCAGCCCTCTTTCATCTCTCCGTGCACTAAAATATTTTGGAGGTGTTGTGACTAGCTTGTGAGGTGCAGCTGGTGTTTAAAGTGAGAGAGATGGGAGAGTGGCTTGTGAGGTGCAGTTGCTCTGTAGCTAAAGAACCTCCACTACTGGAGATGGTGGGTTAAAAACAAAGACTTAGGCCGGTTTGTGACGTGTGACTTTGGTGATAGCTGTGACAGCCACCATCGATGTATTGGTTTGTAGTAGTGTGAGACTATTAGTGTGGTGATGGTGGTGTGCTTGGTGGCGACAATGGTTGTCACAGGTAGAAAAAGTGAGGGGAGGCCATGGATGATATATTGTTTTAGAGAGAGAGAGAGAGAGATAGAGAGAGAGATTGTGTGTCCTATGCAAAATGAGGGGGTATTTAATGCCTTCACACCAGGGAAGTCATTGAAGGAGAGAGGGAGTGAGGGGAGTTTGAATTTTAAAAATCGAGAGAAAGAGAGGTTGTCGGCAACTGAGTTTCATGGGTTTGTTTTTTACGCAAGTGGCTTTATGGGTTTTGGGGTGGAGTGGAGAGAGAGTGTGTGGAGAGTTTGAATTTTGAAAATGAAGAGAGAGAGATGAAGGTTGTCGGCAAGTGGATTTAATGGGTTGGTTTTTTATGCAAGTGGGTTTATGGGGTTTTGGGGTGGAGTGGTGACGTGTGCGGTTGTGGCCCACCTATGGGTGTGGTGTGGGTTTAGGGGGAGAGAGTTGAAAGTTGTCTCGACAAATGAGTTTTTTTTTTTTCTTTCTTTTTTTTATGCAAGTGGGTTTCTTGGATTTTGGGTTGAAGAGTGGTAATGGTGTGTATACCAAGTTTGTGGGCATGTCATAGGTTTGAGTGAGAATTGGGTTTAAGATAAAAAGTTGAATTGATTTTAACTGTTAAACTCTCTCTCTCTCTCTGCCTAAATCAACCCAAAACCCCATAAAACTCACTTTGCATAAATAAATAAAAAAACACATGAAACCACTTGGGGGTGTGGTGTGGGTTTAGGCTGAGAGAGATGTAGGGTTGTCTTGCATGTGGGTTTGTTGGGTTTTGGATTTCGGGGTGGTAGTGGTGGGGTTTGTAGGCGTGGCATGAGTTTGGGCGGGATTTGGGTTTGGGATGACAAATCGAATTGATCGCAACCGTTGAACGTAATACAAAATTAAATTTGAGCCTTTAGATACAAATTGTGAGAGAGACATTTTCAAAATAAGTCATGTTTTATTATATATATATATATATATATTAATTATTTATGAGTGAATTAACTTTCAGTTTGCTCTTTTCCATTTTAATCTTCATTTCTGCTTTTTATGCTATCCAAATAAGATTGGCCCTTTCCTTCTTTGCTTTTCTAATGAATGAAATTCTTATGTCTTACTAAAAAAAACATAAGAACAAGAAGAAAGAACATAAATATATATATAGAAAAAAAGGGACAATAAAGAAAATGATTGTATTAATACTTTTACTTTTTTCTTGACAAAGAGTGAAAAAAAAACGTTTATTGATGCAAGAAAGTTCAAATAGTTTACATACTGGAGAAGCTCTGAAGAATCAATTAAAGGGTAAATTACAATAGTAGCCCCTCATGTTTTTAATAGTTACAGATATACTGACTCAGATTTTTAAAAGTACAGTAATCTCTCTTATTTTAACGGATATATAGAAACACCCCTCCATTAATTGTGCATTACATTACTGGGTAGAAAACATTTATACTATTATTATAAAATTTTATTATGACAATCATGTCTTATTTAATAAATTTAATTAAGATCAATTTTTTAAATATTTAAGTAGTGTGGTTATATATCCTATTGCTTTCATTCCAAGGGAAAAATCACCCAGCGATGGAAAGTGACATAGTTCTAGAAGACTTGAATTCTACTTGGACTTTCAAACTGTAAAACTGTGGCCATTATTGACTCTCTCCCTAGTGACATGTTACCCTCTATCAAGACTTATTAAATGTCATATTATATGGACTTTTAAATGTCAAATTTTAAATTTATCACAATGCATTCTATATTTTTGTTAATAATTTTATACATATTACGTAATAATTGTATAAAAAAAAAATTTTATGTATAAAATAGAATATATCAAGTATAATTTAACAATAAACCATTTTCTCATAACATAAATATGTCATCTAAAAAAAACATATCCACCAAATTTAAAAGGCACTTCCATTGTTTATACATGTTTAACACAAGTTCAAATAAACATATATAAAAAAAAAAGTATAAAAAAATATTACGGTATGATATACACAAATACTTGTAAAATTTACAATTTTTTAGTATGGACCGGTGTAGTCTGGTCTAGTGTAGACCAAAAAAATTATATGTAGTAGTGAATTGTTCCTATTTTGTATTGTTATCTGTCAAGTATAAAACGAGATTATGGTTGTTAACTACTTTTTCTTCGTTTTACATGATACACTGGAGGGTTCCCAAATTTTAGTGATCTTTAAAATTATATTCACAACTTTTTCTGTTAGAGTAATAGGCCTAATGTTGGGAATCAAAGAGAAAAATGTAGATACAATCATTGTATCAGATAATTTTTCACTATGGCTACAATGAAAACGTGTGTGCCTGTTATTGTTGTGAAATGGGCAGCTTTACTAAGCAAAACTCCACTTTTTTTTGTAGTCAATATTGAACTGCGCGCTGACCGTCTGCTTATTCAATAGTTGGTAAGTAGGCTTGATTAAGTTAATTTACAACAATACATCATGTGCACGGTCGAACCCACTTAACAAAAACTATAGAGACATATGCCCTCAGATTATGTATTACTAAATTATAAAAAGTTTGGGACTCTCACTTTTTACATTTTTCAACATTATATAATTTTGTTCATGCATGTCTAACCTATGGTTAAAAAGGCACAAGTTAACATTTGCCTTCTTATGTAAAGTCCACAATCTTTTACCAACATATATAAGCACTAAAAACTGCTACTTCATCCGAGTAAAATATAAATTGTAATTATTTAATTCTAATTATTACATGAATCATGTCTCCATTTTTTTTTTTTTTTGGGTCCTTTGTCCAGGCATGCAAGGGGCGCATAAGCTCATGCATCGGAGGTTATTTTTTAACTAACTTTTATCCTATGTTTATGGAGTTTAAGGAAACAATTTGACAAAGACAATTTTATTGAAATGTTGTGTTTGAAAATCTCTACAACATGGTGTTGGTTTGAGGTCTCGAATACTGTTGAAAAAGAGAGAAAATGTTTTAGGAAGTGTGCTAGATAACCAGCACCATGGACGCTTGAGCTCATGCCTCCAAGTTATCCATTTTGGGCTGTTTGTAATCTTATATTTGTGAGTTTTTAGCTATGATATTAGAAAATCGATATTATAGGATTGAAATAGTTTGAAAACTCTTCAAAATAGCATTTTTCTCATGTCTTGAATCCAATGTTTCATATGGTAAAAAATTGAGAGAAACAGGACAAAAATCAATAGCCCTAAACGCATGAGCTTGTGCATCCAAGGTAAGAATATCCATTTTTGAATTTTGGAAAGGTGATTTAAGTGTCCTAAAAGATTTTAGGTGTACGATGGACCTACTATGATGGTCTTTTGACTCACCCCAAAAAGTGCTCGAGATGATATCACAAGTACAGGATGTGCGAAGCAGTAAATACCCGGTTAGTCTAAGGTCAAACCACAAGGAACTCTGAATAGGTGTATAGAACTCGCTTCAAAACTCAAAGATTTTGGAAAACTCACTAAAGAAAAAGAAAAATAGAATTTTGATTGGTTTGATTGTTTGAGAAACTAGGTTTGAAATTAAATGTGACAATAAGGGGAAGAATCTTACCTAGGAATGATTCAATTGTTGGGTGAATGTGCAGTTGATCAATGTATGTTTAACTCAATTCAACAATTACGAGAGTGTTGTTAAATCAGAAGATTTGTCAATAGAAATGGTATGGAAACTTGATGGGTTCTTGAGAATTCATAAAAAGTTATTTTTCAAAGTATTCTTATCAAGGATCTAGGTAACCGATATCTCAAAATTTAATTTGTATATAACGCCTCAAAGATTTGATCAAGAGATCTTGATTTCTAAAGGAATCCTCAAGAACGTATAAAGATTCAATAAGAAAATATATAAACTTTGAAACTCATGATTTACCTTGATCAACCACACAAAACACTTCAATCTTCACATTCTCATGCTAAGAGATGATTAGCTACTCAAAGACATTAATAAAAGTTAAATTGAATTCATAAAATATCGCCTTTGATTACAAGAGAATAAAAAAGCAAAGTTAAAACTCTACAAAAACTCTTAGAAAGACTTAAAATAGTTGTCCTCTGAATTAGGGTTACAAATTCCCTTAAATAGGTTTAGGAAACCAAGAAAAATGTCAAAAATGCGGGCCGTCGTTCGAACTATGGCTCAGCCGTTTGAATGGATCATGTATAGCTCTCAGACCGTTCGAACACTCCTTTAGTCGTTCAAACGGTTCACTTTATTCTTTGGCCGTTCAAACAGCTCTCAGGACTGTTCGAATGGTTTACAACCTTGTAGATTTTTGTCACTCAGTTTTAAACACTTTAGAAGCCGATTTCAACCTTGTCACACCCCGATTTTTAACCAAGTCCTTTTGGCTTGGGAAAAAGCACGAAACTCTGTCATTAGACTCATCCTCCTAGAATGACGAGTGCGACTAGGTTTGAATTTGAAATTGATTTGATTAAAGGCTTTTTTAGAAAAATAAGAGTTACCACCTAACTAGATTATGGTGAGTTAGGTTACCTAAAACTAAATATAATCCGGAGATTACGCTTACGGTTTTTAGAAAAAGGTTTTGAAAAATTTTCTCAAGAGAGAGTTTTTAAGAAAATAGATTGTTTGGCAACCTTTGAAAAGTTTTAAGCCCTTTTTGAAAATAACTCCATTTTGGTGTTTTGAAAACAGAAATCTATGGTCCGGGGGTTGGTTACATGTAAAAAAGACATCCTAAGATCATCACCCTACCACGCTCTTTCGGTACCTACATGTCTAATCATCCTTAATTCACTCATTAGAATAACCGGTTATTATCATCCACTTAATATCCATTTTAGAGTTTTGAAAACGGGATTTGGTCATCACTTTTTGGATGAATGATGCATGATGCATGTTATTAAAAAGACGTTGGAAAATATGAGAGTTTGGAAAGGATTTGAGATAGAAACCTTGAATTAATAAAAATTTTTGAAAAGGGGATTTGAGCTGACATAAAAGTTATGATCGCACCATTTTAAGTTGTCTACATAGCTCATTTGGTGATAATAAGACCATTCATAGTTCGCGCAAAGGCCAAATAGAAAATAGGGGCACTAGGGCCTTTTGGAATGTTTGAAGACACTTTGAGGTCTTTAGAAAGGTTTAAAGACACTTCGTGATCTTTGAGAAAAGAGAACTTGAGAATCTTTATTTGAAATCGGATGTTAGAGTGGTTTTGGAATAGAACTTTAAGGTTTTTTAAAGTGCTCTTGAAATGGAATTTCGAAGTATTTTAGAATGGTTTTGAACATAACTCAAGAGAGTTTTGAAAGTTTTGAAAACTTGAGTATAGACTTGAAAATTACACTTGAACAAATCCTAACCATGGAAGGATCATGGTTGCTTCAAGAATATGATGTTTGAAGATCATTTTTGAAAAGAGCTTTTGAAAACGCTTAGGATTTTTAGAACCCTAGTATAGACAACCTTGAAGGTTGTACTTAATGTATTACCTTCCCTTGGAATCCCTAACCATAAGCAGAGTAGGAACACTTTAGGATTGTAAGTTCTCGAAAATATTTTGAAAATAGTTTTTTGAAGAATGTTAAGTGCCTGGCCATTTTAGTTTAGACAAGTTTAAGAGAACTTCTTAGAGGCATTTTCAAAGATAGAGTATGGGAATATTTGAAAATGTTTTGGAGTTGATTTTTGAAATCTCATGAGAGTAGGATGTTTTTTAAAGTATTTTATGAAAATGGTTTTTGAGTTGAAAGATTGTTTGAAAAGGGGTCCCTGAATTGGAACTTTGAACCTTACTAACCAAGATTGGGTTAACTTAAGGTTAACTAACTCAAGTTAGGTTAACCTAGGGTTGGCTAACTAAGGTTAGGTTGGCTTAGAGTTAAGGTGAACTAGAGTTAACTAGCTAAGGTTAGGTTAACCTAGGGTTAAGGTGACCTAGGGTTAACTACCTAAGGTTAGATTAACCTAGGGTTAAGATGGCTTAAGGTTAACTAACTTAGGTTAGGTTAACCTAGGGTTGGTTTGACGTAGGGTTTGGTTGATCTAGGGTCAAGTTAACCTAGGGTTTGGTTGATCTAGGGTTAACTAACCAAGGTTGGGTTAACCAAGGGCTAAGGTGACCTAGGGTTAACTAACTAAGGTTAAGTTAACCTAGGGTTTAGCTGACCTAGGGTCAAGTTAACCTAGGGTTGAAGGGTGGTTTTGGACTAGGGTTTTAACATAGTGGTTTAGAAAAGATGGTTCTATATATGAAATTTGAAAGTATGTTTTAAAAACCATTTTATGAAAGCTAATTAAGTGAGTGTTGGGATACTATGGTTGATATTTAGAAACCACTCAAAAGAGGGTTGCTTTGGAACCATTTCACCCACAACCTCAAAAGAGCAAAACTTATGAAAATCAACATTGAATAGATAGTTTTGAAGACTTTAAAATTAAAGAGAATGATCCTTCGAAAATTGGTTTTAAAAAAGAGGTTTTGGAAAACCACTTTTAACAAGTTGAAGGCCATTCTAAAGAATAAGGGTTCATATGATTGATTTGAAGGAGATCACTCCAAAGAGGACTATATGGGACCATTCCAATCACAATATTCAAGAAAAAAAAATTCTAAAAATCAAGGTAAAAATGATGATTTAGGGAAATCATTTTTATGCAAGTTAAAGAGAGTGCAATTTTGAGAACCTTTTTATGAAGGGAATTGTTTTGAAAATCATTTTAAAGAGAGTAGAGTCAACTCTAATGAACTAAGGTTTTTATGGTCAAGATAATGGGGAGACCACTCAAGAGAAGGTTCCAAGGGACCATTTCAACCACCAAATTCAAAAGAGTAAAGTCCTTGAAAGTCAACATAGAAAAACAGGGTTTGAAAACCATTTTAATGCAATTTTAAAAAGCAATAAAATGTAGGGTTGCAAAATGAAGTCAAGGGACTTAAAGAGGGTTTTCTAAGATGTAGAAATTGAGGGTTGGACCTAAGCTTCAAGCGACCAACTCTAGAACCATTTTTAAGAGAACATTTGAATATGGAGCTTGAGAATGCCATAGAAATAGAGATTGTGGAAGTTTTGAAAAAATGATCATAAACATGAAAATAAAGCCAAGCATACAAAACATGAACTAGATAACTATATGCAAATGGGTCATAAAATCATACAAAGTTAGAGGCTTCACCACATAGTAAGGTGCTCTAAAGTCATACTATCTTAAAGTGGGTTTGTGAGGAGTTTCCTACACCGTGGCTCTCATAAATTTTCCTCTAGACATGAACTAAGAGCTTCCTTGTTTCAAGCATGCAAGAAAGGGGGGTAGAAGATGGAATTAAAATAAAGAATAGCTTAAATAGGCTAGGAGGGAGAAAAGAGGAGTTGGGGTTGTAAAAGTGTAAAGGGAATACTACCTTTTGCCCTTAAACACTTTCAAACCTCCATGGATGCTTTGACTTGAGCTTGAATAGCCTTGAATTGGCTTAAAGAGGCTGGAATGAAGTCTTCTATAGCAATGAAGGCTATATAGGTGTAGTGTATGGGTTTGGAGGAGGTGTAGTGTTTGAAGTGTGGGATGTATATAGGAATTCGAGGTTCTGGAGCAATTTTAGCAGAGCTTCGCTATTAATTTCGATTATATAATATATAAAGGGGGAGGCCTATATTTATAAGCAAAGCTAGAGGGGCCTGGCGCATGTAGTACATGCGCTTGGGCAAAATTTGCCCTAGCGCATGTGCTACATGCGTCAGTACTATTCTACTAGCAGAATACCACGTGGCACACATTATACTAACTAAATCTTAAGGGCTAAGCAAAGTTTGATCAATCTGATCAAAATATGGGCGTATGTAGCATACACTGCGCCGCTGAGAATGTTCGTTTAAACTTTACCTCGATAATTTTGCAAACCAGGAAGGATTCGAGGAAATCGATTGCGTTCAAGGTATTCTCTTAGTGTTTCTTATGAATTTTGAATTTTTAAGAAGTTGGAAAGGTGTTCGGAAGAGTGAAATATCGTCTCAGGAAGTGTGCACGAAAACACATTTTTACGGAGCATCTGTTATACGCTCTGCGAGTGTTCAAAAGTAGCCGTTTGTGGGCCATATGATCGGGACATTCGGGAAGCGATCTCTCCGATCGAACTGTACCGATGAAAAGTGCTATAGAAATACTTTCGAGTATTCCCTAATTTATGCATTTCTCAAGTCATTTGATGGTGCGTTATAATCAGGTAATTAGAGAAAAAGTCAACATTGGCAGAGCATCTGTAAGATGCTCCAGGGGTTATTGAAAGTGGCAATTTTTGAGTCATGCGATAAGGGGTTTCGAGAAGCGATCCATCCGATCGAGCCGTATCGATGGAAAAACCTATAGACAAACTTTCGGAAATTTTCTAGTTTACGCATTTCTCAAGTCGTTTGACAATGCATTATAACTAGGGAATCGAAAGAAAAGATAACCCTGGCGAAGCGTCTTTAGGGGGACTTTTGTTGAGCCGAGAGTGTTTAGTATCGTGAGGTTCACCTTGAGTTGAAGAGGGGTGTATGATGAGACTCGCCATTCAGTACTCAAGGCCAATGTCGTTTCGGGGCATGTATGGGTCCTCAGGGATAAAATGGTGATTTCGATCGGGATTGGTTGAAAAAGGTTCGAATGGGTTGGAGTGGCACGTTAAGCGTGTCGGACTGTCCGAGGATGGTCTTGGAAGAGTTTTTCGCTGTCTGGTGGAATTTGTACTGTGTTGGGGCGTGTAGGGGCAAAACGATCATTTTGACCGGAGTTAACCGAAATGGGATAGGAATTGGACAGGATGGCGTGTTAAATATGCCTAACTGTTTAGGATCATTTTGAAAAGGTGGACTTACCATCTTGAGGGATTTTGAACTTTCTTAAGACGTGCCTGAAGGCCCAAGGGACAAGTTTGGTTATTAAGCCTTTGGGCCTGAGAAGCGGTTGATTGATTGGATAGGGATCTGAAAGTTAATTTAGGCTTAAATGTGCTTACGGAGTTTTGAAAGAGAGTTCGATTAGGTTGAAGATTGCCGAGCGAGCAAAAATGGGGTGTTTATAAGCCTTCTTTCTAATGCCAAAAAAATCAGGTCAATCGAATGTCAGAGTAAAACATTATGTCTAATCTCCCAAGACAACATCAAATTTTCATCTCCGATTTGATCTCTTTGAACCCGCCTTAATCATTCTTGCTTCTTTTCAACTATTTTAGCTTCCATAACCTATAAAACTCAAACAAAACTTAATTAAACATATAACTAACTAAAATAAGGCAATATACACTATTCTAAGTCTCACAAGGTGCGAATTAAAGGCCTTGATTACACTTTTACAATGCAATCAAAATACTTAACTCGCTCCAAAAAGAGCTCGAGATATAATCCTAAGTGCAGGGTGTGCGAAGCAATAGATACCCAGTAGGACAAGGGTCGAACCACAAGGAACTGTGAATAGGTGTGTAGAACTCGCTTCGAAACTCAAAGACTTGGAAAAACTCACCAAAGAAAAAGAAAAGTAGAATTTTGATTGGTTTGATTGTTTGAGAAACTAGGATTGAAATTAAATGTAACAATAAGAAGAAGAATCTTGGCAAGGAATGATTCAATTGTTGGATGAATGTGCAATTGATCAATATATGTTTAACTCAATTCAATAACTATGAGAGTATTGTTAAAACAAAAGATTTGTCAATAAAAACGGTTCGGAAACTTGATGGGTTCTTGAGAATTCATAAAAAATTATTTTTCAAAGTATTCTTATCAGGGATCTAAGCAACCGATATCTCAAAATCTAATTTATATATAACGATTCAAAGATTTGATCAGGAGATCTTGATTTCTAAGGAAAATCCTTAAGAATGTATAAAGATTCAATAAGAAAATATATAAACTTTGAAACTCATGATTTACCTTGATCAACGACACAAAATCCTTAAATCTTTACATTCCCATGTCAAGAGAAGATTAGCTACTCAAAGACATGAATAAAATTTGAATATAATTCATAAAATATTGCCTTTGATTACAAAAGAATGAAAAAGTAATGAAAACCTAGTTAATTTCCCCCAAGAAACTTAAAAAAAAAACTCTTAGAAAGACTTAGAATAGTTGTCCACCAAATTAGGGTTACAAACTCCCTTAAATAAGTTTAGGAAACCAAGTAAAAAACGCAGGCTCCCAATTGAACTATGGCTCAGCCGTTCGAATGGCTCACTTTTAGCTCTCAGGCCGTTCAAACGCTCCTTTAGTCGTTCAAATGTTTTACATTTATTCTCTGGCCATTCGAACGGCTCTCAGGACCATTCTAACAGTCTGTAACCTTGTAGATTTTTGTTGCACAGTTTCAAACACTTTAGAAGCCGATGCAGCCAACACCCATTAGAGGCAAAGTTGTAGATCTTGAAGTCTTCTTTTCAATGTCATGAAAATCATATCAATTAGAGGTTGGAGTAAAAAGTCATGCTCAATATCCCGAGACAGTATCGAATTTTCATCTCTAGTTTGATCATTTTGAAACCCACCGCCTTGATCATTCTTGCTTTTTTTCAACTCTTTTAGCTTCCATAACCTACAAAACTCAAACAAAACATAATCAAATATATGACTAACTAAAATAAGGTAAAATACAATATTCTAAATGTCATGCCCACTCCTAATCAAGCATCATTAACACCATTTTAGGATGAGCGTAATCACACAGGTCACTAACCTGCAAGCAGAACCTCAACATAATTCTAAAGATAAAAATTTTATAAGAATAAATAACATTATCATTAATATAAACTCATCTCATAACCACTACATGTGCATCATAAAAAAATTTCTAAATAAAACTCATAATAATTGCAAACCAACTGTAAATAAACTCCAAACACTATCATCTCATATACAACATAGTCAAGGACCATCGACACATCAAAAAGAGCTTCTTGAAGCTCTCCAACTCAACATCAACCACAAGGACAAAAGCCACTACGATCACAGTAACAACTGCAGTGAACTATGTTTCAATCTTATTTTTCAAAACAAACTGTGTGGGTGTGAACTATATATCAACGTGCTCACAAATATACTCAAACTCATAAAGAATGAATGATAAACATCCACTGAATTAATCAATAATAGATAATCCACCATCAATAATAGGAAATGCCTCTTGTGATGCAATATATGATATACCACATATGTGTTCGCTTTTTAATAACATTGGCCCAATATATTAATGGCTTGTTATCAATGAATATCTCACATCAACACCCTTTAGGTTAGCCTCACATCGTCTAAACCTTAGGTTAGTCCCACAGCGACTAAACCTCCTTCGGGCAATGCAAGATATGCACACAATGTGTGTTATATACAATGTCACATCATAATCCATTCACTAATATCAATATAGATAATAAAACCTTCAATTTTATATGAGAAAGAATATTTAAAAATTCCCACAATCAACACCAACATTCATAATAAGATATTCATTCAATACGAATAAGAATATCTTATATGCCCACCTGATACCGTCTTACAAACACAGTCGAGTCATTCCTTTGGTTAAACCAGAGTATTTTGATCCGCTTCGGAACCTACCAAATACCATCACATCAAACTTTATGAAAGAAATGTTATAATTCATAAACAATGCATGATTATAGCTTATGCTTCTTAAACATGTGATTTAGAACATCAAAGATATATTAGAAACTCAATGAGATGTTAAACCCTTCTCCAATGCAATACAAGGTCTACTTTAAACTACATTATCTCTCAATTTATAAGGATTTGGAGTACAATCTTTATATTAATAGAAAAATATATGAGTTTAGTTTCCAACGCTTCAAACGGTGCACTATTTTGAGTTTTCTAAAGTCTTCAACAAGACTTCTAACTATTAACACATGCAAAACATGAAGAATTTAATGTCTTCACTTGGAAACCATATACAATCTCCTTCTCCTCATCCCAACTCTCACTTCCATGGCATAAAAATGATGTTTCTACAAGCAATTATCATACAAATGCAATGAAACAAGTATAGTCTTAAGATTGTTCACCTCAAATAATGGAATCACAAGCTTCCCCTCGAATTCTTTCCTCCTTTTCTTCCTTTCTCTCTTTCTCTTCTCTTTTCTCTCACTTTCTTTCTTACCAAACACAATTCTCTACACAAGCTTCTCCCTTCTCTCTCCTCCCTTGGCTTCAAGCCAACTATAAATACAATTTACATCTATAGCTACAAATGGCACGCATACACACACATGCTAGCAAAAGCACACACCACACACACACACACATACACCTTATGCACATACCTCATTTATATGAAGCACACACCTAGGTGGTTTCCATTCCAAGCACCTCCTTGCTTCACCACACCACTAATCCACATGATTAATATAATTAAGCATGTTTAGGCTAATTAATCATCATTACCCTTAAGCTAAGCATAATAACTAATTAAGCTAATTAATCATGGATTAAATTCACTAATTATGCTAAAAAAATATGATAATCCACCCATGGCATACTCTCATTAAAACATGTTAATCAAAGTCCTCAATTAGTGTAATCACACACTAGAATGTATGCAATTAAGCTTAACATGACATTAAGCAAGTTAGGGTTTAACACTAACTCTCACAAAGTGCAAATTAAAGGCCCATGATTACACTTTCACAATGCAATTATCTTTTCATTTCGAGTAGTCAATTGGCCTCAAAAAGCATGTTTGAGCGCTTTACACTGGACGGGAAGGATAAAATTGGGGTAATTGTGATAGATGGATACTAGCTAACACTGACTAGGCCTTGCAGGTGCTATTTGATAAAGGTATGCATGGGTTGGGTTGGGTTGGTCCATAGTAAACCTAGAGCTTTACCCTCTCGTGGTTAGAGTTTTCCTAGAAAAGTGCAACAATTTAAATGGCTCATGTTGGCCTACATTTGTTTCTTTTCAAAAACACGATCTCAGAATGATCCTAGTCTTTTCATGATTAGGGTTGTTTAGAGAAAAATGCGACATTCAAAATGACCCGAAAAGGTCTACATTTTTGACCTCGTGCCTTTGTTGTTTTTCAAGTCACGAGTCTAAAGTGATTCTTGCTCTCTAATGGTTAGAATGGCTTTAGGCAAAGTGTGATATTCATTTGAATGTCTAAAATCCAAGTTAGGGTTTCAAGGCCTAAAATATGTTTTCGAAAGACTCTGTTTTCGAACCAAACTCGAAAACTTTTCTTTTTCAAGCCAAAATCATACATTTTTCAAACTCTCAAAATCCTCAATTTCCAAAGCAATCAAATCTTTCCTTTTTAAAATCAATCAAATCAAAACTTTCCATTTTAAATTCCTTAAAGCACTCCTTTTTCAAACCTTCTAAATTTAAACCCTAAATCAACTACTCCCATTTTGAAAATAATCCAAACTTACCTTTTTCAAGTAAATCAAATCTTTTCCAAAAAAATGAAATAAAATCTTTTAAAAATTCTCAAATCGGATCTTTTTCAAATCAAATCAAATATTTTCAAATCAAGTCAATATCTTTAAATCAAATCCAATCTTCCTGAAAAGGAAACATTTTCAAAGTCTAACTTTCCTAAAAGGGAAACACTTTCAAACTCAAACTTTCTTGAAAAAGAAACTTTTTAAAAATGAAAACTTTTTAGAAATAGAAACCCATTTCAAAATTTTAACTTTTTTAGACTCTTGTCCGAATTACGACTGACCTAATTCTTTTTAAGGAGGTATGTACACAACCCTTCATAGGGTGCGGTTACAACCCTTTTCAAACTTCCAATTTCATAACCATTTTCAAACTCAATTCAATCTTTCAAACTTTGTATTTAAATATTTTCTAAGTGAATAGCATTAAACATAGGTGACCGATGAGTCATAATTAAGTTCAGAAATATAATACAACAACTAACAAGTTAAGGATGTGAAGAATTGGAATTGGGCGTTTTATGTTTTGATGTTTTAAAGTTTTGAAATTTATAGATTAGACCATAGTTATCAAAGCCGGACTGGACTGGACAGTCCAACTGGGAACTAGACCCTTAATCGGTACAATTCAATTAATTTACCAGAAATTATAGCTATCAAAATCAAACCGGACCGGCCGATTCAACCAAGAACCGGACCATGAATAGGTATGATTTAATTAATTTACCAGAAATGCACGTGAACTGGATGAACTGGCCAGTTTTTTGAAAAATCAATGAGCCAACCGGCCAGTTCAACAGAAAAACCGTTGACTAACTTTGACTTTTTACCCTCTTTAAAAACTTTGATGTATTTGTAGCTCCTAAGAGTTGAACTTGAAAACTAAGTGTAAAATTAAACAACACTTACCAGTGCTCTGCTTGATTCCTTGTGTTTTAGTTTGCAATATAAATTATATTTAAGGTAAAATATATATATGTATATATATATATGTAAATAAATAAAATATATTTAATTTATAACACCGGTTGAAATAGTGAACCGTGAACTAGTAGCCTTACCGATTTGATGCACGGTTCGGTTCTAATAACTATGCCAGAAATACATATGAACCAGTTTGGACCAGATGAACGGGTCAATTTTTTTAAAAATTTGGCCGGTTCAACCAAAAAAACCAGCCACCAAGTTTGACTTTTCAAAATTTTAAGTTTATGTTAAGATAAAGATTCAAACTTGTGACTAGCATGAAAAGTATAACTAATTTACCACCAAACTATTACTTAGTTGGTGATTAATTTTACCATATTTAATATATATAGACTATATAATAACTAAAATATATATAACACTATAATATCGGTTGAACCAATGAACTAGGAACCGGTGCTTTGACCCATTCAATGCTTGATTCAGTTCTAATAACTATAGATTAGACTCTATTTAATACTTTTAACAATAACCTTTGAACCCTGATATATCTCATAAAGTGTCTAATTAATGAACACGCATGTCCCTAATGTGTCCGAGAAGTGTCACCAAAAAAATATTAATAAATATATTAAACACACCAATTAATGAGTTCGAGAAGTGTGTGTCCGGCACTGATGCGGTACCCTAAATAGAATGTTCGTACTCCCTAAAATATACCCATACAAAAATGATACAACCATAATATACCAAAGAGCATACTACTTTTAGTTATGTCATCTGGACAGTTCACTTCACTCCACAGTTAGTTGAATCTAACACCTTGACGCGCATCTGCACATACCATTCATTCTGCCATGTGACATAGTTTACTACTTATTTCTAAGAAATATTAGTGAACTGCCTTTGTAATAAACAATTGAAGAAATTTCTCAAAATCCTCGCACCGAAGACCACGAGATTATTCATAAGAAATATTAATGAGCAAATGATTTCGAGACATATCAGTTAAAGATAGTCTTATGTATCTTGCCAATCGCCACCAAATGCAGTAGAAGTATAGAAATATAACCTTATTTTCTCTCAATTTCAAAATCTTGAAACCCGTAGCCATCCAAACTAGAACCATGCATAGGGTAATCATTTTACCGAACGGGCTATAACAATCCCACATTAGTACATTACATACGAATATATGTATATGTATTTTATACCTATACAGTTAGTCAAATGTGTATCCAGATTTCTTGGAGGGACTTTTCTTGGTGTCACGGGCTGGCAGGCCGGGCACCACACGGTGACAGTAATGCGACCCGCCATGATAATACGCAGCGGAATACACCCGTGAGGCGACTATGCACCAAGCAATAGTCCCGCCAAACTCAAACACCAAGGCATAAGATTATGCGCTTGTCCAGGATCCATCCGTAATGCCCCGCATAACTCTTTAAGCTCGGACCTCTGATGCTCAAGCCATTTGGCTTTCCCAAGCTATAGGCGATAGCAACGCCATACTCAAATGCGTGCACACATGACAAGCAACGTGCTAAGCGCCAGTCCCTCTCGAAACACAAGCAATATAGCCATGTGCAACTAGACATGCGCACGTCAGCCAAGCATCACCTGTTAGGCACGACGCCTCCACCCTTGAAGCTCTTAGTGCCCCGCGTCAAGGTTGCCCGCAAGGAAAGGCACCACCGAATAGCAACTGATAAGCCCACAACATTGTGCCCCACGACACCAATGCTAGCCAAACCAAGCGGCCGTGTGCACAAGCGTGAACCCAATGCACAAGTGCACACGAGGCACACGGCATGCAAATGTGCACACCGAGGCCCAATCCGTCATGGACATAAGCCCCACCAATTTATAATTATGGCGTAGCGGGTGCGAATGCCACAACCCCATCCTCGATGCTAATGCCCAACATCTGCCCCACCGGGCACAATGCCGCCCATGTAGCCCCTTGACTAGCATGAGGACTGCAGCCACGTGCCACAGCCGGCCCCCAAGTCTCACCCACTCCCTTGGGGGACTCACTTGAATGTTGTCCCTTTCGGTAGCACCAGGGAATGGTAGAGTCAACACCATGCCCCCCCTTATAATAGCATTCTGAGCCATCTCCAAACTAATAGGAAGAAACATCCTACCCCCTCGAGGAGTCATAATCCATATATCCAATAAATATGGAAAATACAAATTACGAGATTGCCATGCCAACGGCTAATCATGCTCAGACATGCCCCATGCCAAGGTCCCTTGCGGCCCCCGACGTGCCACGGGTGGCAACCCGTGACATTCTCCACCATTTCAACCATCATCGTCCTCGATGATGCCAAAGCCCAGTGCCCTCTCCTGGCACACGCCACCACTAGTGCCAACTCCTGACACTCTCCACCACTCGAACAATCAACACCCTCGTTGATGCCAAGCATAACGCTGAATGCGATAGTGCTTATATGCCCCCACGATGAGTTGCCACCACTCCTCGCAGACCAACACCTCCATGCTGATTGCCTACAAATTCGGTCGCCACCAAATTTGCCCCCACAGCTACTCGAAGCAAAAGTTCGCCCAGACTCTCATGCTGAACTCAGCAAAGCAAAACAAGACACCTTTTCCACCACATAAAGCAAGCACAACTCCTCTGAACAAGTGCCCCGTACCATATTGCTCCATCTGTCGGCAACATGTACCTAAGTAGGCGCTGTCTGTCGCGCACTAAAGAAAGGTGTGCATTGGCCGTCATGCACCCTCCACCACTTCGAGGGGTCGATGCCCTCATTGACGAGCACTCCGCATGCACCCTCTACACAAACTCCGCAGCTGAAGCCACAAAACTCACTTGACATCAGAATTCACCTTGTGCACGACCCAAAGATGCCCTCGCGACAACCTGTGGTTCTGTCCCACACTAGTGCTCATCTGACCGGCACTCCCACCGGATGCAAGTCCGTCTGCACTGTCGAAGTAAACACTGCCCACTGGCAAATGGTTCCAACTGTTGAAGTTCCCTCAATGTTGCTCCAGTACCTCAGTCCTTAGACCTTCACCCGAAAACAACCCATGTTGTTTCAGTGCCTCAGCTCTCTAGCCTTCACTTGAAATCAGCCCACACTGTTCCAGTACCTCGGCTCTTCAGCCTTCACCCGAAATCAGTTTGCAAAGCTCCAGTGTCTGATCCTCTAATCTTCACCCAAAGTTTGCCCACAATACAACTCCAGTGTCTGATCCTTTGATCTTCACCCGAAGTCTGCCCACAATGCCTCCCTCCGCCGGAGGACTTAAATGTCTTGATAAACCCTCGCTACACGGTGCTCCCTAGCAACGATGAACTCCTCTGAGTCACCTGGCATCCACTAGCCAACATGTATCACAACGAGGCAAGACCAACCCAAAATTTAAAGTAAACACGCTCTTCACAATGCCAACAGCCAAGCACAGAAATGAGCACAATTTACTAAGCAACCACGAAGCCAACAAAGTAACCATGCAATAATACGAGCAAAGCTGCCAATGGTTTTGGCCAACTCAAGGGTCAAATGAAAGCAAGTAGATCCCCACAACACGAAGCAAGTTGCACAAGCTCACATACTGCAGAAATACCCCACCAATCCAATAAAGCAGCACTACTAGCTAAGCACCAAAATCATTTGATCTGACACACAAAAGCGTTTATGCACTACAAAGTCGGTCCCATGCACATCCTCAAGAAGGCCTGCTGCACTGTGCACCACGACCACAATCAAAGGACCGAGCGCACGTTCAAAGCTTATTGAAGCGGCCACTTTAAGAAGGTACCAAAAGGATTCAAACAGCAACCTGTCGCGCCCAGATTTTTCGCACTCGAGGAATACTCACCCAAGCGGGAAAAATGCTGTATTCTCTCGTTAGAACTCACCCTCCTAGAAGAATGAGTGCGACTAGGTTTGAATTGAAAATTGATTTGAATAAAGGGCTTTTGAAAAAGATTCGGAGTCGCCACCTAACTTGATTAAGGTGAGTTAGGTCACCTAGAAACTAAGCATAATCCGAAAACTACACTTAGGGTTTTTGAAAAAACGATTTTGAAAATATCTCCTCAAGAGAGGGTTTTTAAAGAAAACAGGTTGTTTGGCAACCTTTGGAAAACATTTAGCCCTTTTTTGAAAAATAACTCTGTTTGGTCTTTGAAAACAGTGATCTAGGCTCGGAGGTTGGTTACGTGTAGGGAAGACGCACTAAGCTATCACCCTACCCCGCCCTTTCGATACCTACATGTCAATCTACCCTAGATTTACCTATGAGAGTCTTTAACTAACTATAGTTCAACGCTATTCACTTTGAAAAATAATGTTTGAAAAATATGATGCATGAGATGCAAGTGCAAAATAAGAGAATTGGAAAATAGAAATTGATTTGAAAAGAAATTGATTTGATTTTAAAATAGATTTGAAGAAATGGAATTGAAATTGGAAAGTTTGAAAATTGAGAGTAGAAATTTTAAAATAGAAATTTTAAAATTTTGAAAATAGATTAGAATTTGAGAATTGGAAAGATTTTGGGAAACCGCACCCATGAAGGTGGAATTGAAAGTTCGAAAAGTGTTGTGACCGCACCTATGAAGGTTGCATACGTATCCCTTTGGGACAATCAGGTCAGTCGTAGTTCAGACAAGAATCCGATTGAAAAGAGATTGATTCGAAGAGAGAGATTGGATTGGAAGAAAGAGATTGAATTGAAAATTGGATTTGATTTGAGATTGGAAGAGGAGATTGAAAATTGAAATTGAGAAGATTGGATTTTGATTTGAAAAGATAGATTTGGACTTGTCTTAGAAAGATGAAGGTTTAGGAAACCTAGACTTAGGAAAGGCTTGACTCGACTTGGAAGGTTTAGGAGATTAGGAAAGGTTGGATTTAGGAAATGTTCGAATTAGGAAATGTTCGATTTAGGAAAGTTTCGAATTAGGAAAGTTTCATTTTTGGAAAGTTTTGAAATTAGGAAAGTTTCGACTTAGGGAAGTTTTAAAAAATTGGAAAGTTTTGTTTCAAGAAAGGTTTTGAAATAGAAAAGTGTTGAATTTAGAAACGTTTTAAATTAAGAAAGTTTAGTTTAAGAAAGGTTCAACTTAGGAAAGTTTTGAAAATTGGAATGTTTTGCAAAAGGGAAGTTTTGAATTTGGAAAGCTTTGAAAACAATGAAGTTTTGAAAATAAGAAAGTTTCGTTTTAGGAAAGGTTTGAAAAAGGAAAGTTTTCAGCTTAGGCAGTGTTTGAATTAAGAAAGTTTCAACTTAAAAAAGTCTTAAATTAAGAAATTTTTGAGTTTAGAAAAGTCTTAGATTTGGAAAGATTTGAAGTTTAAGAGAATTTAGAATTTAGAAAGTTTTAGGTTTAGAAAAATTCAGCTTAAGAAAGTTTTGAATTTAGGAAGCTTAGAATTTTAGAAAGATTTGAAATTTAGAAAGTTTAGGATTTAGAAAGTTTTAGAGTTTGAATTTTAGAAAGTCTTGAAATTAGGAAAGGTTTGAATTTAGGAAAGATTTGAAAGCCTATATTTGAAAAGTTAAGATTTGAAAAGAGGGTAGAATTAGGAAAGGGTTGGATTAGGAAAGATTTTTATGTTCAAGTTTTGGAAACTTAAGATTTAGGAAAGTGAAAGTTTAGGAAGGATTCGAATTTAGGAAAGATTTGGATTTTGAAACTTAAGGAAAGATTTGAAGTTTAGGATTAGGAAACTTATGGTTTAAGAAGGAATTGAATTAAGAAAGGTTTGGATTAGGAAGGGATTGGATTTGGTTTCTAAAAGAAAAGATTTGATTTTGTTTCCAAAAACCGGAGGACGGGATCTAGTTTCCTAAACGGGGAGATTGGATTTGGAAAGGGTTTGAAAAGGGAGATTCTAGAAACCCTAGTTTTGGAAAATCATAGTTTTGACGTAGAAAATAGGTTTTTGAAAACAAAGATAGTTTTGATGTAGAAAATAAAAGATTTTGGAAACCTAGGTTTAGGGCAAAGTTTGAAAATCATGTTTTTGGAAAGAAAATTTAGGGTTTCCTAATTGTGGGTTCTAGGGCTTGACTTGGGCTTCTTAAGGAAAGAGTTTTTGGAAAGTGCATTTTTGGAAACGAAGGTTTTCTAGAAAGGAATCCTAGGGAGGAGTTTTTGGAAAGTGAATTTGGAGAGGGAGTTTTTGGAAAAAGATTTTAGGAAAGAGGGAGTTTTGGAAAGTGTGTTTTTAGAAACGTGTTTTTTGGAAAGAAGATCCTAGAGGAGAGTTTCTAGAAGAAAAATTTTAGGAAGAGAGTTTTTAGAAAGATTTTTGGAGAGAGTTCTTAAGAAGGTGAATCTAGGGAGTGTTTTTAGAGGGTGAATTTTGAGGAAAAGATTTTAGAGAGAGAATTTTGAAAAAGAGAGTTTTAAAAAAAAGAGATTTTGAAAGGGAGTTTTTGAAATCAATTTTGAAGAGGAGAGTTTTAGGAAAGTATGTTGAAAAAGAGATTTTTAGGAAGAGATTTTTGAAGAGAGAGAGAGTTTAGAAGGATTAAAAACATCTCACTTTCCTAAAGCAATCCTAGCCATAAGAGGACTAGAACCACTTTAAGAAAGTGGTTTTGAAAACAAGGTTTGAAAATATAGACCAAAAGGTCACTTTTTATATAACACTTTCCTAAAGCAACCCCAGCCATGGAAAGGCTAGAATCACCCTAGGATTGTGGTTTTGAAAACATGTTTTTGAAAAAGAGCTTTTGATGCAATTTTGAAACAAGTTTGGAAACGATTTTTGAAAACAAGTTTTTGAAAACGAATTTTGGAAAATGCAAGACTATGATATGCACAATGCAATTCAGGGTCGTGAACATACAAGGTTAAGGCTTCACCACATAATCAAGGGGGCCAGACCCACGTGGTCTTTGGTTAGACTAGAGGAAAGCCCCCGACACGGTGACTCTCCAATAGTCCAATCCTACACATGGACCGAGAATCCCCTTGTTTCAAGCATGCAAAGAAAGGGGGGGAAAGAGATGGAGGATTAAAATAGAGAAAACCCAAGTGGGTTGGAGAGAGAAGAGAGAGGGGGGAAGTGCAGAAAATTAAAGAGGGAGCCTACCTTGTATCTTGTTTATTTTGCGCGCCGTGCAGTCTTTGGTCTTGATCTTCACCCTCAGTCTTCAAGGATTGTCTTCAAGCTTTGAATGGCTGTTCTTCAAGTCTTCGGAGAGTGGTTGAAGGCTAGTGTATGAGTGTATGGGGGAGTGTATGAGTGTATAGGAGGCTAGGGTTTGTGTATAGTGGCTAGGGTTTTGGAGATGCTCGAGCTCTGTATATCGAAATATAAGATTTTTAGGTTAATTTTGCAGACCCCTTTCACGTTGAACGAGGCTCTGTATTTATAGAGGAAGGACAAGCCTGGCGCCTATTGCAGTGGCGCTAGGGCAAAATTTACACTGGCGCCACTAGGAGTGGCGCCAGGCCATTTTTTGGCTTGGCGTTGTTGGAAATTTATACTAAAAGACATGCTTTGTGAAGTGACTTTAGTATTTATTAATAAATTAGTTATTCCATTTTAATGAGAATCTGTGTGAGAAATGTTTGCATTGCATTATTTATTTAATGACTATGCATGTGTGTCTCTTATTCTATATAGTAGATGATTTGGTGTGTAGAGTACGACTTACACACGGAAGATCAGATCATCGGTTCTTATGGAATATAAGTTAATCGTTCGCAGTCTTAGATGGAAATGGACACACCATCAGTAGGACTGTAGTACAAGGTTTTAATAGGTCTGTCTTGACTGTGGGGAATGGTATAGTTCCAACTCCTTGCACTAGTACACTTTGTGTGTATTGAACAGGACCGTGTTGGGGTAATTGTTTTTTATACTGACTATATATAAAACAATTAATACCTCATGATTATTATGAGTGCTTATGCTCTTAATCCTAATATAATAAATAGACACGTGCATGTAGTATTTATTGTTTTGATTCATAGAAGAGTGAGATTCTTTAAGGGTCAATAAACTCAGTGAGTTGGACAATGACATTACGTGTATGGTGAATATTTATTATTGATGGAATCTACGTCCCCGTATAGGGATTGATGATACCCCCTTGAGGATGCTTATAAGTTTTGATTATGTCAAACCCTGCAGGTGGATTATGAATCCGACATATCAAATAAGTTAAGTGGAAGGTCTCAAGGAATTAAATAAGTCCATTAAATTTAATTGTCAGTAATTTAATTTAATAGACGGGTATCTGTAATCTTAACGTGGGGAGATAAATAAGCATTTAATAATATGGAGCTCGAAATATAATTTCTAGTATAACAGGGAGTGCAATTATAATTCCTTAGTGGTATGAATTATAATTTACGTAAATAAAGACTAATCCTGGTTGGATTAGGAGTCCTTATTTGCGTAGGAAGCCCTAATTATACTAATCCTATGGTCCCTGTTGTAGCCTATATATATACGCGCTCTAAGAGCTGCTAGGGTTAGACACTCTACACATAATTGAGAGATATACGATTTTGTGAGGAAGAGAAACCCTAGCAGCAGCGAGCCCACTCTCTATAGAGCAAGGCGTGTACGAGGAATACAGCAGAAGTCCGAAGGTTGAGTTCGAGCTTGCTGATTCGTGCTTGGTGCTGATTCTTGTTTTCGGGATTAAACTAGAGAGATCTCGAAGGTACGATTCTAATCACGTAGATTAGGCTATGCTAATCATATCAAAATTTTTGGTAGCATGCGTATACACTATAGCCAGGTCGTGGGAAATTCCGCAGTCCCCAACAGGCGCCACTGCTAGTGGCGCCAGCCATTTAGGGAACAATTAAGGTCGGCAAGCAACGTATCTTTGACTAGATTTGGGCGCCTGTACTAGTGACTACCATGTAAACTTTAGCCTAGCTTCACTAGAAGTGACTCCGGAAAGTCCGGGAATGATTTGAAGGAGTCGGGAATGACCCGGAAGGCCGGAAAGGAGCCGGAACACTCAAAATAGTGTCCTGGAGGTATTTGACTTGAAAAATGAAGATAAGGTGAGTCGGAAAGGTTGACCGGGCCTTTAGGGGCAAAACGGTCAATCGGACTAGGAAACTGCCGGGGCGAACCCGGATTGTCCCGAAAAAAGACTTGGAATCTGGAACCATTATTTAGAATGTTCCCAGAGGTTGCTGGTTTGATTCCCAGGGCCGGCGTGGTCGGAAATGGTGACCGGCCCACTAGGGGCAAAACGGTCATTTTGTACCGGGCTTGCCGGAACTGACTCGGAATGGTCCGGAAAGGTAAAGGAAGGTCGAGAACACTATAAAAAGTATTCTCAGGACATTACCGGTTTGATACCCAGAGCCGGTGTGGTCGAAGAAGGAGACCGGCCCTCCAGGGGCAAAACTGTCATTTTGCACCGGGTTGGCCGGAACTAACTCAGAATGGTCCGGAAAGGTAAAGGGAGGTTGAGAACACTATAAAAAGTATTCTCGGGATATTACCGGTTTGATACCCAGAGCCGGTGTGGTTCCCGGGACATTCGGATGCCTAAGGGCAAAATGGTCATCTTGACCGAAAAGTCTCGAAAAAGGTCCTAAGGGTAGTCTGGTCATTTTTCCCCGAAGTGAGCTAACAAATATGGGTATTGACCTAGGTTTTGAGTGTTACCGCCACTCGGACGGGGTTGAGTATTTCCGTTACTCGGACGGGGTTGAGTATTTCCGCTACTTGAACGGGGTTGAGTATTTCCGCTACTCAGACGGGGTTGAGTATTTGAGAGTATTTCCGCTACTCTAACGGCTCTGTGAGTATTTCCGCTACTCTAACAGTTCTGTGAGTATTTCCGCTACTCTAACGGTTCTGTGAGTATTTCCGCTACTCTAACGGGTCTGTGAGTATTTCCGCTACTCTAACGGTTCTGTGAGTATTTCCGCTACTCTAACGGTTCTGTGAGTAGTTTTGCTACTCGGACCGTCTCGAGGAATAAACTGTCTCGAGAGAGGGATTGGAAAGGGGTCTTACCGTCTCCGAAGAGACGTGCCTGGATTGGAACCGTCTCGAGGAATAAACTGTCTCAAGAGAGGGATTGAAAAGGGGTCTTACCGACTCTGAAAAGACGTGCCTGGATTAGAACCGTCTCAAGGAATAAACTGTCGAGAGAGAGGGATTGGAAAGGGGTCTTACCGACTCCGAAGAGACGTGCCTGGGTTTTGAGTGTTTCCGCCACTCTAACGGTGTGAGTGTTTCCGCCACTCTGACGGTTTTGTGAGTAGTTTTGCTACTCAGACCGTCTCGAGGAATAAACTGTCTCGAGAGAGGGATTGGAATTGGAATAAGAAAGGACAATGCCCCTAAGGGCATTTTGGTCATTTTGCCTCTGTTTGGGCCTGACAGGTCCGCGAAGCGATGGAAAGACGGAATTTGGACTAGAGGATTGGTTTCGATTGGAATATGTCCATAATGACTTGAAAACAAGTCTGGACGGAGTGTAGACTGCGAGCAGTCAAAAATGGGGTGCTTACACAACCAAGTCTACTGATACCATAAGACTTCAGCCCACATAGACTGGAAAACTGCTAGCTCGGGCCACCAATGCATTCGTCACAAGATGGAATGAAACTCGCTCCACCGATAAACCTGACAACCAACAATTTGAAGTAAACAACCCACTGGGAGAAGTCCACCACAAATGAAGAGTATGCCCACACGGATAAGAGAAGCAACACCCAATTAATGCACACCACGAATGGTTAGTGCTCTGATACCAACTGTCACGGGCTGGCAGGCCGGGCACCACACGGTGACAGTAATGCGACCCGCTATGATCATACGCAGCGGAATACACCCGTGAGGCGACTATGCACCAAGCAATAGTCCCGCCAAACTCAAACACCAAGGCATAAGATTATGCGCTTGTCCAGGATCCATCCGTAATGCCCCACATAACTCTTTAAGCTCGGACCTCTGATGCTCAAGCCATTTGGCTTACCCAAGCTATAGGCGATAGCAACGCCATACTCAAATGCGCGCACACATGACAAGCAACGTGCTAAGCGCTAGTCCCTCTCGAAACACAAGCAATATAGCCATGTGCAACTAGACATGCGCGCGTCAACCAAGCATCACCTGTTAGGCACGACGCCGCCATCCTTGAAGCTCTTAGCGCCCCGCGTCAAGGTTGCCCGCAAGGAAAGGCACCACCGAATAGCAACTAATAAGCCCACAACATTATGCCCCACGACACCAATGCTAGCCAAACCAAGCGACCGTGTGCACAAGCGTAAACCCAATGCGCAAGTGCACACGAGGCACACAGCATGCAAGTGTGCACACCGAGGCCCAATCCGTCATGGATATAAGCCCCACCAATTTATAATTATGGCGTAGCGGGTGCGAATGCCATAACCCCATCCTCGACGCTAATGCCCAACATCTGCCCCACCGGGCACAATGCCGCCCATGTAGCCCCTTGACTAGCATGAGGACTGCAGCCACATGCCACAGCCGGCCCCTAAGTCTCACCCACTCCCTTGGGGACTCACTTGAATGTTGTCCCTTTCGGTAGCACCAGGGTGTGGTAGAGTCAACACCATGCCCCCCCTTATAATAGCATTCTGAGCCATCTCCAAACTGATAGGAAGAAACATCCTACCCCCTCGAGGAGTCATAATCCATATATCCAATAAATATAGAAAATACAAATTACGAGATTGCCATGCCACCGGCCAATCATGCTCAGAAATGCCCCACGCCAAGGTCCCTTGCGGCCCCCGACGTGCCACGGGTGGCAACCCGTGACACTTGGGCAAGGGAGGGGTCGAAATCGGATAGGAGGCGGCAGAAAGGGGAATGGCAGCCGGGATTGTACTTCATGTGGAGGAGGGATTTGACAGAAAGTGTTACTGTGGGCCAACCTATGGTATGGGTATGGGTATGGGTTGGGTAATTTTGCCATGGGAAGAAATATAGGATGAATTTAATGAGTTTTTTTGTTGGTACGGTAAAGAATATAAACGATGTGTCAGTCTGATGGCCCACCACCAATACCCCCAACCTATGGAATGGGATCTCGTTTTTCCGTTCAATGTTCGCCCCCAGAACCAGCCCTTACTTCATCTCTCTCCTCCATCTCTCTCCAAGGTCAGCCGAGAGAGAGACAGAGACAGAGAGAGATGATGTTGCTTTGTTAGAAGACTTCCCAAACCCTTCTTTATCTACAAAATCGGTTGAGGTTTTGAATTTTGGAACGTTGTAGTCTGACCGTTGTTGCAGACTTGGCTGAAATTGGAAATTGGGACACCTTAGCTGGGCCACAAACCTACAAATTTGAAAAAACTGGTCAAACCGGTATGTGTATAGACGTTGCTTATTCATGTTTTTATGACCAACAAACAAAAAAAATGAAGGTTAAATTGGCGGGCTTAGGAAGATAATTTTACTTGAGATTTAGTATTAGGCCTGACGAGATTTATTTTTAATATAAACCTAACTTAAACCCGCCCCAGCTCAACTAATATTCACTCCTACTTGTAGCCTATAGGTTAGAATCTATACTATTATAAAGGAAACACTAAGGACTTTGGTCAAGTCAAATTTTTGGTGAAGCCAATTTGATGTCTCATTTTTAATTACCAAAAAGCACAAAAAAAATTTAAAATTATTTGTTAGAATACTAGTATTTTCAAATCATATGTGGGCTAATAGGTAATTTGATAAAAATAATTTTGTAACAAGACTTCTATCCAACTCAACCTCAAAAAAAAACTTTTTTTAATTAAACTTAGCCTACTTTGAAATTATTTATCAAACCCATCTCATTTTTTAAGTCTTGTTTTCAAACCATAACTTTAGTTGAAGTTGTATAAATTTTATACAAAATTTACAAAATAAGATCAAGGTGAAGTTTCTCTTGACCCCAAAGAAGGATGGCACCTGGAGAATGTGCGTTAATAGTCGGGCCATCAACAAAATGACCATCGTGAGACTGGACTGCCACGACTTTATTGGAGTTGTGTATTGATTTCACGACTTTTATGTGAAATACGTAAACTAAGGTCTATTTTCAGTTATGATTTGAAATCACAACTTCATGACAAAGGTTGGTTTAGTAAATAAATTTAAAACAAACTAGATTTGGTAAATAATTATTTTTGGGGCTTGGGCTGCGTTTGGTTAAAAAAAAAAGCTCATTTTATAACTACTCACTATACATTTCCTATTTTGTCCTTTGAGTTGCACAAACTCACCCATTTTCCTATTTTGTATCACCACTTGCGTAAATTCACACATGTAGTGGGTGATATAGGAATAGGAGTACAAAAGCAAAAAAAGAAAAAGAAACCTGCAAATTTGAGAAGGCAATTTCATTGCTAAATTAAAGAAGAAGAATGTGGGTTTAGGATCAAAATTTATAATTTATGGATCTAAGATTTTGAAGTCATTTTATTTAACATTCAACAACCTTATATTTAATTTTTTTTTATCCCTATTTCCTAATCTTGATAAAATTACTTTCATAATTGTAAAAAAAAATTAAAAATTATAATAATCTTTTTTTGGTTTGGCACATTGGAGGAACAAAATTATAGAGAGAGGGGGTCGAACCCATTTATATTTTTAGGATGGAAAAACATTCATAATATACAACTAATGAATACAACATTATACTTGAATTAGGGCTCTATCTCTCAATAAAGCTTCAACAGCTTTTCTACCTGAAGCCAGAGCCCCATCAAAGGTAGCACTAGTCCGGTGATCACCGCACACGTACAAACCCGGCCTTACTCTTGGGTTTTTCATCAAATTTGTGGGCGGGCTTTGATTCGGCTGTGCAAACCCGATCCGGTAAGTTCTCAAATGCCTCCATGATCCTACCATCGACTCTCCAAACCAACCCGAAAGCTCTCGAACAACCTCAGCCGTCAGGTCCTCATCCGCCACATCCTCAAACAACCCAATAAGTGAGACGGACACCAAAGCCTTCCCGGGTGGGCCATATGACGGAGCCACGTTCGTGGCAAAGAACATATTATTAACCATTCCTTTACCCGAACCGTTAAGAAATAACACCGGGTCCCGAACTGGAATTTGAGTTTGGTCCGCTGAGAAGTACAAACAAACCGTGCTTCGAACCGGTTTCTGAACCGGTTCGCGCTCCAATTTTCCCGCCAAAAGCTTAGCTGCTTCTGGTTCTTCAACTGCTACTATGACTCCGAGCTCACTCCTCAACACCTCTCCACTCTGTAACGTCACACTAGCCAAATCGGACTCAAAATCGATCGAGTTTACTCTCGAGTTCAACAATATCGATTCGGAGGGCAATTTCGCAGCCAATTGTTCGGGAATCGCCGAAATGCCTTTCGCCGGAAGGGTATTGTTGCCGAGAGCGAGACATTTGAAGATGAAATCGAAGAGCCGAGACGTTGTCTCCAGTTCTCTGTCGAAGAAAATGCCGCCGAAGAAAGGCCGGAAAAACCGATCCACCATCGAGTCGGAGAAACCGATTCTCCTCATCAAATCAATGGTGGAAACCTCGTCTGCAAACAGAATTTCATCGTCGGATCTGGTTAAAACCCTAATTCTGGTCAACGCGATGAGGAATTTGTCGACAACGGTACCGATGGGGTTTGTTAGGGATTGGAGGGAGTCCCAGAAGTGGCGTAAGGGGTCGGCTACGGTGTGAAAGCGTCCACCGTAGTAGACCAGAGCACCTGAATAGAATTTCTGGAGGTCTAGGGCTTCGTAGTCGAGAAGTCTTCGTGCTTCGGCGTAAGCAGTGATGAAGATCTGGAAGCCGCGGTCTAAGAGGAAGCCGTCAACGACGTCGGTTCTGACTCGGCCGCCGACGGCGTCGGAGTCGTCAAGGAGGAGGAACGGGATTTTCTCGGAGCTAAGCCGGGTCGCGGCAGCTAAACCGGATAGACCGGCGCCGACGACAATGACACCGGTTTTTCTGAGTTGTGGTGGGGGCGGTTCGGATGGTGGCGAGTCGACTGAGACTTGTGAAGATGCTCTGGGTGGTTTGAATATAAGGCAGCCGCGAAGATGCTGATGGCGGCGGCGGCGGCGGTGGGAGAAGACAGAGAACGGAAGAGAGAGAGTGAGAGTCATTTGGATGAGATTTGTGATAGCGTCATCGTGTTTCAACCATTAGCTTGGGGCTGTGGTTTTGATGGACGTGGGCGGCTTATCCACTTCACGCAGCAATTTTTGCTTCTATGTGACGTGTAGGGCCCGAGGCGCTGGACATTAGTCAGCTTTTTATTCCATATGATTTCATGTCATCATAACCAAGTTGCATGTGTGCGATTTTTTTGATATCGGCTTGCGTAAACAAGTGAAATTCCTTAATTTTTTTGACTTGGGTTTAAACTTGCTTCATAAATTTAAATATTAAATTATTTAAGTTTAATTTGATTAAAATTCGATAAGATCAATTTAAAAACAATTAAATTTAAATACATTTTAAAATTTAATAAGTTTTCGGATCAATATTGAAAGACACTACTTAACTCAATTTTTGTATAGTTCTTATTGTATATCAAAAAGGATATGACTCAAATTGAACACATATGTTGAGTCGATCTTATAGTTATACTAATATGAATACAGATATATCTATTAATTGGTAACCTTTACATGTGTCTTTTGAGTGTTAATACAATGTCAAGGTATCCAATCTTATACACTAATTTTTAAGTCCAAGTGAAAACTTTAGCAAGTAACGTTACCATTTTTCTTTCTCATCTCTGTGTAATACAAAAAGACGTTAGAAATGACTCTAATGCTGTGAATATGTGGTGTTATTCGTATTCCGTAATAACACCCACAGTAAACATCTAAAGGGTTTGCACAATAAGCACGTGGTTTGTTGGTTCACCTTAGAATATGACAATCTATTAACATTCAAATGTAAGTGCGACGAAATAGTAAAAAAAATTCGATAAGACCGGAATCGATTCACAAGGAACGAATAACAAAATATACAAAATTAAGTATTAAAATTCAACCACGGTAAAAGATTAGATATCTAGTAAGTCACGCTAAACACCATAGTATTGTAATGACTTCAGTTGAAACTTAAGTCTAGCGGTTTGAATTTCACCTTAAAGAGTATCGAGGAAAATTGGACAATTGGAGTAAAAAATAGTAACCAAAATAAAATAGATATTTTTTTGAGAGATTTGATGGTTGTGAAGAAACTAGATTTTAAATGAAATTTAATAAAACGGTCTTGGATTCAATTGATCCGATCACTTGATTTATTTGAAATTTCAACAGAGATTTTATAACTCAAATTATTGGTTTCGTCTTGAGCCATTGATTCAGAAGATTTAGCTTTTTTAATAGAAATTCTATAATAATTAAATCTAGAATAATAAAATTAAATACATAAATCATACTATCAATTTGTACAATAACTATACCAAATTAAGATTCGTAGATAGAAATTATCAAACTTAGTCAAGAATTTAAATTTTTTCAAAGATCTAGAATTTAATTATCAAGAATTGAAAGATTTTAAATATAAACAATGAAAACTCAATTACTTCCATTAATATTTCAAGACCATCAGATAATTTTCACAATTGACTCTAAGAATTAAGCTAGCTACTCATAGTATTAAAAAGAAAAGGCTTGAAAAATAACTTCATAACTAAAAAATTTTATTACAGCATAATAACAATAAAGAAAAAATTGAAAAATTAACTGGCTGAACAACTACTAACAACTTAACTAGCTAAAAGAAAATGAAAGAAAGAACTTTCTCTCTGACTCTCTGCTCCCCCCGGATGGCTCTCTTTGTAACTTATTTATAGGCTTCAAAGAGCTTTATATTGTTTTTTTTTTGTTTTTTAATCCCTTGCGGACAATATTATTGCATTATGACAAAAACACTTCAGTTCATTGATTTTTTTTTTGCTTGTCTGTCGGTCATTTGTCCATTTGTGACCATTTGCTCCATTATTTACTTGCATACACACACACATGTATAATATAATATACACTCGCTAACATATGTATATAATATATTATACCCATTAATACCAATACGTATATATATTACATCAAATTAACACTTGAATAAATATATATGTTCATGTTGACTTCATTTTGTTAAGTTTTAGGTCTAAATCTGTACAAGACATAAAAACATAAAAAAAAAAACTAATATTTTATTAACATAATAACTAATATGTTCATAATTATTAACAATAGCTTATAAATAAAAACTCTAAATTGTAATTTTTAGAGCACAATCATTCGTGTTGATCCGAATAAAGTACGTTTGAGAATTACCTCTTCCACATTGAGTATATATGATTTCTTACCGCACTAAAGTCATCTAGGGGTTAGGGATTAATCAAGTTGCAATTCAACATGTAAGTCGGGAAGTGAAAAATAAAATACAACGGGTAGTAATTAAGTACATATTCTCTTGGCATTTAGGAAGTAGCTTCGTAGCTTTTAAGAAGCTTAAGGGGAAACAAGCAGAAAATGAAGCAATGGTCATACTGAATAACAAATCCAATCATTAGTCACTTACAGGTTCTGCCATCATCAGATTCAATCGAACTATGATTTATTTATGACATGCCAAGTCTGACCCAGATTATCGAACCACACTGGAAGAATTTGCAACTGAGAGAGAGAGCGAGAGGCCAACCTGCCTATTGACAACTAGTAAGCCAGCATAGCTATTATATCTACAGTTTATGGTCCTTGTAATTGTTAAAGTCCCATGAGCTTTTTATCCCACACTGGTTGGTATAGAGGATTAGATTCCTCTTTTATATTATAAATAGAAATTTAACCTATATAACTTAACTCACCTTTTTATTTATTATTTTATTCTTTTCTCTTGTACTTATTCTTTGCTTTATAATATATTATAATTACGCATGAGTCTTGCCTTTTCTAATATGGTATCAGTCTCAGAGCCAAAGAAAAGTATGTTCTGTAGTTGCCTTTCGAAAGATCTTTCACATCAGAACTCCTAAACTTCTCTTTCTCCTGCTCCGGCCACCTTTTGGCAACTTTATAGCCAACTTCTAGCTGTCCAGCATCTTTTCGGCGACTTTTTGACTGTTCTCTGGCATCTTTTCAGCCGTCCTTTGGCGTCTTTCTAGCCAATATCCGGCCACCTTCCGACTACTTCCGACAAACTTCCAGTTAACCTCTAGTGATCTTCTGGCCAACTTCTGGCAGCCTCTGACCTACTTTTGGTAACTTCTGGCCAACTTCCGATGACTTTTTGACCAACCAACAACTTTTCGACCAACTTTTGGCGACTTTACGACGTCACTTTAGCAACCCTTCGTCGTCTCTCCAGCAGACCTTCAGCAATTTATGTCTAGTTCCTGACTAATTTGAGCCTTCTAAGTATGATTCTGCTATGCCTCACGTTACCATCTATCTTGAGGAGTCCCCGTCTACTGATCATGCTCCTTTTGCTGGCTCTTTCTTGTTTGATCTTTCACTACCATCTTTTTCTGATGCGCCCACTATATTTGTTGCGCCTCTTGTTAACGTCTATCATGAGAAGTCCCTGTTTGCTAATTTTACTCTTTCTGCTAGCTCTTTCTTGTCTGATTTTTCTCTGTCATCTTCTTCTGATGCACCCACTATTCGTTGTTCTACCCGGGCTATGGCGTCCTTCCGATTGGCGACTTCCCTGGCTATTCCTCCTTTCCAACCATCCTCTAGCCGACCTGATTTCTTTCATTCCTTTCTTTGTTGTTACTGCTGCCCCTTCTTACCCTTCTACTGCTATAATTGATGTCTCTGCCACCCTTTCTACTGTTACTATTGTTGCCCTTCCTTTACTGCTCCTACTGCTCATGCTTTCTTTTTTACTGTTACTACTGCTCTTAATTCTTTGCTGCTGCTGTTGCCTCTTATTCCTCTTCTACTGCTGCCATTGATGTCCCTACTTCTCTTTCTACTGTTACTACTGCTGCCCTTTCTCTACTGCTATTGCTTTCTTTTCGATTGTTACTACTGTTCTCCTTTCTCTGCTGTTACTGTTGCACTTTCTTCCCCTTCTACTTCTATCATTGTTGTCCTTGCTTCTCTTTCTATTGTTACTATTGCTGCCCGTCTTCTCCTTTTACTATGACTGTTGTCCCTCTAACTATCATGTGGCGTCCCTCCAGCCAACCTTCGAGTTAAGCTCTGACGTCTCTCCTATCTTCTTTAAACTCAAGTAGCTCTCTGTTTTTCTTACTTAAGTTTGAAAGGATGTTAAAGTCACACGAGTTATCTATCCCACATCAGTTGGGATACAAAATTAGACTCTTTTCACATTATATAAATAGAGGCTTAAACTATGTAACTTAACTCACATTTTCACTTACAACTTTAATTTTCTTTTTGTAATTCTTTTTCGCTTTATAATGGATTGTAATTACACATGTATTGTCTTTCCTATCTTTTCTAAGAGTAATGTAGTTGTTTCGTAACCATGTCATCAGCAAAGCATCAAACAATTAACTCCTGATGCAATTCCCAGTTCTATGCTATATCTATACATATATTGCCCGTAATATGTATGCAGATTGATCAGATCAGAAGAGTCAAAGCAAAACTAGCGTATCTTTTTGAAGGAAGGGGCTCGTTTAGTAAGGAGAATTGATTTCCACTCCGAACAAATCTCAGCAAACACCGGCAATCTCTTTAGTCGACGAGTACCGCAGACGCCGTAGAGAACACTGGTTATATAAGCATCGACCTCTTCCCTCGACGATGGAGTTTCATCGGTTGAAGTAGAAGAAGAGGAAGAAGAAGAAGGTAGGATGACCCGAATACCATCATCCCCGGGAGACCATCCAGTGATCCTGATCCTTGCGTTTTCAACTTTGATCGATGGAACTTTCAGGGTCTTTGCCGGCGGCACCACCACCGCAACTGGCGCTGCTGGTTTTGTTGGTGTCGCGGCTGTCATGACCTGATGAAGATGATCCATGATGGACGAAGAAACAAATTCAAGAATTCAAAACTAAGGAAGCAAACAATTCAAGAATTCAAGAAAAAAAAAATATATATATATATATATAGCTCTGTTTTCACCTCGGATTTGTTCTTGTTGGGGAATCGAGTTGGTGGCGCCTCTTCCTTTCCACGTGCGAACTGTAAATGATAGCAATTTCATCACAATTAGGGTTTTGATCAAAGAACATATTCAAATCAGCTCATAATGGATAGAGGCAAGAACACAAAGTATCACTCGAGCATTGCTCTGTTCTGTATTGTTCGAAGGTCCTCAATCAACTTGAGTTACGTCAACGAAAGAAGAAGAAAGTTCGTACACAGAGAGAGAGAGAGAGAGAGAGAGAGAGAGAGAGACCTGGCTTTTGGATCCATCGCGACGGTTACTGGAATCCTTCCCCGACGATCGGCCGGAACCTGACGACGCCGACGACCTCATCTTCGCACCGGAGGCTGTTGCGATCTTGGTGGAGAAGAAGAACTCGCGCGCAATCTTCTAGAAGAAGAAGATCAAGTTTTGTTGAAGAGATCGAAGGTTTTCCCTTATGTTTCTCTTCCCTTTAATACTACTAAGCGTTCCAACAGGGCAGAGCAAAACTTGTAACTGAATCAAGGAACGGAAAAAACTAACTATCAAACCGAACTGAAAAAAGCCTGACAGCTCCTCCAATTCCTTTGCGCCACGTTGAGTATTTTGCCACTTCGTTTTGCTACTTGGCCACGTCAGCTCCAGGCTTTGGACTCCAATTGAAACAGAGCGGAGCGGGTACTCTGCTTCTTCTACTTGCAACAATGGCACGTACACCGCCCATTTAAAACGCGAGGCAGGGGAATGGACATAGGCACGATTGCCACGAATATTATAAGGCTTTAAAATAAACCAAGGTACGGAGAGTTAAAATTTGGATTGAAATTGATTTGTTATGCAAACACGTCAAATTGCCTATATTTTAAGAATAATTACATTTTATCCTATTGTTATTTAAGTAAAAATTACACTTTATCTTTGTAATTTAAAACTAAACACTTAACCCCTCTATATTTTAGGTTGATAAATTTGATAAAATAACAAAAATATCTCTACAAAGTTTAATCTTTTATTTTGATATAAAAGAGCAAAGTCATCTTTTTGATAAATTTCTTTGGAGAGATAAAATGATAAAAATACCCTTGTGACAAAATCTCCATTAATTCTAATGGTTTTCATTAATTTTATGATTAAATCCAAACTATAAGGGTTATGTATACACTTTTAAACTACTTAGGAGTAATGTGATTTTCGTTCACACTACAAGAGGATAAACTATAATTATTCTATATTTTAAAGCTTGTAAATTTCTAAGCTCAGCTCGAACTCTAGCTTAGTATGCTTATATGCACTTAAAAAAAGTAAGTTACTTAAGCCCAACTTAATTAAAGCCGGTTAGAAAATGTTTCCAAAGTTAATCAAGCTTGTTTACAACCCTTAGCGCCCAAGCCTAAGCATTAACGGGGACGGAATTTAAATGGGTTGGGCCGGGCCAGCACAACCGGTTTGACACCTCTAGGCTTGCATGAATGCTGACATGCCACGTATCCTACTGGGAATGCTGCTTTTGTTGCAGCAGCAACCCTTGCGTTTTGAGTTTTCATGGCGCTGAAGCCATCATCAGGCATAAACTTACCAGCAACCTTTCAGTCAAGCTGATTTCCATTTTGTGAGGCAGCCCTGCAACTAGAACTCCATTCCACAAGAACAAGCTAGGGGGGTGCATTTGGTGCTGCTGCCTGTGTTTCTGTGGACAGTCCACAATGAGAGCTCAACAACAACATTACAACTGAATTACATTCACCATAAGCCTTTCAAACAAGACAACCTTACACGAAAGTCATATTACAAACCTTTTTATCCACAATTCCATCAATGATAATTTTAACATAAAAATTACATGTAGGTGTGCGGTGGTCAAAACATCTTCAGATCCCATCGATGGTGTTCTTGAGATTCCCACCGAGCAATGACATGAGACCCCCGCCATGTACCCTTCCTTCTGGGATCACAAAGTTAAAGCTCTTTCTCACACTGCCACCACCACCACCACCAATGCTGCCCTCAATGGCGTCCCCGGGGCTTCCTTCCCCTCGCTTCTCAGAACTCAACGGTCTTGAATAAGATGATGAGGCCTTCATCGACAAGGGAACCAACACCTGAGGGGGTATGAGATGTTGCTTTTTCGCTGGCTTCTCCAGTGAATCAATAGAATCTGAGACAGCACTTAGTCCTGAGGAAGAATAATTGTTCTCAAAGCTGCTCCCAACAGTTGAGGATGCAGGGACAAGCCCGTGGAAGAGCCCCGGTCCAATCATTCCTGCCTTGTTTGTCTCTCTCTCCTGAGCCATGCTGCTGTGAGCAGCGCATAGTCCACTCTTCCCTCTGGCAAATTTCTCGCATTTTCCCTCTCCCCAGTTGCACCGCTTTCCCCCACCATGGGCCTTGCAGAAGTCTGTGCTACCTTGGGCACTCTTCCCGCAGTTTTCAACCTTGCAACGCTTCCCTCCACCATGCCTGACACAGCAATCAGTACGGCCCCGTGCACTCTTTGTGCACCCTGGAACAGCACACCTCTTTCCACCACCATGAGCAACACAAAAATTCGTGCCTCCATGTACACTCTTCGGGCAGATCCCACCGCCATCGAAGAGGCAGCGCTTTCCTCCGCCATGTCCTTTGCACAGTGGTGTGCTCCCTTCAGCACCTTTCGTGCACCCTGCAAAAATGCAACGCTTTCCACCACCATGTGCCTTACAATACATGGTGCTCCCTTGGGCACCTTTGTTACAATCTAGGAACTGGCACCGGCGCCCACCACCATGAGAGATGCACAAGCCAATCTGCCCCTCGGCACTGCGGGTGCATCCATCCACCTTACACCTCTTCCCTCCGCCATGCCTGATGCAGAGCCCCGACTTGCCTCGTGCTGCCTTGGTGCACCCTGCTGGATGGGCGCACCTTCTCCCACCACCATGTGCTATGCAATAGTCTGTCCTTCCCTCAGCACTTTTAGTGCAGCCCAGATGCTGGCACCTCTTCCCTCCTCCATGGGCCTTACAGTAGGCTGTTCGGCTCTCGGCACCTTTGTTACACCCAGGTTTCTGGCATCTCTGTCCGCCCCCATGTCCAATGCAAAGACCTGTTGCCCCTCGTGCCCCTTTTGAACACCCCTCAAACTTGCATTTCTTAGGATTGCTGGCTCTGCGATCTGACGATGTTCCAGCAGTTGCAGGCTCAGAGGTAGTGCTGATTGAGTAATCTGAGAGAGCTGAAGGTTCGGAGCTCAACTGAGAAGGATTACAATGGGATTTGGTCCCAGGATCTAGAAGTTCTTGCGTGTGGAACATAGTTGTCCTAAAATCCATTTTTGGAGCCAATATAAGTGATGGCATATAGCCGCCTGATTTCTTGGCCGTGGTAGAACCCTCATCTACAACAGGAATCACAACTCTATTACCATCACCAGATACTTCGTTAAGGCGATGAGATGTGTTGAGATTACCCCGTGTTGAAGCAGAATACTCAAATACCCCTGAAACTTCCTCGATGCCTCCATACAGGCCAAGTTTTAGGATTGAATCACGCTCAGATGATAACCCCTGATGCAATCCAGTGGCCAATCCTTTGCTTTTGTTAACACGACATGGGTAATAATCATCAGAATATGTCGTTGGTGTTGGACCCAATCCAAGTACCAACCTGCAACTGTCATCAGGAGCACTGGGAGGAATGTGTCTGTCCCCTGGGTTAGTCCGAGCACTCCCAAAGCCAGCACTTACACTTCCTCCATAACCAAAGCAATCCAAGCGTAAAGTGGTATCACCATACTTATTTTTTGTGAGCTCACCATTACTGGAGATTAATACACCATTTTCGTTGAGATCCATTGTGTTGGATGCTGTGTACTAGAGTGCCGAGGACGAAGAGACTGAACTAGCAGAGCAAGATTAACCGCATGCTTCTAGAAAGTTTTATATTTCAAAAATTAAAAGAATAGGTAGAAGAAATTCTATTGAACTACCTCCACCGCTCACGAAGCCTGATGTGTCTGACCTGTCCATTTTATTGAATATACACAGTGCAAGCACCAGAACTGATTCTGGAAGCACTTAAATCACAAAATATATCTGATAACGTTTCTAGGATAGAACCCTTTGATGAAAGCAGACAAGATTGATAAGCAGAGATCTTTGGAGAGCCTTGTGCCCCTTCCTGAAAGCTCCTTCAGCCTCATTCACCTGAAAAAAGAATGAAATTGGCACCATTCCTTTTAATACTTGGTAAATGCAATTTCACTTGTGAATATAAATGAGAATCAGATGAACAAATTGAATTCGTTCGGTAGCAGTCATTTAGCCGAAAAATGCAAGCTTCCAGTACGCATATCCTTGAGCAGAATGCATCTAACACCAAAACGGCAAACCCTATCTTCCTAATATGAATACCAGTGAGGTAACAAAGAGTAATTTTGTTTGTACAGCAGAAAAGCATTTACAGATTTACTACCACATTGTAACTTATGTACCACATGCATGTACTAAATCTGAATAGCCATATGATATAATAAGAATAATAAAATGCAATTAAATTGCAGTCAAATATCTAACAAAAATGTAACAATTAAGTGAATATAGTTCACTGACAACAGTTGTAATAATTTATTTAAGAGTACAAATTCTAAATACATTGCCCTTATCATTCAGCGTAAAAGTTAGATATCCCTAGAAGTTCAAGCTCAGAAGTATGGACATCCCTAGAAGTTAAGTCATCAGTTACATACATCAAAGATATTTTCAATACAAGGCCTACTCATTCAACTCTATACTCCTTTCAACAAAAGCTACGATTGGTTTTCCATATCACAAACTGTACGAGAATAAGAACACTAACCTAGAATTTAAATAAATAGCAATAGCAGTCTGTTATATTCAACCTGACTAAGAACACAAGCTACAAGTCAAGCAAAACTTGTAAATAAACTCCTACTAATAATAGAGAAAATTGGTGCAGCAAAGAATCATAAAGCTTATCAACAAAAGACAGCAGGAACCAATTGGTCTAGCCCAGTTGGCCAGAGTTCTTGGCCTCCCTTTGGAAGGTCAAGAATTCGAACCCCCCTCCTCCAGATCCCCTTCTCAGCTTCGGCTCTCCTTGTAATCCCTTCCGATGAACTAAAAAAAAAAAAGGGTAGAGCAGGGAACTACCTAAGGATGATTTAAACAAACGCTAAGATGAGCTGCAGGAGGTAAAAGACTCAAACTCCAGCGCCTAACACATTTCTAAAAGACTCAATACTCCAACACACTTTTGAATTAAAATCATTTAGTCTTTACTTTTGACAGTTTGAGCTAAATTGATTTTATTTGATAATTGGCAGCATATAAAACACGAGATTCAACAAAACCACAAGACATAAAATACTAAAGCTGTTGAAAGCATACAAAGGGATTACTTTACTTCCCGCTTCGGTCATTACCTTCACAGGACTAGATATTAAACACCGAGTCCTTTTTTGCTATGCTTAAAAGATTCATGGTTTGCATTCCCAATTTGTGTGGGCTATAACAGTTTGATTGTTTCCTTTTCCTTTCTATTTATTTTTAATAATTAAGTTCAATTGTTTCCAATTTGTCCTAGAATATCTGATACTAAATATCATAGCCACCGAGATGCAATGTGGAAAAGTGCATGTACATTCCTACAGGAAGCTCACAACTACAGTTAATATCACTTTTCGATATAGCTCACTTTTCACTCTCATCTATTTTCCATAATCGTCCAAGAGCACAAAGTTTGTGCCCTTCCCCACCAATGAAAAGGAGGAAGATCATCAAGAGTTCTCCCTGTATTAATTATCACATGTGCAGAATAATGAACTGTAGTTTGCAAACCATGTTTAGTTATCACGTGCAGAATCCATTCCTGTTTATCATTTACTCAACAAAAGAAGCATAAAAATAACAATAAATAGTATTTAACCACACCCATAGATATGTGGCGTGTTCCTTTCTGGAATTCAACCAAAATTAAAAGCTAAAACTGCAAAATTTGAGAAAGCATCAAGATTATATGACAAGAAGAAAGCAAAAAAGGACTTAAAACCCGTCATTCAAAAGCAAATTCAGCATTTGACAGCTAACAGGGCGCTGAAATTTATTGTAGAACACAAAAATCCCAAATAAACAACTTCAGACCCAGTCACAGTAAACCTTGCAGAATCCAAGGAAAATCAAGCAGCAAAAAAAAGAAAAAAAGAGAGAGAGATCTATGGAAAGGCAGGAAACAAGTTACAGAACACGAGGATGACCAATTGTACCAAGACTAAAATTTCCATATCAGTTGCTGCCAAAAGAAGAAAATAAACACAGAATAACAACTTAGCAATAATTAGAAGTATCAATTCATCAATTTTTCTTTTAAGACTAGAACCACCCATAATAATAATAAAAAATAACAGTTTCATGATTAGTCTTTCAGGATTAAAATATCCAATAATTAAAAGTTGCACTTCATGAACTATTATTGAACAACATGACCAACAAAAAAGATTAATTGAACAACTGGCAACAAATAAGCATCCGAAGCATCGAAAAAGAAAAACAATTCACTGTAACCCAAAACCCTAGAATCAGACAATTTGAGTGAACGATATGTGGAGAAAATAACACGACTGAAAGATTGAGAAGCAAGTGTAGAAATGAAAAAATTAAAATACACGAAGATGAAAGATTTAATCGAAAAATAAGAATTAAAGAAAGAGATATACAGTGATGGGACTTCAAAAAAAGGAAGTTCCGGCAAAGTGGCGGATCTGCGAAGACATAGAAGACACCATAGTCCATCGAGCTCAACTCTAGAGAGAGAGAGAGAGTCTAGGAGAGAGAAATAACAGGGGCGAGTAGAGCTTGAACAAGTGTAGAGAGAGGAATGAGAGGAACTAATTAGGTATTATGTAGTAATTATCACAGGAAATTTTGATTGGGGCGGCTCTTAGGTTTTTTATAATCGGGGCAGCCAACACCAAGTTAAAGTGAAATACCGAGAATACCCCTATTGCCAGTGGCTGAACAACTGTTTATTTGGACGGTTTTGGGCACACGACCACTGATGTGGACGTTGCATACTTTTGGCGACGGTGACGGCCGTTGAAAGGACACGATTACCCTCTAATGGGAAAGGGCATACTGTGGCTGGTCGCTGGGACCCGAATCCGTGAAATATCTCAAACCCGCCTGAAAATTAGCGGTTTGGGTTTGTTAATTTCACAAGCCGTATGTACATTGTACTGGAAAAATTCGAGGACCGTATAATGAAATTCTCTCTCTCTCTCTCTTTTCTTTTTTTTATTTTTTTTCTTTTCTAGCCAAATAAATTGTAATGCCTTACTTAAATTGTCTGTGATCCTCTGGCCTAAATGTGAGGCTTTGATTTTGGGTTTCAACTTATTCTCATGTCCTAGATGTAAAGCTTTGATGATGGGGTTCACTCAAAATTTTCAAATTTGAAAGGTATTATTTTATTATTTTTTTTCTCTTGAATATGAGATCATTAAGGAGGAATAAGAGTTTTTGTTTATAGGTCTTTTTTTTTATAACAGGGTTTTATTGTTTGATCACATGAGACAATTGTATACTTAAAAAGTGTCTGAACTTTTTGTTTTCAAAGTCTTAAAATTTTGAAATTTTTTATCTTTTTTTATATTTAAATTTCTTGATGTGAGAAGTTCAAAAGTCTCTCTTTGTCTCTCCCATGAATTTTATGGGAAAAAAATAGACATACATGTCTATATTTTTAGATATACATTTATATATAAATATTTTCAAATCAAACTTTATGAAAAAAAAAGTGTCCAAAAAGCTAAATACACATGTTAACCAAACCTAACTAGACCCAAATATTAACCCTGAATCAAACCCGTCTATTTGCCACAATTAGGGTACGGTCGGGAACGGGAGGGCAATTGTGTCTTTTAGAAGACAATATCGCTTTCGGAATGACGAAAATGAGGCAGAGAGGAAATTAGTGGCCAAGGTGGAGTCGTCGTGGCAGTGCCCAAAATCATCATCCTAAAAATAGAACTAAAAAAATCTGGTGAAAGTGTGGTTGATCTGACAAGCCACAGCACCTTAAATTTGGCTTGGCTCCTGATTCAATCTATCTGTGCTGATGTATCGGCTTCTCCCCCTATTTTTTTTTTTTTGGGCCAAGTAGTATTGAGTTTTTTAAAGCGCATTTTTATCCGATTTTGTTAATATAACAATTTGGTAATAAGTACCAACAATTGGACTTTTTTCAGTGTGTAAGGCTATAACTCGAGTAAATATTTAGTGTGAGGATGATATCATGTTATTTTAGTGATATGGTATCAAAAGCAAATAAAATCACCTTAAATAAACATATTAAAATTCTAATGAGTAGCAATGTACAAAATTTAGTGTAGTCGTCTAGAAGAAATGTCTCTAGTAACCCCTTAATTTTAAGTTATTAAAAAGAAAGCCTATTAACATTTTTCTTTTTTTTTTTTCAACCTCTTCTTTAAATTAATAAATTAAATAAAGGACTGCTAGCATTCATCGTAGGTGATAGTTACTCATTGACTGATATTAGTCACTTTAGTTGAGACCCACCTGCAGCAGATGGATATAGCTAGCGAAATAAAAAAAAATGATAATTGAACTAACTCGGCCTCTATGAATTAGTTTAGTTCAGCTCTGTCAAAAATTTTGTTAATTCTCGATCTAATATTTTATAAATCTAAATCGAGACTCAATCTTATATAATTATAAAAGTTTTTTATATTGTGTATATATTTTTAAATTGTTATTATTTGTACTTAACTATAGTTAATTTGTGTTTGTATGTTTAAATAAAATATGTTTAGTATAATAAAGGAGATCCGACCTAAATCAAACCAATTCAAGATATGAAACAGATCTAAACTAACCTAAATCAACTCTGATTGGTTTAATTTTAAATTTAAAATATTAAAATCAATTAGAATTAGATCAATTTTAGACCTAACACAGACTTTATCCAACTCAATTCATACACCCCTACTACCAATTAACAAGCGTCGGCCGGCGAATGATTATTTTTTGGGATTGATGCCAGCATTTTTAATTGAAAATAACTCATGTATATTTGGCTCGCAGCTCACAAGCACAAGTCCGGCTCGAAGCCGAAAACGGTCGGCTGCATCCCAAAACAGCAAAAGGCAAGTGTACTGTATGATCCCATTCCCCAGCTGTCTCACACACGAGGCTGCTTCGCTCCCTATTCGCTGCATCCATCTACAAATTCCTATTCGTCAGAATCTCTTCAACCACACCTGGCACCTCCTCGTTGGTTCCTCTCCCATCAATAATTGCGATTCCCCAGAATCAGGACACTCGATTATTGTACCTTTATTTATATATTCGATATATGTACATACCGTTATTCGGGGGGTGTGGCGAGTTTGCACTTGGTGGGATCCGCGTGGTGCCGCGTTTCGAGAGCGCGAGTGTGAATGATTGGGTGAGAGAGAGACCTGTGCTGTTACGGTGACTCCCCCGGAGATGCGACAAAAGGCCGAGAGGCTGGCGCGAAAATCAAGGCACGTGACGCGTGTCGGAAAATGACGGGTGGGACGTAATTATGATTTGTGTGGTTGGACACTCCGACGTGTGACGGCCCAACAACGCCTAGTGGAGCCCACCCCCAACGCCTTGAATCTTCTTTCTCATTTTTATTTTTTAAAAATTAATTAATTTGCCTTGGAAAGGGTGGTCATTGGGCGCGGAAGTTAACAGAGAGTGAGACTTTTGAGTTGTTGAATTTAGGACAATTTCGTCAATGAGCTTTGAGTTCGATAGGACGTGAGTTGTGACACGCCACGGACGTCAAGTGAGAATGAGCACACATGATTTTATTCCTCCATCTAGAGAAATAAGATACCATGAATTGCTTTTTTTTTTTTTTTGGTTTGAATTTTATGAACAGATATTATGCATTGTTAACTGACAAGACTACCCTTGCATCACTTTGCTTTATGTATTTTGGGTTTTAGACACAAATATTAGGGAGGATCTTCAAAAAAAAATTGAAATACTACGGTCAAGGGTGTTAGGGTGTTATATACATCTCAACTAATTCTCTCACCAAACTAATTAAAGATAAATCATTCAAGCCAAGGTTAATGTATTCACAATAGATAAATTACATTTCAATCAATTCTCTTTCTAGTTTAATTAAAAGCAAATCATTCAAGTTACGATTTAGTATTCATAAGAGATAAATCTCTCGCTACTTGTTTGACTTCGGCTAACTAACATGAAGAGTACACCACTTGACCTATTAAGACAACCATCAGGTTAGAGATTATCTTCAATACATATATATATATATATATATATTTATTTATGAAATTTACTTATACTATTTCTCTTTTCTATCTTCTCTAAAATTTGAAATGATAGAGTCGATGAAGAATTATTTAGTACTCCAAGAGTACTGCTTTTTTTCTTTCTGCACTAAATACAATATCGTTATTGTTGGAGCCAAATACAAACACATATTGACAAAATCGACATATTTGATAAAAGAAACACACGTGGTACTCTCGTAGCATTGAATAATTACTGGATCAACACTATTTCTCTGGTGTCCATTCATCTGATCTGCCATTTAATTATTGATGTTTGGGATAATGGAATGTTCAGCCTTATGCAAGCTTTGAAAGGTCAGAGTTGAAGGCTGAGGGTAATAGGGTAACTCTAAAGAAGGGCATTTTCGTCCTAATAAAATTTGCTCTCCACCCAAACTTCCCTCCGCGTTACATTTACCAGAACCATAATCATAACACTAATTTCCCATTGGTGACACCAAGTTGTAGAATATTCAAAGGATGCAGGCCTAAGAACAAGTTGATTTTCTATCACTTCCGCAAGAAAAAAACTTGTTTTGGTAGGAAACCCAAACCCTAGGTGGGTGGGTGTCCCTGTCATTTTCAACCCCCAACAAACAACTTTGATTAATCAGAAAAACTAAGAAGTCTGTATATATATTATATGTACATAGTGACATTGCTTTGAATGTGACCTCCCCTTTGTTTCTTGTTCATCTCATGCCAATACTAATTGTCTATTAGAAGAGAATAAGGTAAGAGAAAAGTCAAGCTGTTTCCTTGTTATGCTAAAACTATGCCAGCCTAATATATTTTAAATGGGTTTAATTTACATGTGTGATGGGATCTAAGCAACATAATTTTCTTGGCAATGGATTTGGGGTGGCCAATTGATACATAACAGAAGAGACCTTGGTGCAAGATAGCTGAAGTGACAAGGTGCATGATAGTTAACAAGGTGCAAGATAACTGCAGTGACCATTAGCAGTTATGGTAGTTAGCGTAGTTATTGTAACAAAGTTAGTAATTGTTGCAATTATCATAGTAGAGTGATCTCCTACCGCTCTCATCTCTCTCGGGTGTTTTCGTTCTTTTTCTTCTTTCAAATGTTGAATAGTCTCTCTTAGGAATTGTATGCTTTAAATCTTGAAATAAACTCGTAGAGCTTTCTTGCTATGTTCCACTTCTTTTTGTACTTTTCTCTCACGATTTCATCACCAATACTTTATAAACTTAGTGCAAGGGAGTTATATACATATATGTATATGCTTATATATATATATATATATATATGATATTACTTTTAACAATAATTTATACCGGGTGAAGAACATCATTAGATTAGTGCAAAGAAACACCCTTATAATAAAAGTGTAATACTATACAATTAGAAAAAATTTGTACATAATGCTATGGTTAAGTTGTGTTCTTTGCGTTTAAGCCAAATAAACCATCAAAATAGTTTTTAATTAAAAAAATGTTACTGACACGTCATTCTAATAAGAGATTCGGCATAAAATTTCGAGAAGAGTAGAATTTTCCACTAATAAATTATCCTCTCTCTCTCATATGTACAAAACCTAAGCTGATTCAAGTAAGTTCACCAAAATCCAAATTTATTTTAAATTTTTGAAATGGCAGAATTAATACAATATTTTGAAAATTTTGGAGACTCTTTTCGTAAGTGGGTATCAAAACGTGAGGTCAAAAAGTTGTGGGATGAAACACAAAGCACAAAATATGGTATTTTATTCCTCCTTTATCATTAGGTTCGTTGAACTAGGAAATGGCTATATCCTATGTAGTTCATTAGTAACCCAACTGGGTTCTAATTCATCTATAAAAGGGAAAAAGGGGGAGTAAATTTTTTATACTTTCGTTAGGTTAAGGTTTCCCAAATCTTTATTGTGGAATTCCAAGATTTCCATGCCCATCAGGAGGAAAGTTTTTGTTGTGTCGCAGACCTGGTATTAGAGTGAGAAAATGGAAAAATTAAGAATAAGCATTGCTTATAGAATTGACTAACTGTTATACAAATGTTTTTTGCACACCAGTCTTGTATATATACATCTGGGCCTTACTATGGCCCAACTCAATTTCACTTTGCCACGGGGCACAAGTCTTTTTAAGTTTAACAATCAAACTTGGCCGCTGAAGATATATGCAATGGCTCAAATGTGGGATTGAAAAACCTGGTGATAGGCCCAGAGTTTAACCCAGAAGAACCCTCAATTGTGTATGGCCAGGAAACATACGTGGACTACTACTTTGAAAAACCATTGGGAAAGGATTAATTTGAAGAAAGGTTGCAGATTTAGTTGACCAGTGAATCATGTTAGGTAATCAGAAATTTCGGTTCAGAGAGGTGAAGAATTCAATTCATTTACTTTTATGAGGAATTTGTTACAGTTGCTTCTATTTATTTGTAGCTTGATTAATTTCCATCTGCTTTACCTTCATTTTTCTTTCTTTCAGAAAGAAAATGGCCCTGATGAGTTGGGAGGCCAGTTCAATCAAGTCCTCACATCCAAGGAGAGTTTCAAGCTACCCACATGAAGAACATGTTGTCCCAAGGCAACTTTTCGGCTTCCAAGCTCATCAACCACACTCAAATCCTTGCAAACATCGACCTTGAACCTCACCAATCCTTCTGTTTTTGGGTTCAAAAAGACCTTCTCAAAGCCCAACAAGTGTTTCTGAGGTGAGTTGTGCACAGAAGGGGGACTAGAAAACAAGAAAACAGTATGGCTGCCGCCCATTCTACCGGCGTTGCTGACTCTCAGATGGATCTCAAGAGCTAGGTTCCGGCAACTCTGCTCAGCAACATCAATGGACTTGCATCTCGATGATCGACAAACATGACCCTCTTCCAAGGGGATCGAGACCAGCTCGGGCGCCTGAACTAGGCGGTGGTTGAAGGCAGAGTAGCTTAGTCCATCCCCAAATGTATAAACAGTTGGCCCGGTGTAAAACCGGTAGGTCCGGCCGGGGTAGCCGGTGGAAGGGTCCGGCCTCATGTTCATGTTTGTCATTGGGACCTTGCCTGCATATGACTGTGGATACCATGACATGGGCAGTCTTCCACCTGCAATAAAAATGCAATTTTCCAGATACCAATTTGTTGGGATTCAATCCTTGCGCAAACATATGAGAAAGCACCAAAGGGAAATAACACAACACAGAAAATTAATGAGAAGAATGAATCTATTTGCTTCCGCAGGCGAGATAAAAATAAAATATAAACAAATATTATAAATTTGACACAATCACGAAACACCTATTAGTAATATAGAAAAAGCTATTCTTCCAGAATTTACAACTAAAAGTTTGAATTAGAATGATGTTGCAATAGTAATTTTGTAATTAAAATGCATCTTGGTGAGTTTTTTATTTTAAAGTGATAAGTCCACAACTCAACCACATTATTCTGGTTATATTTTCTGATTATATATTCTGATTGTCTAGCATTACCCCTACTAATATTTGAGTCTCAACTGCTTAAAGTTATCTGAACCCTAAAATCTCTGCTCCTCCCAATGTCTCGGGCCCCATTGCCATGCAAGTTTATTACTCTGCTTGCTCTACTATATTTTTCAGTCTCTCCCTTATGTCTCTCTGCTAGCCTTCCTTAAACTCTATGTCTCCCTTAGGCAAAAGCTCTCTTTTGGAAACACTAAACCAATCCTAAAACTCTCACTAATTTTCTATATGTAGTTAAAATCTAGAAATTTTAATTGCCATATAATTGGACAAATCTTACCAGTATTAGATTCTCTAACCCGACCCAAATATATATGTAAACTCAATAATTATATGGGTTAATATATGTGTAAACCCAATAATTATATGGGTTCAGATAATACAAGATACACACCCAATTATTATCAGTGCATAAACCACAGTAAACCATAGCATTCTAGACTTACATGGATTGAAATACCCGAAGATGACATCCGCCATGGCGGCACCACCAGCTTCGCCAGGGTAGCCGACCCACAGGATGCTCGTTATCCTAGGATTGTCTTTCGCAAATTGCACATCCATGCCCCCTCCCGACATTATGACAAGAATTACAGGTCCCTTGGATGCATTTGCAACTTCTGTAATTAGAAGCTGCTGCTGCCCTGGAAGAGTAAGATCAATCCTGTCGCGGCTCTCTGCTTCTATGGACTGATCGGCCCCCATTACTAGGACGGTGGCATCTGCAGTGGCGGCGATTTTCTTGGCATCGTCTGCTTGGGCAGTGCCGCAAGCCACATTGGTGCAGCCAGGCGCATAGGTGGTTGCCACTGATCCTGTCAGCCCTTGCAAAGGAGTTGTGTATTTGCAAGGAATTCCTGCAGCATACCCAAAATGTCTTAGAAAAGTGCTTTCAGATCATGGGCAGAGCTATGTCAAATGCTCCATTTATACTTAAAATTTTAGCCCAAGCTAGGTTTAACTCATCCTTTTATTTTTTAGCCTACTCCAACCCAATCTAAGCTCAGCTTAAACCATAAAAAAGTATACATATCTTTTTTGAGTTAGTTGGCTAAGAGATAAGAGAAAACAAAGGATGATAAGGTTTTCGTCCTCTAGTTGCAGAAAAACTAGAAAAAAAAAAAAAAAAAAAACCAAAGAAAGAGATTTGGTGCTACTCAGAAAAACTTGAGGTTTAGGGTTTTACTTTCTTTTTTTTTTATTCTTGTTCATGCATTTTTTCGGCAAGAGGATAGGGTTTTGAGTTTGGATACCTAACTGTTTCGTTCAATTTTGAGTTTGGATGTTATTGGTGGGTACTGCTATATATATATACACTATAATGTTTATGTTCATATAATTGTACGTGTAATATAGTATTTTGACACAGACAATATTAGATTAATAATTTTCTCTGTTAGTTTACTATTCTTAGACAACTTGTTTATTTTTGGGTTTGAATGAGATGTGAAATTGGGGCTTTTTAAACTAAAAAAACACATCTGTTGAAATTGGTTTGAAACTTTTTTAATTTAGTATACCTCGACCTTATAGATAGGGTAAATTAAATTCTTGGCTCGACCCTTTCAGATTGATTTAAAAACAGTGTTTCTGAATGCCTGAATTGGTAATACCTTCATAGTTGCCGATCATGGTTTTGGTGACATTGGCATTGGGCCCTATAACTGCCAAGGATTTGATGGCAGTGGGAGAAAGAGGAAGCGATCCCGCGCTGTTCTTGAGCAGAACAATTCCTTGCCTCGCTGCTTCCCGGGCCAGCTCCTGGTTGGCCATGGTGCAAACATCTTTCGGCCCAAGCTTCCCGTAGATTTGCTTGCTCGGGTCACCATCGAAGAAGCCAAGGCGCATCAGTGTTGCGAAATTGTTTGATATTGCCTTGTCGATGACTGGCTCATTCACCAGCCCGGCTTTCACTGCACCTTCAGTGTATTTGCCTAGGAATGATCCACAATTGAGGTCCAGTCCTGCCAATAGAGCCTTGGCTGCAGCCTCCTCCGGGGTTTTGGTGTAGTGTTGGTATTTATAGTACACATCTAAAGAATCACAATCAGAAACTATGTATCTGCAGCACCAAATATAAGATAATGTCAATCTCAAACGAATGGTTTAGCAGCAAAGGCCATGGAGAAATCTGATAAATACCCATTTAGCTTCCATTGGCCCCGAATCACCCCGGCCAGGAGGTCCGGGTCGGCACAGGTTGGCTTGCCATTAACTTGGTTGTAAGAACACATGACACTAGCAACATTCCCATCAAGAACACAGCTCTTGAATGGGGGCTGAAATGTGTCATCCAAATCTTGCTGTGTTACCTAACTTGCCACAAAAAAAAATATATATATTTGAAATTCAGAAATGAAAACTGAAGAATTAGCAAAAGGGAGTAACTTTTTTTTCATGACAAGGACTTGCCACAGCATTGAAATGGTAGCGATCGACGCCTTTCCAGTTATCGACATCATAGGCCGTGTAGTGTTTACAGCAGGCGGCAACCTTAAGCCGAGCTTTGTCACCGTCGTCCCTGTCCTGTAAACCTCTGACATATGCCGATCCATATTTGCTTGTGAGCAATGGATCTTCTCCTGGAGTTTCCTGGCCTCTTCCCCATCTAGGGTCCCTGAATATGTTCACATTTGGAGACCAATATGTCAACCCTGCTAAGCCAACATTGTACATTGCTCTGGCTTCCGTGGAGACCACCTGCAATAAAAAAAAATATGTTGTTCTTTTAAGCTCTTTGGCATGCATATAATTAATTACAATCTTGAAGGTGAAGATCGCACAGCCATTGATATATAAAGAACAAAAATTCATGTACATGTATATATCCATATGAATGAGAGAAGAGGGCGAGTCTTGGCAAGCTACATACATCTTATCTTTCTCAAACTCCGAATTATATTGCTTGACCCAAAATATATATATATATATATATAGAACAACAAAAAATTGTATGCATGAATCATGTTTGCATTCTTGTGCTTTACAGATTTAAGTATCTCATCAATCGACAAGCAACCCATCTCTCTCTCTCTCTCTCTCTGAATTCTAATTTGCAAGCTGGAACCCTCTTGGAGTTAAAATATATAGACTTAAGTTTAGTTCAACAGTCATAATCAGATCATCAGCATCATGTCAAAAGCAAAGAAAACACAGCTAGACAATTTGAAAGTGCAGTAACTATGGCTCCTCCTGCTATCTAAAAGCAACCACACAGCTTAGTCCTTCACATCTCAAACATTATCAATGTTGCGTCTGCGGGACGACAACTTTAATTCATTACCAAAGAATAGGAAACTACTAATGCCATTTGCACATAACACAAGCTACAAAACCAATGATTAAAGAGAAGAAAAGTTAAGAAGAAAATGATCTGATAACGACTTGCATGTAAAAATAACGCGTCCAATTTCACTATATTTAACAAAAACTTAATTTTTTCAGGTAGGGAACATCAACCAAATTCTATAAAAATACCCTTAAAATGTATGAACAAAAATATGCTGCAAAATTAGTATAATAAATGTTCCTCAAGCAATCTAATTTCAATCCTCACTCTTAGAAACAGAAAACTAAACTAAATTCTAACAGCAACAAAAAAAAAAAGAAGTCATTAATGACTAATGATCTCCAAATCTAATGGAAAAACTGCATTTAACAACCCCAATCATCACGTAGATTTTAATCTAAATCAAAGCATGAAACATTAAATAATAAAGGAAAAAAAAAAACATTTAATGTTCTTCTGATTACATCCATTTCTGAGACATCAGTCACCAAATGAAAATGTGAATCTAACCCAATAATGAATTTAAAACCAGACACTCAAACAAGAGAAAGAGAGAAGGCGGTTGATCTTTTAACCAAATCCAAAAAAATTTAACTCAAAATGAGATATTCATTTCCAGAAACAAGTCTTAATTAAAGCAATAACAAAACCATGATATGAACAAATCAAATATCAGATTAAGAAATTCGATTATGAAGAGAAACAAAAGAACATTGCTGTATAAATGAAGCATATAAATAAATAAATATATATATATATATAGATATATATATAGATATACCTTTCCAATGGCTTGAAACAGAGTGACATTGAAAGAAGCCGCAGTAAGAATAACCTGAGGGAAGCTAGTGGCTCCTGGTACTACACTAGAGAAATGTGTCCCCGGGCCAACGTTCGAGACTCCATGTAAAGCCTCCGACCACCACTCGTATTTCGGAATCCCAAGCCTAGAAACACTCCCGGCAGAATTCACCAAGAACCCAATTTTCTCCTGCAATGTCAGCCTCTTCACCAGGTCTCCCACCCTCTCCGCCACCCCCAACGATGGATCACAGAACGTAAAATTCGCCAACCCGGGATTCTTTGCGACATCACAGGCAAAAACAGGCGATGTTTGAGCGTAAACCCGGGTCTTGATGAAGCAGAAATGGCAGAAGATGAAGAAGATCAGAGTGTGAATGCAGAGCAAAACAGAGGGTTTTGGCTGCTTTGCCCTGTTTTGAGCAGAAGCTGAGGCCATCGTTTTGACCTTTGCCTAGAAAGAATTAAAGATAGTTGTGAGATTATGTGTAATGTAATGGATTTATAGAGAGTAGAGAGAGAGAGGGTGACTTTTTAAACACATGTTGTTTTGTAGCAGCCCGTGATGGATGAACGTAAGAGAGTCTGGAAGGCCATTAATTGTGTTTACACTCTATACATACAGAGAATCTACTCTCTCTCTCTCTCTGTTCCTATATCTATAGCTCATATATGAGTCCGTGAAACATTTTCATTTTCATTTGCTGAGTTTGTATACGAGCTTTTTGTTTGGAAGTTCTGTTCCTCCAGTACTGGTCCCTGGGGCAGGCAGAGAGAGAGAGAGAGAGAGAGAGAGAGTTTTAGAGAGAGATTGTGGTTAAAGAATGACTACAACATGGGAATTGTAGATATTGGATTTGTTTGTATACATTGGGTATATGTATCTTCAAAGGAAATGTAAATGCGGCTGGTATTTCGGCATCATACCAGCCCAAGCCAAACGGGATGAACAGTAAGTTAGAGAACTCAAAGGATGCCGGTGTTATAGCAAAAAATTAAATTAAAAAAACCTCGTGCTAATGTAGAAGTAGAACCCTTATTTTTAGGTAATACTTTTCTTATGTGCTTTATTTTTTTGTGTATTTGGTACGTTTCGCCTTATAATCACCGAGGGTGGTGAGCTAACGGTCTTTTCGCTTTGAAATAAGTGCCAAGCTGTCTGAGGTTTTCAGGTTCAAGCTCAACCAAATTACTCATGCACCGCTCTAAATTTGCTACACTCCGGCGGTGCTAGGATTGTAAAACCTTTAGCCCTAGCTAGGTACGTGGTCTTCCCTCTCCCTCTCCTAATCGGCTAGCGAATCAAGCTTGTTTGTAATACCCAGAAAGGGCATGTCACGCTGATTAACTCCTTCGATCTTTTTTTTTAAATCAAAAGTCATATTTTGCAAAGCTTGAATCTAAGTAGCATACTAGAGATGCTTCTCCTTAATACCTTTTGGGCCATATAAGCGAAAAACATTATCATTGGGTTAAAAGCTTTGATTTTAAACATTTGTTATTATAAATAATGTAGAGTAATAATATACAAATAAAAGTATACACGGAATAATAAAGTTGAATTGAGACCTAGCTATTACTTTAAAATAAAATACTTATCAAGATAGATTTAAATTTCAAAAATATTACCCCCACATTTTTGGTGAATAACGTTGAGAAGTACCCATCAGAGGCTCTAGGATTCCGATTTAAAACTTTAGGTTAGGAATTTAGTTATTTTTTGGTGAATAATGTTTAGGTTAGGAATTTAGTTATTTTTTGGTGAATAATGTTGAGGATAAGCCATAGCGTCCCATGGCTTTAGGACTTCAAAGTTCATAACTTTAGAATCTATGATCTTTCAAAGTTAATAATTTTCCTAGTAGTTGATCTAGGGATTAGATATTAATTTAAGGGTGTTAGTAATAGACTATTACGATACAAACAAGTTTTCCATTCCCACTTTTGCTTACCTATAGACACAAAGTGGTGAAATCTATATATAATTATATATAGTAAATACATGTTAGGCCCATCAATTATATCTAAGGTTAAAAAAAAAAAAAATGATGGAGAGCGACATTGGAGCTCCAAAAAAAACATCTAATACTCCATCCATGTAAGAGAGAAGGAGCTGGCACTCACCCACCGGGAGGTTGGAGTGCCCTGTTTTTTTTTTTTTTTAGTGCATTTGTCATTTGCAGTAAAAAAAAAAAAAAAAAACTCTTAACCCACTAAATGTAACAATTTTGTTATTGGGAAATAAACATTTACAACAATGATATATTTACTCAGTTGTATTTATGTAAGATAATGTATTCAATTGGGAATTAGCAATCAAGAAACTCATTGAATGCAAATAAAGCCTATGGATTCTTCTTAGATTAGTGCTATTAAAACTTGTGCTACTGACACATTTTCTGGATATATTGCTTAAACTTTAGGACACTAGGACTAGATTTTGAATTCAATTTTGAGAAATTAGGATTTCCTACAACTTTAGAGAATTTTTGATTAAAAATTTAAATTTAGATATATTTTTTCTTAGATGTTGCTTTTGACAATTTAATTTAAATATTTATTTACATAATAAATATACATTAATTTTTGATAAATTTGTAGAACGACAATTTAATGTAGAAACAGATTAAAAAATTTGGAGTCATGATATTCTATATCTATACGTATATATGTGTACGTCTCTATTTCTAAACCAAAGTTTTCTAATGCAGAGTGGTGCGGTTGTCCGAGAGTGAGTGATTGGAGTGAGAGTGATTACAGCCCCGTGATTGGTCGGTGCTATACAGCTGCACAACTCTAACTCCTTCCCAGATTGCAGAGAGTCAAGTGGCGGCATATTCTCACACAACCACGCGCGCGATTATAAGCTAGTCTTGATGTACGGTGGGGACCCAATGATAGTCACGGAGAGTAGAGAGATGAAGTGTGGGCCCTACTGCTTAAGGGCAGGTGGGTCATAAGTTTTCGCGTACTCTTCCTTGCAAAAAATAAATAAACAAAAGGAGAAAAGACACAGTGGGTGCATCCTCATTTAGCTATCCATGAATTTCTTTAAAAAAAATTCTGTTTTTACATAACTTTTATACAAAAAAATTCAATAAATAATCTATCCGTATTATGTTTAAAATTATTAATAAAAATAATGGGTCTTTTTTTATAACTTGAAAAATAATTTAGTCAATGTATTTATTTGATATTCTTCTACTTATGATTCTCACTCAAATTTAGCCCGATAGTGTCTCGCATACGAGTCATTTAGGTAACATATGATATTAACGTATTTGACTTACATGGGTATTTGTTTTTTGAAAAAATATTAGAGCTTAATTGTTTATCAAATAGATTCTTGGCAAGAGCCAAGATGGTGGTGCAATGCTATATACATATATTTATTTAACAGCTAGGAGATAAAAGAATAAGTTATAATACTCAAACAAGAGAGATGATGTGAGTTGAATTCACAACTTAAAGTGTGAGAAGTGTGGGTAGGGGCATCATTAGTTGCTAGACTAGCTCCGCTCCTCATGTAATACATATTTTCTGTATTTTATGACTTTTTATTTATTTATTTATCTGTAATTTTTATTATAAATGTGCTTGATAAAGATAACCTAAAATGTATTAAAAATAGAAAAAGTGAGTTGATATAATTGATTATATGCCCCTCCAAAAAGAAAACTTTTTTTTAAGCGAAAGCACCTTTCAACCAACGCGTATGGGGTAAGCACATGGCAAGAATTACGAGAATCGAGATTAGTTTTTTTCTTTTGGAAAACTTTATTTTGAAAAAAAAAACAAAAGCTGAATTGTGAACACTGTTAACACAACTTAAGGAGACGTGGCGTTTCAGCATAGGATATCTCGTGAGGTGCATGGGTTGTATCCTGACCCACACGCACATGTGATACTGACTGGAATGCAGTACTAAACACGTTCATCTTCATCCTCTGTCAAAATCATCCCTAAAGGTAAGTATAAAAAAAATATACATATATATATATATATATATATAATACACAGAGCCTGGCAAGGTATGGTCCATTTTGGCGCCACCATTTCAACCCGCCATGCACGCTTGCATCTTCCTTCTATTATTTTCCCAATGCAAACAAATAATATAAGTTCTTGCACTTTTTTTTTGTTTTTATTTTTCTACAAATTGTCCAAGCCTTCGACTAATTACTATGTCACACTCCACATGAGTTATGTAAATTTCATACATTACAAAAGTTATAATTAATTATAAGAGAGCATGAAGAGACATCGAATCTTAGACTTTTTGTTTGATATGAAGACAAGCCAACCATAAGTAGAGGCAGAGCCATACAGGGTTAGAGGGGGCACTTGTAACTTTCTCAATTTTAAAAAAAATCTTCTTTTGCCTACAACTCTTGAAATTGTTTTCAATTTGCCGCTTCTGAGAATTTATAAATGTCTTTATGTTTTTAAAAACTCTATTTTGAGCTACAATTTTGTAAATATCTTTTAATTTATCCCCTCTAAAAGTTGACGAATATTGTATAATCACATCATTCTATAAAAATTTTGTACAAAAATTATGTTCATATAACATTATTTTCACCAAAAAAAAATTAATTGTGAATAAATGTTGCCATTTCTCAAAGAAATTTTTTGACTCTGCCACTGACCACAAGAGTAGCCGAGCAATCAACTAGTTCTCGTGCTAAGTATAAAGTTTTAAGTTCTATCCCCGCTTATGCTCCTCCGATCAACCAACATTCATGCAAGGCAAACAATTCACACTATTCGTCACAGTGGCCGAGTTGGAATGAATAGCAAAAAAAAAAAAAAAACGTTCATACATGATTAATTAGAAGTATTGTATCGGATTGAGTCTCTTGAGCTAGGTCTTTCATGGATAAGAAGTCTTAATCAATCAAAAATATTCAAAAAGCTAAAGGTAATGCACGCTAATGCAATGCCTTTTGCTGTTTAAACACAAAGTTGGGTCCCTCCCAAAAAATTTTATTAGTAAATTGCACATAAAAGGGTATCATATGAAGTGACTAGTAAGCCTGTCGAGCATTATTTTCACCTATTGCTCATACGAGAACACTCTCATAATATATTTTGTAATCGAAAAAAAAAATGCGTGGAACATGTCACGTGTGGCATATTTTTCTATCTCCAAATTTGTCGGATTTGAATCATGATTTGGCAGAATGCGATTGGACGATATTGGATTTAATTTATGTATAGATAATGTTTGGAATCGTAGGAATGAAATTTAATTGAGTGTGCTTTCACAGGTCATATAGTTCAGTTCATATATATTTTTGAAGTATATATGTACAAATACAAATTTATAAGAAATATGACTTCCAAGTTGATTCAAATTGTGTGGTATGACAAATCCATAAAATGAGAGAAAACAAAGGTTCGATTTCAAGAGAGAATAATGCATACGATTTGGGCTTGATAATGCGACACACCGATTAACCATGTCGCCTTCTAACAACTGGGTACGGACCCACGCAGCCACTGGCTCGAACCATGCTTGTTGTGATGCGGTGACTGTGGTCCCTTGTTTTGAAACCAGGTAGTCCCTGAACCACAACAAGGGTTGGTGCTCTGAACCCATGACGTTTCTGTATTCTCAAGTCCTGCACCAAAAGTTTCATGCTTGGTTTCAAAATTTACCTTTCGTTCTTGGAAAGAAAAAAAAAATTTGTTGAGATTTTTTGAAAATAATCTAATTTTAGAAAACAAAGGTAAACTATTTCTTTTGGAAATTTCAGAAAAGATATGAAATATGGTGATGATTTGGATTTTTTTTTTTTATAGTTTTGCTTATAAAAACATAAAAAATAATATAAAATTATGAAAATAACAGGAAGCATAAGGATATGATTGATCGCGACCATCAAGCTTGGTGACAAATGGACTACAAAATTTCAGTTGGGTTCTTTTTCTTTTGTTTTCTTGAGGACCCCCCATTCAGCATATAAGGCCGACAAGGCGATGATTTTTATTCTCATCGTTCCAATTCCATCAACTTCATGCCTTTTAGGCTTTTATCTTTTCCAACTATTATTTTAAAGGCTTAGAAATTAATACAGTTGATTTTAGAATAAATATTTGGAAACTCCACTTCTCAAATAAGAGAAATTCTGCAAGTGGCTAGAAATCCATTTTACCGAGCGGAATGAGGGACGGGAGTTGAATGTGACTCCAATGTTGTTGCAACTTGAATGAACCCACATTCTCCATCTATTAGTACGAGTACGAGTATGACGCATAACAAAAATCCCAATTAGATTTTGTTCTGAAACTCTTGGAATCTTGTTATGCGTGCATGCATGAAATGAATAGAAAGATAAGGTATCTCTCAGTACATTCAGATCCATTTAAATAAAAGAATATATATATATATATATATGGAGAGAGAGAGAGAGAAAGAGAGAGAGACACACATTTTGAATGAACGGGGGAAATCAAATTTTTAAAATTTCTCCTTATACTTTACAGATTTTTAAAGAATGCATTGACTTGCGAAAGTTTTTAATTTTCTTTAACTTTTATAGATTTTTAAATATTTAGAATGCAATATAATGACTTGATTCCTAAAAATACAAAATAAAAAATCTAAACCCTCTTTTTGATAACTTTTTTTTTCTTGGCCCCCTTAAGAGAAATTCTAAGTCTGCCACTTTCACGAATAATGTCCAATAAAAATAAAGTAAAAATAATTTCACTTGTGAACCCATGCAACCAAGTTGAATTTATGATCTCCTTCACTAATTAATCAATGCAATTATAAACATGTCATATGACATTTTGGCTAGTCAACTCAATAGGAAAAAAGCAAAAGCTACTCCTTAAAAATTAGCATCAGTCTCAAACATTCTAGTCCAAAAACAATTTTCTTAAAACTTGGAAAACTTCTCACCAAGAGTTAGGATTAGTTGTTTGTTTCTATCATGGCTTTTAAAATCCAATTGTAAAACATTGGCCTGCTACATTGCGCTTCTGAGACATATTCTCTCAAGGAATCAAGCATCATATAATTTTCCATTGATCCCATTTTCAAGTTGCATTTCCCTAGAATTGTGTTTCCAACTTTGGACAAAATTCCCCCGATAATGGTAATGATGTTATGAGGTCATGGCTCACCTCATCTCATGGTAGATGAGTCGCCTCAAATGCCTATATATAGCAGTGGCATGTTGTGAGAAACCAAGAAAAAGAAAAACAAAGAGAGAGAGAGAGAGAGAGAGAGAGAGAGAGAGAGAGAGAGAGATAGAAAAGAGAGAGACAGAAAAGAAGTGAAGAAAGATAGAAAAGCGAGAGACACAGAAGAGAGAGAGAGAGAGAGAGAGAGAGAGAGAAAGAAAAAGAGGAAAATAGAAGGAAGGAAAATGCAAAGAGTGTAGGTAAATTATTTGCATTTTTATTATCTTTATATTTTGTCTTATGAAAGCAATACATGCTTGGATGATAAAGAAGATTTATCCACTTAGTTCCAGAAGAACTATTTAATTGTTATATTTTGTCTTATGAAAGTAATACATGCTTGGGTGATCAAGAAGATCTATCCCCATAGTTCCAGAAGAACTATTTAATTATTATTTAACAGTTCCAGAAGAACTCATTTTATTATATACTATGTTTTACTTGCTTTAAATTCATTTAGTTTATAACACGTTATCAGTACGATGCTCTAAATACTTATATAAAGGGAAGGTACTTCATTATATTAGTGAAGGTACTTCATTTATATTTCAGTTCATTTATCTTTATTTTGGGTTCTTTACTGTTCACGCTTCACTGCATGACAAAATTTATATTTATTATATAGTTGGTGAATAGTGATGCATAGTTGATAAATAGTGATGAATAGTAATTTTTTAAAACTTTGTTTGTTTATTTCTCCCAGATCGTAAATATTTGGCCTATGATGTTTATAGATCTGGAATCCTTATTTCAATACCTTTCCATAGACACGTGACTTGACTATATTTTGATATCTAGATTAAAAGTTATAATATGGACAAAAAATGATACTATATATATTTATGTATACGTATTATATATAATACTATGCAGCAATAGTAATTTTACTATTGATGCATAGTGTTAACAAATTAAATTTATTAGATTCGGATGTGTGAGATTTGTAGTGTATCGTGATTCTAAAACTTTGTTATCTTGTGAGTGTAGAAACATAGAATCTACCAAAGTATTAACAGCTTTCAACATGAACAATGGAGATATATGTTTAGTAGACAGTGCAACAACTCATACAATTCTTCAAGAGAAAAAATATTTTGTTCGCTTAACGTTAGCTAAAAATAACGTTAAGATAATATCTGGCAATACAAAGTTAATTGAAGGTTCCGGAAGAGCCAATATATTGTTGCTAAAAGGAACAAAACTCTATAATGATAATGCTATGTATTCAACTAAAGCTACAAGGAATTTGCTCAGTTTTAAAGATATACGTAGTAATGGATATCATATAGAGACAATAAATGAAGATAATAAAGAATATCTTTACATTACTTCTATTGTTTCATGCCAAAAGCATATATTAGAAAAACTTGCTACTTTCTCTTCTGGATTATATTATACAACTATAAGAATTTTGAGATCACCTGAAGTGATGCACTAGAAGTGTTTTGACCCAAAGAATTTTATAATTTGGTATGATCGTCTTGGTCATCCGGGATCAACGATGATGCGTCGAATAATTGAGAACTCTCATGGACATCTGCTAAAGAACCAGAAGATTCTTTTGTCAAGTGATTATACATGTCTCGGTTGTTCACAAGGAAAATTAATTGTGAGACCATCCCTGTTAAAAGTAATAGTTGAATCCCCAACCTTTTTACAAAGAATTCAGGGAGATATATGTGAGTCAATACAACCCCATGTGAACCATTTCGTTATTTTATGGTTTTAATAGATACATTCACTCGATGGTCACATGTTTGTTTGCTTTCTACTCGTAATGTTGCATTTGCTAGGCTTCTTGCTCAAATTATCAGATTACGAGCACAGTTTCTAGATTATTCAATTAAGTCGATATGACTGGATAATGCTGGTGAGTTTACATCTCAAGCTTTTGATGATTATTGCATGTCCATAGGAATTGATAATGAACATCCCATTGCACATACACACACACATAAAATGGTCTAGTTGAATCTTTTATCAAACGCCTTCAGCTTATAGCTCGACCTTTACTTATGAGAACAAAATTACCTGTTTCTGCTTGGGGACATGCCATATTGCATGCTGCATCATATGTCCGTGTCCGGCCCACTGCTTACCACGAATATTCACCATTACAACTTGTTTTTGGTCAACAACCAAATATTTCACATCTAGGGATTTTTGGTTGTGCTATCTATGTACCAATTGCGCCACCACAACGTACTAAGATGGGTCCCCAACGTCAACTTGGGATTTATATTGGTTTTGATTCTCCATTTATTATTAAATATCTTGAACGTTTAACAAGGGATGTATTCACTACATGTTTTGCGGATTGTCATTTTGATGAAACACTTTTCCCACCATTAGGGGGAGATAAAACGCAACTGGAAAAACAGCATGAGATTACTTGGAATGCTTCCACGGTATCTCATCTTGATCCTCGAACAAATCAATGTGAATCAGAAGTTCACAGGATTATTTATTTACAGACGATTGCAAATCAATTACCTGATGTATTTACCGACACCAAGAAGATAACAAAATCGTATATACCAGTTGCTAATACCCCAACACGTATTGATGTCCCTGTAGGACAATCTGCTAATATAGCGGCAAATGAATCTCAAGCACGTATGAAGCGTGGGAGACCTATTGGTGCAAAAGACACAGTTCCTAGAAAGAGAAAGGTACAAATGCATAAGCAAGTCAGTATTCTTAAAGAACCCACAATATCTAAACCTCTAGAAGAAGGAACTCATGTACAAGAATTCCAAGAAGAAAAACCTCCTGAAGAAATATCCCCTGCAGAGGAAAGTAATGAGATCTCAATAAGTTATATGCATACAAGAGAAAAATGGAATAGAAATAAACTTGTTGTCAACAACATATTTTCATTTAAAGTGGCTCTTGCAATTACAAGAAGTAATGCAGAGAATGAACCACAGACAATTGACGAATGTCAACATAGAAGTGATTGGCCAAAATGGAAAGAAGCTATTGAGACAGAATTAAACTCATTAGCACAACGCAAAGTATTTGGACCTATAGTCTAAACACCAGAAGATGTAAAACCGGTTGGATACAAATGGGTATTCGTGCGAAAACGAAATGAGAAAAATGAAATCGTGAGATATAAAGCGCGACTAGTAGCACAAGGTTTCTCGTGGAGACCTGGTATTGATTATGATAAGACATACTCTCCTGTAATGGACGCCATTACGTTCAGATTCTTAATTAGTTTATCAGTCTGAGAAGGATTAGATATGCGTTTGATGGACGTCGTGACAGCCTACTTGTATGCTGAATTAGATAATGATATATATATGAAAATTCCTGAAGGATTTAAAATGCCTGAAGCACATATTTTATCTAGAAGCTTATATTCTATCAAGCTTCAACGATCGCTGTATGGGTTAAAAAAATCTGGACGCATATATTACAATTGTCTTGGTGAATATCTATTGAAAAATGGATATGTGAATAATACAATTTGTCCATGCGTTTTTATTGAAAAATCAGAATCTGGATTTGCTATTATTGCAGTCTATGTCGATGATCTGAATCTTGTTAGAACTTCTGAAGAACTGACAACATCTGCTCGTTATTTAAAGAAGGAGTTTGAAATGAAAGATTTTAGAAAAATAAAATTTTGTCTTGGATTAAAAATTGAGCATTTATCAAATGGAATTCTCATCCATCAATCTACATATACAGAAAAGGTTCTGAATCGATTTTATATGGATAAAGCTCATCCATTGAGTTCTCCTATGATTGTTCGATCACTAGATGTACAAAAGGATCCTTTTCGCCCTTAAGAAGATGGTGAAGAACTCTTTGGTCCTGAAGTACCATATCTCAGTGCTATTGGAGCTTTTATGTATCTTGCAAATTGCACAAGACCCGATATTGTATTTTCTGTAAATTTATTAGCAAGATTTAGTTCTGCACCAACTTAGAGACATTGGAAAGGGATGAAGCACATATTCTGTTACCTTCGAGGAGCAACAGATCTGGGTTTGTTCTATTCAAAGGGACCAGAATCAGAGTTAGTTGGCCATGCAGATGCTGGTTACCTCTCTGATCCACATAAAGCACGATTACAAATCGGGTATGTATTTACCTATGGTAACACCGCTATATCTTGGCGATCTATAAAGCAGACACTAACTGTAACTTCTTGAAATCATTCTGAGATCATCGTAATTCATGAAACAAGTTGAGAATGCATTTGGTTGAAAGCAATAATCCAACATATTCAAGATAGTTGCGGACTATCTTCGATCAAAGATACCTCAACAATATTATATGAAGATAATGCAACATGTATTACACAAATCAAGGGAGACTACATCAAAGGTGACAGAACCAAACATATATCTCTAAAATTCTTTTATGCACATGAACTCCAGAAAAACGGCGATATTGATGTCCAGCAGATACGTTCAAGTGACAACTTGGCAGACTTATTTACTAAAGCACTCCCAACTGCAACATTTGAGAAATTAATACACAACATTGGCATGCGTCGTCTTAAAGTTGTAAACAATTAAAGCTATCAACTTCAACTTTATACCAGATGTATGAATGAGGGGGAGTCGCATACTGTACTCTTTTCCCTTTGCCAATGATTTTTCTCACAGGGTTTTTCTTGGCAAGGTTTTAACGAGCCATTGTTAACGTACCTATACTAAGTTATGTTACCTAATATCACTGTACTCTTTTTCCTTCGCTCCCCCCCCCCCCCCCCCCCCCAACCCCCCCCCCCCCCCCCCCCCCCAAACCCCAGAGAGAGAGAAAGAAAAAGAGAAAAAGAGAAGGAAGGAAAAGGCAAAGAGTGTAGATAAATTATTTGCATTTTTATTGTCTTTATATTTTGTCTTATGAAAGCAATACATGCTTGGATGATCAAGAAGATCTATCCCCATAGTTCCAGAATAACTATTTAATTATTATTTAACAGTTTCAGAAGAAATCGTTTTATTATATACTGTGTTTTGTTTGCTTTAAATTCATTTAGTTTATAACAAATGATAATATGATTTAATAATTGAGATTTTTGGTTACATTTCTGATACCTAGAAGAGTCCCCATTGACACAATTGTCTTTGTTACTTTAATGATGACAGTAGTATATATTTCCAACCTCCAACAAGGTTAGTCACACCATTTAGGATATGTCTATTAGGAGCGGCAGCGAGGGTAATAATTTTATCATCTTCAAGGATAATATAAAGGAGCTAAACCTTGATAGCTCACGGGTTAATCAATTAATTTATTTATTTTATAAATAATAGCTCACAGGCATAGTTAGTAAATACAGAGACAATAAAAGAATGGTACATAATTCGTACGGATTTAATACAATTTTATTTAAAAAAATATGGTAACAAAATTCGGTATAAAAATACGAGAACGTTAAAAATATGCATTTATTATTATCCGACTATTATACGCATGGGTAAAAAAATTCTAGCCTAGCCCATCAGGACAGGCTCAATAACGATTAAACAAATTTATTTAGGCATGTAACAACCCAAATATCATCAATACAGTTCAGACCCATATTTTCGAGATTAGCCCAAGTCGTAAGACTTCTCAGCCCAAAGAGCTAGGGCACTCGTTATGGATATCAGAGCACCCAATACTCGATTATCAGCATTTAATGTTGAACAGAACCGCATTTAATGCGAAAGAGATGCAGCACACAATGGCCATACTCACGTCCGGTCAGTCGAACTCGAACATTACAATAAAGGTGAGTTTCTATCCTATTAGCCAACTCTAGCTGGCACAAGCCTATGAGATAGGTTATGATTATTGGAATAGGCTTAACAGAGAGCACTACACTATAAACACTAAAACCTCAAGAAGCAAGATATGGACAATGAGATTCAAGCATATACAATCTTTACTCACTTCATTCTCTAGGGAAATTGCTAACTTGATCGTCGGAGTGTGATCAACGCATAAATGGTCGATTCATTCTAACTCATTTGTCTCTTTGCAGCAAGTTGGTGCTCTGTAATATTGGTTTGAGTGATCAGCCATTCCTTCCTAGAAATTTCACTTACAATTGGTGTCGTCTGTGGGAAGGTCTAAGCAAATATGAGTATCAGCTTCTTAGGGGGAAAATGAGTCCACCCCACTAGGTGAGGGAATGAAACTCCCTCCAGCAATGGCAATACCAATTCGGCTGGCCGCCAAACTATTATGAAAAGAAGCAATCGGGGTCCGCCAAGGAGGTCAGAGACTCGGTCTCCTACTGGGAGCCTCCGGGAAGCACAAGACGAGTTATGAAGGGACCCATACTACGTCAGGGGACCAAAGCTTTGTAGAAATCACCACCAGGACCTAGGCCCTTCATTTTCCAGTGGACATGTGTCCAGTGACCGTTCGCTTCATGCTAATGAGTGAGAACTTTGGCGACACAACAAGAAGATTGCCAGACTCACTTCCCAAGTCAGGGCAATAAGGGATGCAATCTCCAAAAAAGATGACTGAGTTAGAGGAGGATCACCAGGCCATCGCAATGATAGGAGGAATCGAGATTCCAGAAGCAGAAGCTCAACACCGGTGCACATTGTTAGGAATCATGCCTTTAGTACCGGCCACTACAACAAAAGACAAGGAGATCAACAACACAGGAGGAGTAAGACACTGCGGGACAGAGATCGGGCTAGAGCCGATCGGCAACAAAAGGAATGGGAAAGGTGGCTAAACGAAAAACTTAATAGCAGAGAGCAACATCCCAAGGCACACACTACCCAGGACATGGTCAGCAGAGCCCTGGATCAGATTGCATCCACATCTTTCACGGAGGAGATCGAGTGCCGCCAACCTCTAAGAAAGTTTGCCCCACCAAAGTTCACACCATATAACGGGAAGGGGGATCCAATCAATCACGTCTGGCACTATAAGTAGATGATGGCACTCTGGAGTGGAGATCAATCCTTGATGTGTCGAGTTTTTCCATCTAGCCTGGGAGAGGTGGCCCTACGATGGTTCGATAAGTTGCTGTCCAAATCAGTATCAAACAACTTACTGAACTATTCACTGCTCGCTTCATAGCCAATAGCAAGCAGCCTAGGGAGGTAGACTTCCAACTTACCTTGTAGGAGAACGATGGAAAATGATTACGAGCGTACACCCGGTGCTACTAGGAGGCCTACAATGAGATTGACGAGTGCAACGAGCAGTTGGCTATAACTTAGTTCAAGATCGACTTGCCAAAAGAGCACCGCCTACGACAGTCCTTAATGAAGAAGTTAGCCCTCACGATGCAGGAATTAATGTCGAGAATCAAGCAATATGCAAGATTTGAAGAAGATGTACCACAGCTAACCCCTAAGAAGGTTGGCATTATCGCTGAGAAGAGGAATGGACAGGACGTAAAGAAGCTTCGATGGAAAGACAACAACAACCGAGGCAAAAAGGCAAATAACGACTTCTACACTGTCTTCAAAGATCCCATTTATAAAATCTTACCCCAAATTCGCGACAAGCCATTCTTCAAATGGCCTTCGAAATTAAGAGGAGACCCTACAGCCCAAGATCAAAGGAAATTTTTCTCCTATCACAGGGAGAAGGGGTATCAAACGGAGAATTGTTGACATCTCAAAGGCCACCTGGAAGATCTAGCGAAAGTTGGTCATCTTGACCAGTACATCGACAAAGAGAAGATAAAATAGAAGGCCGAGCAGTCGAGGCTGGAGCCCCCCTTCGGTGGGCAGAAAGAAGACAGAGCCGAACTAGTCCAAATGATCAATGTGTTGCATGGGTCGGCAGAGTCATAAGCTATTGACCGGCATAGATACCGGGCCGAGATACAAAAGGCCGCGCACTTCAGGGAGGTGATGCAGATAGGCCCTCTGCACAAGAAGGTCAAGATCGGCAGTAATACTGCGGCCATAACTTTCATTAACGAAGATCTTATAGGAGTTCAGACCCCCCACAATGACGCACTGGTTGTGACTTTACGAATGGCAGGTTGTGGCGTGAAGAGGCTGCTCATCGACCAGGGGAGCTCCTACAAGATTATATACTACGAACTATTCAAGAAGCTAGAGCTAAAGGATGCCGACCTCAAGCCGTCGCTCAATCCATTGATCGAGTTCAGTTCCAACCCAGTTTGGCCGCTAGCGAAGCTAACTATTCCTGTAACTGCGGGAGGAATTACTCTGCAAATAGAATTCCTGGTGGTTAACGTGCCCTCCCCATATAATGCAATCATGGACCGAACATGGGTTCATCTCATGAAGGTTATCCCATCTTCTTACCATCAGCTGGTACGATTCCCGACCCTAAAGAGGATGCAAGAGATAAGAGGGGACTAAGTGGCCGCTAAATAATGCTTTCTTACGGCATGTGCGACGAAGGCGAAAGTTGGCAAAGTATAGATGATAGAGTTTTATGAGGATACACCCACGATTATAACGTTGGGAAAATACCAGAGAAAAAAGCCATTAAAGAATTGAAGAAAATCCACATAGATCGGCATAAAGAGAAGTACTTTGTGATCAACGTTTTCCTATCCAAGACTGAAGAAAATTCCTTGATTGAGCTTTTGAAAAATTACATTGAGATCTTTCGCTTGGACTCCTTACGACATGCCAGGGATCGATGCGGAGGTTACGTGCCATAAATTAAACGTGGAACCACAGTACTAACCTATGGTCCAGAAGGGCAAGAAAGCGGCCACACAACATGTGGATGCTGTCGTAGAAGAAGTTGAAAGGCTCCTTGATGCTGGTGCGATTAAAAAAGTCCACTACCCACATTGGCTGTCAAACACAATTGTTGTGAAAAAGAAGGACAGTAAATAGAGAGTTTGTATTGACTTTACCGATCTGAACAAAGCATGTCCCAAAGACCCTTTCCCTCTTCCTAAGTTTGATCAACTAGTAGATGCAACGGCTGGTTTCGAAAGAATAAGCTTCCTGGATGCTTATCGTGGGTATCACCAAATCCTGCTCTATGAAGATGACCAAGAGAAAACCGCCTTCATAACTCTAAGGGGCATCTTCTACTATAAGGTAATGTCCTTTGGACTAAAGAATGTCAGTGACACCTATCACCGACTAGTCACTAAAATGTTCAAAGACCATATCGGCAGCACCGTGGAAGTTTATATCGATAATATGGTGGTTAAAAGTAAGATTGGCAGTCACCATTTGGAGAACCTTACAATGGTATTTAACATTCTGAATCCGTACAAAAATGAGGCTTAACACCTCCAAGTCTGTTTGGGGTCAGCTCGGGGAAGTTCTTGGGGTTCTTGGTTACACACCGGGGTATTGAGGTAGATCTGTAGCAGGTTAGTGCTATTCAGAATGTCCAAGCTCCAAGGAACACCAAAGAAGTACAGAAATTGATTGGCATGGCAGCGGCCTTTAGCAGATTCATTAGTCGATCTTCAGACAAGTGCCGACCATTCTTTCATCTTTTCAAAAAGCAGGAGCGATTCAGCTGAACCCAGGAATATGATTAAGCCTAGGTAGATTTGAAGAAGTACCTGAGCCAGCCTCCCCTACTTTCCACCCCATCGAAACATAAAGAGCTCTTCCTCTACATGGTAGTGTCAGAACATGTGGTTAGTGCCGCATTATTCTGATAGCAAGATTAGCAACAGAAGTCGGTTTATGTCAGCAAAACTCTCTTAGGGACAGAGAGCAAGTATCTACCATTAGAGAAACTGGTCATTGCATCAGTAGTAGCGTCACGCAAACTGGTGCACTACTTCAACGCCCACACCATCAACGTTCTCATGGACTACTAGTTAAAACCACTCTTAAGAAGGGCCAATTTCTCTGGCAGGATAGTTAAGTGGGCCATTGAGTTGGGAGAATTCAACATTAAGTTCCATCCACGATCAGTAGTCAAAGGGTAGGTATAAGCTGACTTTATTGCTGAATTCTCTATTAAATTGCCACAAGAAAACAACCCAACACCATCTGCCGATTTCCAAAACGATCCCTTCCTGTTGGACCTTTGGAAAAATATTGATCATTGGAAACTATTCGTTGATGGAGCAACCAATGACTGGGGGGTTGGATCGGGGATAGTCTTTATCACACAAGATGGTATGGCATTGGAGTAGGCCATTAAACTGGAGTTCACTGCTTCAAACAACGAGTCAAAATACAAGGCTCTGCTCACTGGGCTGCGTCCAGCTATCAATTTTAACATTACTAAAATCATAATCTACTCAGACTTTCAATTAGTAGTAAATTAGATCACAAGAGAGTATGCAGCAAAGAGCGACAGAGTGGCACAGTGCTTGGTCAAAGCAAAAGAGTTATTGTCCAAATTTAGCAAATATAGGCTCCACCAGATTAGCTGTGACAACAATGTTCATGCCGATGCCTTAGCAATGCTTGTGACGGCTATAAAGTCATGCTCGAAGAGAACAATCCATCTGGAGACGCTAGCCAGTCGTAGCATATTTTAAGAAGAAGAGCAAGCCCTGGTAATTGAACAATTGGGACCATCCTGGATAGACCCAATCATTTCCTATCTGGATAAAGATGAACTCCCCGAAGATAAGAATGAAGCCAAACGGGTCAAGCACAAAGCCCTCAAATATTGGCTGTCACCAACCAAGGAACTCTACCAAAGATCTTTTACAGGTCCCTACTTGCACTGTGTTCACCCGAAAAAAGTGCAAGACATCCTATTTAAAATCCATGAAGAAATCTATGGAAGTCATGTCGATGGGATATTTGTGGCCCACCGAGCTATCTCATAAGGATACTGGTGGCCCTATATGAAAAAAGACGCGGCCTAGTATATACTGAAATGTGAAAAGTGTCAAAGATTCTCCCTAACTATACATCAGCCTACCGAGAACCTCATAACCTTAACCAGCCCTTGGCCTTTTGCCCAGTGGGGATTGGACATAGTCGGGCCTTTGCCCCAAGCGCTAGGCAACAAAAGGTTCCTTATTGTGGCAATAGATTACTTTACCAAGTGGATAGAGGCAGAACCCCTGTCAACCATCAGAGAAATTGAAGCCAAGAAATTCTCTTGAAGAAACATAGTAATAAGCTTTAGCATACCTCGGGCGCTTGTCTCATACAACAACACCCAATTTGATGGTAACATGTTCTGGTCATTCTGCAACGAGCTCGGGATCAAAAATTACTATTCAACACTAGCCTATCCACAGTGCAATGGGCAAGTCAAAATTTCAAACAGGACTATACTGAACAAGATAAAAAAGCAGCTGGAAAGGGCTAAAGGAAAATGGGTGGAGAAGGAACTGCCTAACATTCTATGGTCCTATGGAATCACCCTGAGATAATCTACTGGCGAAACCTTCTTTTCTTTGGCCTACGAGGTGGAAGCAATTATACCCTTGGAGGTGGGGTTACCAACAATCAGATCAGTAGCATTTAATACTAGACTTAACGACCAGACTTTGGCCAAAGATCTGGATCTTGCTGAAGAAAATAGGGAGGCTGCCCTGATTAGACTCACTGGATATCGTCAATAGTTAAGTCGCTCTTACAACAAACGGGTTCGTCTAAGAGTCTTTTTACTAAGAGACTTAATACTACCGAAAGTATTGGGGGCAACAAAGAATCCAGTAGATGGAAAGCTCAGCCCCAACTGGGAGGGTCCCTACAGAGTGGCGTCCCAAGTCCGCGTGGGGGCATACCGATTGGAAACTATCGAAGATGGGAGATAGCTACCTCGACCTTGGAACGCCAACAGCCTGAAGAAATTTTACCAGTAGAATTAACTCCCATATGATATAACAAATCAGCAATGTCTAGTCCTTCTGAAGCTTTATATGATCAATAAAAATTTGAAATCATTCGAACAAATCTATTTGTCTGATGCTACTCCAAAACACAAAACACTGAAGGAAGATAAAAAAAAATCAGGTGTAAAAACTTGGTCCTAGACTATTTATGGCCAGGTCGACCAATGAAGGTCATAAAAATCATGTGTAAAAACTTGGTACTTGACCATATATGGCCAGGTCGACCAATAAAGATCACAAAAAAATCAAGTGTAAAAACTTGATTCTAGACCATTTATGGCCAGGTCGACCAATAAATATCACAAAAAATCAAGTGTAAAAATTTGGTCCTAGATCATTTATGGCCAGGTTGACCAATGAATGTCATAAAAATCAAGTGTAAAAACTTGGTGCTGAAACATTTATGGCTTGGTCAACCAATGAAGGTCACAAAAAACCAAGCGTAAAAATATGGTTCTGGACTATTTAGGGCCAGGTCAGCCAATAAAGGTCACAAAAAACTAAGTGTAAAAAATTTAGTCTTGTCTAAATTGGGCAGGTCGACTAAACGAAAGTCACAACTTTTATAAACAAGCTTACAACCAAGACCCGCCTTGTTCCTGCCTAAGTCAAGAAGGTCGATAGAAAAAAGCCATTAAAACTAAAGAATCAAAAAATAAGTATCTTGACTCAGCCCGACCCAAGTCCAGTAGGTTGGCCAAGTGAGGGGCCACAATTTATGAATTGAAGCATTTATTTTCTTCGCTAAAACCAATTTTCTACCTAAGTTCGGCAGCTCCGCGAGCATATGACAAGGTTTTATTTCCCTAACTTATCTAGAAAGTTTTGTCTTTGGCAAGTTAGTCCAGGAGTGGTCAGAAAACTTGTTTATAGTATAAATTGACTATCTGTGAAAGAGGTACCCATAGCACAGAAAAGTATGTACACAAAAGACAATAAATGGAAAAAATTGTTCATTTATAAAATATGTGAAGCTTACAATTATATTCACAGAAGAAAAAGCAAAAAGCCAAGTAAAAGGTCTTAAGGCAACTCGACAGTTGGAGGCTCGGCGAGGGGCAGATTAGATAGAGGTAACTCAACAGTTGGAGGCTTGACGAGGGCAGATCAGCTAGAGGCAACTTGGCAGAATTGCCTTCATTATCTACCTTGGCTTCGGGGACAATGTTCGCCCCTCCACCTCGAGTGTCTCTATCAACTTCGTCCTTAGACTCGAATTCAGCATCAGCCCAAGTAGGTATCTCCGTCCAAAGAGGGAAAGATTTGTCCAACTTCAACTTTCTTAGAGCCGACGTCTAGCCATCTTGAAAGGTGCTCTCAATAATGCGCTTCATCTTGATCTCATACTGATCCCCGGTGTCGTTAAAACCCTTGGTGCACTGAGCTTTACCCTCATTCTTCAGCCCTTCCACCTCTAATAAAGATTCAACCAGAGCTGTTTTCGCTTTAGATACTGACTTCTCAGCCTTGGCCAGCCTAACTTTCAGATTGGCAGCCTCAGCCTTGGCTTCGTTGAAATCTTTTTCCTTTTGTTTGTAGCAGGATTGCGTTTCTACTAGAAGGACCTGCTGATCCTGAAATACCTTCTAGAAACCCTTGGCCTCATAATCTCTTGTGTGGAATTTATCTTTCAGCCAATCGTGGTTTCGCAGCAGGTTGTCATGTCGACCTTGCAGATTGCAGAATTAATGCAAGATCTCCAAACTTTGGATCGCTCCCTGTGTAGGACAAAAATGGCAAAACTCAAATGGAAAGCTCAGTAGAAGATTTGAATCAGAAAAATAGACGGGAAAGACTTCTTACCACCATCGACGCATGGACGGCGCCCGCCAGCAGATCCCTATTGTCAATTTCACTTAGCTCCCTGACATCTCCAGGCGGCACTATGGCCTGAAGAGCCCCAATAGCCGTGCCAGCACAGTTGAGGACCAAATCCTGGATGGTCATGACTTGACCAGCAATCTTTGGCCAAGCCACGAACTCCTCGGGTATTAGCTCCTCCACCTTGCCTTTACCCTTTGGATAAGTACCCGCCGACACAGATGAGGGAGCAGCAAAATCTACCATCTTCACTTGAGCAGCCTCCTTCTCGGCAATCTTTACCAACTTTCTTTTCTTTGCTCCTTCCTGAGATACTGGAGCTTCACCCAGATCAACCGCCTCGAGGGCGACAGGAATTCTAATGCCGAAGTGCACAGCGGGAGGAGGAACATTGGCATCACCAACATGAGTAGTGACTCCGGCGATGGAAGAAGTGGTGGCTATAAAGGATGAGGCCACCCCTCTCGTCTTTTTAGAAATTCTTCCTTCCAGTGCCAGTGATAGATCTCACACCTTGGGAGCCATATCACTTTTAGCAACAGCAGTTAGGGGGACAGTAGCAAAAGCGGCAGGGAGCGGGGGTAGCAATGTCGGGTACCGCCAATCTCGTGCCGACCTTTCTCTGTCTTCTGCGCAGCGAGAATCGGGCCAACAACTCCATGTATCACCGTAAAAAAATTGGTACCAAACTAGGTATCCTAGCAAGACGTGAGCAACTCACCTGATTCTGGCTAACGTCCATTCTCCCTTATACGCCCAAAAGACGCTTAAAGCGTTCAGGTCAACCCCTAGGAGTTCAATCTCCTTATTCCTGACACCAAAATTTATTACAAAGAAGAAATAAAAAGGTGACGAGTCAAAAATAGATGAAATTTCAAGCAGATAAGAGGAAAATTTTGTACTAGATCGGGGAAGAGGTGATCGACCTATTTTCTGCAGGACCTTAGGGCATCGTGCTGGTGGGGTTATCTCCACTATGATATCCCCAAATTTCCAAGGACCACTCACCCTAACTACGATGTCGTCAATCCCCTTCCCCGAGCTTGGAAGAAATTAGACCAACTTTCTAAGGCCAATCCTGGCCCTAAAGTAATATCTATGGTAGTCTAATTGGGCACTGTTCACCTCTACTGCCGAGTAGCAATAATCGAACTCGTGAAGCCCCAAGTTCAAACCTAACCGTTTGTTCAACTCAACCACTCCCATCACTATCTCATAACCATTTGGTGCAAGCTGGATTGGAGCGATTTCGTAATGGTTGAGGATTTCAGTCAAAAAGGGGTGAATAGGAAAGCAGAGTCCTCCCTCCACAATGGCAACGACAGGGAAGGGAGTCCCCTCCTCAGTTACTATCCAACCATCGTCCTTAGGACCAATCAACCTATTGTCTATGCCCGCCGAAAAATCATATCAGGCCTTAAACAAAGCAATGCTATCGAAAGAGTTTAAGCATACTTCTAAGGCGCGAACCCATTATAGATCATGAATGAAGAGTTCTAGGATTTTCTAACCGGAGACACAAGAAATGAATGAGAAGAAAGGAAGAACTTACAAAGTTGTTATCCTCGCGAAGGAGACAGATGTAAAGTTAAGGATTGCTTTGCGTTCGATAGGTAGTCACAACTCCTTTGTCTGCAGAGAAAGTTGAGACGGCAGCAATGGGTTTGCGTTACTCAACAGTCACGTCTCATTAAAAGACTTTTGACGATTGACATCATGCACTGAATAGCAATAATACACCAGCCCCAGCCCCCTACCAAAGGGCGCTAGGGCTGGGGGCCAATTATGGGTCAAGAAATTTTAGCCCAACCCATTAGGGCAAGCCCAATAAAGATTAAACAAATTTATTTGGGCCTGTAACAGCCCAAAAATCATCAATACAGTTTAGGCCCATATTCTCGAGATTAGCCCAAGTCACAAGACTTCTCAACCCAAAGAGCTGGGGCACTCGCTAGGGATATCAAAGCACTTAACACTAGATTGTCAGCATTTAATGCTGAACAAACCCGTATTTAATGTGGAAGAGATACATCACACAATGGTCATACTCACGTCCGGTCAGTCGAACTTGAGCATAGCGATAAAAGTGAGTTTCTATCCGATCAGCCAACTCTAACCGGCATAAGCCTATGAGATAGGTCATAATTACCGGAGTAGGCTTAACAAAGAGCACTACACTATAAACACTAAAGCCTCAAGAAGCAACGTATGGACAATGAGATTCAAGCATATACAGTCTTTATTTACTTCATTCTCTATGGAGATTGCTAACTTGATCGTCGGAGTGTGATCGATCCATAGTTGGTCAATTCATTCTAACTCCTTTATCTCTTTGCAGTAAGTTGGTGCTATGTGATATTGGTTTGAGTGATCAGCCAGGCCTTCACAGAAATCCCACTTACAATACGAACATTAGTTAAAAAGTTGGAACAAAAAATACGAAAATATTTATAAGTAATTTCTTTTTATATATGTTAATAGATAGTATTTCTGTCTCACGTATTTTATTTTTTAAAATAGTATTATTAACAAACAGCTAAATTAAGTAGTAGCTAATAAATTTTATTATTTCAATACTTTGATATAAGAATACGTTAATTTATTAATTTTAATTTTTAATTTAATATTTGGAGCATTATAAGAAGTTATAGAAAAGTAAGTTTAATTATTTAAATATTCCAAGTACTATTATAATTATATATTAAGTATATAATTAATAATACGCCACAGTTATATTAAATCATATCTAACTTTTTATTTAGTTTTTTTCAAAAATATAATACGTAAAATGTTTAATACATGTACTGTGCAGTTCAACTTAAAAAAACGAGAATTTTTAATCAGGTTTCAAATTTATACAAAAAATTAAAAAAAAATTATTTATACGTACGTATAAATATTATACGTAAATAATAAAAGTATTTACTAACTATGCTCATAATTTTATTATAATAGATATTGATGGATAATCAAGAGCAAACGTTAAGATACTTCTCACTTATTATTGTTATGATTATTGAAAATTTTTATATACGCAAGATGTATATACAGATCAAGCGCCAAGGGCGCAATCCATTATAAAAAGTTATACAATACTAAAAAAGCTCACCACGAACGTCTACTATTCGAAAAATTATACTATTCTAAAAAGGGGTTGTGATATGCAATCTGTCCCCAAAAGATTGGCAAAGCTAAGGTAATATAAGGAGTTAGGGGCTTTAGCTAGCATGGGGACCATCGTTGGGGGTATGAATATTTTATCCCTCATTTAAAACTCATTCCTGCCTATACTTATTCCACTAAAAATGAAATTCCAGTTTAGTAATCATTGGAGTCTTGGAGATATGTACATGTGACGCAGACTCTAGAGAGAGAGAGAGAGAGAGAGAGAGAGAGAAGCAGAACTTGGGCTGCCAATGATTCATAACAAAAAGAAAGAAAAAAAGAGAGTATAGGGCAATCAATCCGAGGCAATCTCAGTTTGACCTTTTTATGAGAGTTTTGAGGAGAAGACAGGCGAAACCAATCCATTTGTCTATAGACAGATCGATTGAAATGCCACACCAAACCCTTGTGCTGTCGGCCATATATAATTTGGCAAGTCAACAGGACTTGATGATGAGACCTCAAACTCAATATTTTATCAGCTGCATGCATAACATTTTTCAATTTCACATGAAATTCCAGCCATATATCATGATGTTCTTTGAAATGTTTCAGAGATAGAGAGGGATTTTTGGATGTTCCATGACCAAAGAGGCAATGGAAGGAAACATCACACGAGCCACTTTGCTTCCAACTTGCCAAGCTATCAATCACCTATAACTAGGAGGCTAGGGCAACTGTGATTGCACATATGTAGTATGTACACACAAGCGTATATCTCTATAGAGAGACCCAGCTTCGGTAGTAGCCACCAACAGTTCACGCGATGGTCGCTAGCATTTACCCACTTAAGGTGGCAGCCTGGTGTTTGACAGTCACACGCGACGATCACTAACATTTCACTATATATAAACACAACATAACGAAAAATGCTTTTGGTGGCACGACTGATGACATAAAATTCTCAACCAAGAGCACTAACTGATTTGCATATAATTGAAGTATAGTTTCAATGTCAGCTTTTCTTACCTTGGAGAGGTTCTCGTCATTAGATAATAAAAAAATAAAATTCCAAAACTGACTAATTGATTGAAAGTTTGGAGCTGTGTCGAGTTGGCCTAAGGTAGTGCAGGCCCTAATTTTCATGCGGACTTCGAAAAGTTAGTAAACATTGTAGCTGAAATAAAATAAGAAGGAAGGTTTTGGTTTTGGACTGCAGTGAAACACCTTGAGAGAATTTTGCAGTGGAAGTGCTTAATTTCTCGTGGGTGCCCACAAAAAAATATATGATTGGGGTGTTGAGTGGTTGGCTTTCTGTCGTGTGTGTGTTTACACATGGGTATCTTTCTTTGTTAAAAAAAAAAAAAAAAGATCTACATTGCGTACTAATTAAAATTTCCCACATGCATGCTATTGCTTGGGACCATTTCTATAACTTTATGGGTCCTACCTTTTGAAAATATTGAGACCTACCTAATCTTATGGATTGTAGTTTGGGGTGAGTTTGGAAAGTCCGTGATGTAGAGGCGAAAAAGTCTATATGTGAACACTTACAGGCCCTGGTGCCAACTAATATGTAGTATACATAGACATGAGACATCTATATCTATAACATAGCCTGGTTCTAAAAAAACACTACGTGATCATGCTCATGTTGGTGCTCGGTCCCACCCAACAGGAGAATCCGTAATTTTTGTTTTGGTAAAAAAATTTTTTTTACCAATACTGATCAATTGATTGAAAGGCTGGGGCTGTGTTGAGTTGGCCCAAAGTTAGGTTTGGTATTTGGTTTTGAGCTGCAGTTGGATATATTTGAGAGACTTTTGCAGTGGAAGTGCTTAATTTCTTGTGGGTTGACCGCAAAAATATGTGATTGGGGTATTGGTTGGTTGGCTCTCTCTTTATTTTTTGATACTCAGGAAAAAAAAAAAACAAAATAACAAAACAGGACGAGATTAAACTCTTTCAAAAGAGGTTCCAACCATGCCTGCTACCAGCAGACTTCTAAAGTGGGGAGTCTTTATGAATAATCAGCTCCTCCTTTTGGTCAACTGCCTTGTTAGCTAAGGCATTTGCACATTGATTTGCTTCTCGGAGGATGTTCTTGATACTACAGTTGCATCTGCACATTAGGAATTTGGAGTCCTCTACCAGAGCTTTGTAAGCGAAGCTTGGACCAGCACCTTAGTTGATGAGATCTACTGCATCTTAGGAGTCCGACTCAATATCAATTTTCTTCATTCCCTTTGAAAGATGATGGTTGAGCCCCTATAAATTTTCCAGAGTTCCGCTTCAAGAGACAGGCATTGGCCTAATTTCATCGTGAATCCACTAGCCCAACTGCCTCTTTCAACTCTAAATAGCCCTCCCAAACTAGCCTTCCCTGGATTCCCTTTGGAATTGCCATTTATATTAAGCTTCACTCTTCCTGCACAATGGAAACTCCATTTAATCATTTTCACTTGTTTAACTCCAGTAGATTCAGTAATATTGATGAAAGGTTGAGTAATCTCACTTGCAAAGTCCATAATCTTTCTAACATTCTCCCGCCTGTTGGTTGTATTTCCTTCAAAAACTAGAGCGTTTCTACTCTTCCAGATTTGCCAAATGGTAACCACAAACACAACACTGCCTGGTTGGCTTTCAGTCATTTGTGTGTTTAGACTTAGGTATTTTTCTTTCTAAAAAAAAAAAATTCTACATTGCCTATAATTAAAATTTTCCACATGCATGCTATTGCTTGGGATCATTTCAAAAAATTTAGGGTCCTACGTTGTCAAAATATTGAGACCTAACTAATCTTATGGATTGTAGTCTGGGGTAAATTGGGAAATTCCTTGATGCAGAGGCAAAAGTCTGTATGTAGACACTTTAGGCCCCAGTGCTTAGTAATATATATAGACGCGAGACATCTATATTTACAAAACGTGATCATGCTTCACCGAGCACAAAAACTCGAGAGTCGAACTACTATATGTGGTGAGACCAATAATTTTTGTTTCTGACGAAGTAAGGATATGTGGTACTCAAAAGACACTGAAAATTCATTTGGTACAATTTTTTTGTCAAATATTTTTTAAGTTTACATGCAAAAAAATTAAGTTTTTCTAATTTTTTTTATTTTTCTGGCTTTGTTTTAATTAAAGATAAGCAAAAAAAACATAAACAGAAAAACAAAAAAGTCAAAAAAAATATGACTTTTTTTGCTTATAAACTTAAAAAAAGTTAGACAAAAAAAACTGTATTAAATGGGTCCTAAATAATCTTTCCTTGCAAGAACATGGCTTATAACATGGTCCAAACATAGCCTATAGGAATCAAAAGTGACTCGATGTGAAGAGCTCGCAACCTTTACTCTTTTTCCCGAGCACTTGCCCATTTTATGAAGTTTCATTCAAATGGACTAAGCCCAGCCTTTAATGCTATTACTCTTGCGGCGAGACCCAAAGCCGAGCCCGATTGTAGTTCATTCCTACTGATTGAAGCTCAACCCATTTAGTGCACGGGCTTTGGGCCCAAATGAGGCCTGTACGTGTCATGTGTGTGAATATGCATGTGTGTATATATATATAATATAGATATTATAATATGTTCGGTTTTAAATTTGTTAAGGAAAAGAAAAAGATAAGAAAATAAAATAACATAAAAGCATCTAATTTCTTTTCTTTTGTTTAGTTGCCTTACAACAATGGGAAGAGAATGAACCTTTATTTGTCCAAAGAATATGTTTGTTTTTGTTTTGTTACCCTTAAAAATTGAACAAATCACAGTAGTTTTATTTTATTATTATTTTTTTTTTTACTTAAATTTAAGATCCAAATATAACATATAAAAATGTGGGAGGCAGATGAGCACACAAATTGAATTCGGGTTCAAAATCTTGACCAAGTCAGCTTAGCCCAAAGTGGACTGACAGCTAGAAAAAAGTTTAGATAAAGCTATAGGCCAGGCTCAACATTTTCTTACTCAGCTCTTAACATTAAGCATTTATTTTTTAATGAAACAAACAAAGCCTTGTAATGGATTCATTTTATATCTTTAGAATGGTTAATAGTATAGCAAAATCTTATGAAGAGTGGCTTTTTTGCCGGGGTAGTAATTTCATGTGAACAGACAAAGTGCCCTCTAGAGGTTGTAAGAGCATATTCACTAAATTTTTGTCTATTCACCGAAATTTGACCGGACGATAGAGTCATCTTTTAACAAAATATGCCTTAAAAAGAGTATCCGCGTCAGCTGTCCATGTGATTCGATAGTGAGAGAATTAGGAATTTCAAGCAAAAACTACAGATGGAGAGAAAGATTTGGGAATTCTTTTAAGTTCGTTTGGAACTCAAAAATTTTATGAGAAAAGCAATTGAAAAGGAAAATCTTAAGGTTCATTTCTTCTTAACATTTTTCTTTTCTCACCAAAAATTCGGGTTTCAAGCGGAGCCTTAGTGTTTGGAACCCAAATTTGGTAATGAAAAATAAAAGGAAAATAAAAATGTAAAAGAAAAATAACTAAAATATTCTATTATTTTGTTCACTTTTTCTTCACATTTTTTTATTTTTTTACTTTTTCTTTGATAAATTCTTATTCCAAACACAACCTTAAAGAAAGATCTTGAAATTAAGGCCTCGTTTGGTAACTTTTTTGTTTTCGTTTTTTGTTTTTTTTTTCAAAAAAAACAAAAAAACGCTGTTTGTTTAATTTTTTTTTTTTGTTTTTTTACAAAATTTCGAAAAAAGAAAACTAAAAACACTAAAATGGGTGTATTTTCTCTTACAAAAACATTGGTCTAGTATTATTGACACAACGATAACCTATAAACGCTCATCATTAAACCACAAAAAACACACAGCAAAAACACAAAACAAAAACACACAGCAAAAAATAAAAATTGACAGCGTTACCAAACGGAGATTGTGAAGTGTTAAAATAGCTTCAATGAACATACCATTATATTCTTCAGCTGTCATCACTTTAAATACCTTCAAATTAAAATTAAAATATTAAAACTGTACTATATAAAATCATTTTTCTCACTATTAAAGACAAGTAAATGGGTTTCACATGAATTAATTAATGTGGATCTTATAACTATGTCTAGGAGTGAAAAAAAGATAGTACGAAATTCTTCTGTACTCTTTCGGATTTTTTCATTCATTATATATAAAATTAAAAATTCATTCATTAATTACGATTCTCATATTGCTAATGTTATAAAATACTTCATTTCTCAATTTAATAGGGAAGAGTATTCAATAGTTGGTAGTTGGTACTCACTTTTTTTCTTAACTACTTTTAGTGATAAAAGCGTGTTTGGACTTGACTTATTTAAAAGACTTATGAAGTGATTTTTTTTTTTTTTTGTATTTAGTGACTCTTTTAATCAAAATTTAATTTTTTATTGATATGTTCTTTTTAGGTTATATATACCCGTTATAAAAAAAATTAAATTTTAATTGGAAAATACTAAAATCTATAAAATAAAATAAAAAGCGTCTTTATAAATTGAGATGGCTTTTTTTTTCGTCTGTAGTGACTTTAAAAAAAATTTTATCAAGGGTACAAAAGGCCTAAAAGAACAACATAATAATACTAACAAATTAATATTTAATTAAAAAATTAGTAAAGACCAAAAAAAAACTAAATTATAAACTGCTAGGTCCAAACAGCCCCTGAGAAAGTCGGAGGCCGGCGAAGGGTAAATTTCCCAACGCCACCGCACCACGGATGTTGACTCTCTCTCTCTCTCCGCTTTCTGTCCTAATTGGCGGCGCGGCGGTGGTGATGGGGGCCATTGTCCGTGCGTGCATCTTTGACCTGGTTACTTCTCTCCTTCTCAAAATAGAGACCATTTTCTTTTTTCTTTTACTGAGGATAAAAAGAAAATTAATTTACTTGGAGTACCAGTCGAATCGAGTTGAGAAGCGTGACAGAGACAGACAGAGAGAGAGAGAGAGACAGAGAAAGAGAGAACCTTTGACTAAGCCCTTCACAGCGACTACAGCTCCCTCCCTCATCATCCCCACGGACCGTTGAATTGGAACTCTCTCTCTCTCTCTCTCGTCGGCATTCTGACTTCCAGAATTTTTCCGGAAAAGTGAAAGAAAATTTCAAGAGACTACCTTACAGGGGAAGCCAGCTCCGGTCATTCCAGTGCTGATGAGCTCAGACGACGAATTTCCGTCCCGATTCCAGTTTTCGCGCAATTGTTGAGTTGTCGGCTATTCAGGAATTAGGGTTTATAGCTTTCCTTGAATTGAAGTGTTTGTTTTTGTGTGTGCGTGTGGTTGAGTGAAGAGTTGATGAGTGGAATCTAGGTTTTTAGCTGGAGGGATTGTCCTGATGGATCGGGAAGTCTCGTCGATCTCGGCCTCGGCTTTTCTTTGCCTAATTCTGGTGGTTTTTCGGTTATCACGGGTCAACGGTAATGCCGAAGGTGCGTACTGATTCTGTTTAGCCTCGATTTTATGTGGATTTTGACCATTTCCTTGCTTCGGTTTGGGTCAATACCTTCTTGTTCGATTGTTTTCTATTGGTATTTACTTTTTCATATCACTGCATTAAAAGATTTCTTCAGTTCTGAGCTTTGAACTTCAATTGGAGAGTTTAAAGCTACGTATTCTCATGCAAGAGTTTGATGATTTGCAAATATCTGGAATGGGAATTTAAGTTGATTTATTGATAGGATGGTCTGCTGCTTACTATCATATACACTCTACAGGATTCGATTTATTAAAAAATTTGAGTAGAAAAGTTTGGATTTATCCAAGTGTGTGGAGCTTCTTGAAGTGCTTTCCCCAATACCCACGAAGTTATATTTACCAAATTTGGATTAAGTCACGGAATTTGTAAATCATCATCTTTACTAAACATCTGCCTGATTAGTTGTATGTTTTAGCAGTAGAAATTGATTAAAATGCACTGTGTTCAGGCGTTAAGCTAGCCTGTTAGACAACTAGTAGCTTACCTACTCTTTGGAATGTGTTTTGGTTGATCATGTTCATGTTATTGATGAGAACTTGATGATTGTCTCTTTCACAAACAACAGGCGATGCCTTGAATGCATTGAAGACCAACTTAGCTGATCCTAACAATGTTCTGCAAAGTTGGGATCCTACACTTGTCAATCCCTGCACGTGGTTTCACGTTACCTGCAACAGCGAAAATAGGGTTACGAGAGTGTAAACCACTAACTTGTCTGACAATTCTTGTCATGCAACTTGCTACTTGAAACTATTGTTTCTTTCATACTTCCATCATCAGTAGTGTGATGACAAATATTGTTTCTGTTTGTGTACAACCCAGTGATCTTGGAAATGCAAACTTATCTGGTCAACTGGTTCCACAACTTGGGCAGCTTCCAAATTTGCAGTACTTGTAAGTCGTACTTGGTTTTAGAAAAAGTTGTTTAGTTAATCTATTTTGTTTTCTTAGTCATGGTAACAATAGTTGCACATGCTCCTTGTCTTTCCACATTACTATATTATTTGCCTTTGTCAATGTGGAATGAACGGTAATATTCGTATCAGTTGGATTTTACAATATTTGGTTTAGTGATGGACTGCAGGGAGTGTGTGGCTCAATACTTTGTTACCTAATGCCAAGTTCACACCTGTTTCATAAATTTTAGGTTCATTCTATATCTGCCTTAGAAGTATACAAGCATTCACTTTAAAGATGATGTCTTTACATTAAAGTTTCAGTCAGGAACATTTACTTTTGTAATTCTAGGAAGCTCAATTGATGATTGCATAAGCTTCTAAATGTTACATGTTTGGGGTCATAACCTTCTTCCATCTCTATAATTGTTAATAAAGTATGACTTATAAAAAAAAAAATAAGGAAAAATTATTAGTAAAAGTAGGGTTAAAGTGTTATATTTTGGCCAAATACTTATTATGTTCAAAAAATAACTATCTGCAATGGCAAAAGTTAACTTTGCTTCAGTGAAACTCCATTACTTCCTATACTGCTTTTGAATAATCTCTTTAATCTTTCGTTATGCTGTACTTGACATGCTCGAGATCTTAATTTCATTTCCTTGATTTGTTTATCTGGATATATAGCCGTTATATGCATACAGACAACTTTGAGATAATGGTTTTAACTAGGTGTGCACGAGAGAACCGGTAGACCTGAGAACCAAACCGAACCCGACCTTATTGGTTTGGTTCGGTTCAGTTCAGTTCTAATGAGTATAGGTTCGGTCCTGGTTCTCAAATTTTGGGAACCGATCCCATTGGTTTGGTTCTGGGTTTGTTATTTGGTTATCCGAACCACCCCGAGAACCGAACCAATCAGACCCGATGTATTTATATTAAAAAACAAAGTTATAGTTGTTACTTCCACCTGGCAATTTTCCAACTTCTTACTACAAGCATTCATGAATCATATAAGGTGAAGAAGTTTAGGTTTGCTAGGCGATGTGGGACTGAAGATTATCATAACCAAAGACCAGGATGTTTTACTAAATCATCTCTGTATTTGAGTCAACTCTGGGATAGAGGTGTCAACTCTGGGATAGAGGTGAACTTCTGAACAACATTGCCTGACCTTCTCCACCATCACCACTAGCCAACACTGTCACCTGTTGCTTCTTCTTGGCATGTTTCTCATTGAGATCAGTCCACCCTAAGGTATGTGAAACACTTGACAGTTTACTCAAATCTCCATCACAAATTCTTATACACAAAATATACACAGAGAGATGTATATACATACATATATACATAAATATATATATATATATATATATGTGAACACCCATACACAATCTTTCCCCCAAAGCCATGAAATTGCCCCTACCATTGCGACCCACCACTTCTGACCACTGGCACATCACATGAGCAGTTTTTATTCTTTGGTTTTTTGGGTTTAAATTGGTAGTGACGATGCCGTATTTGATTTGAATCTGGTTCGGTGTTCATACCACGTTAAATGAGGAAATTACAATAATCTAATGGTTAAAATCTCTTTAGGGACCAAAATCTAACCCATGAATCCATCAATCTTGTGAAACATTGCCCAAAGTCAGCATCAAATCATCAAAATCATCACAGGTGCGGCCATCTACGGCACCTTGAGCTCGTTGGCCCATGTCTGCCTTCATCCACTTGGCCAATCATCACCCACCTTTCTTCTTTTGTAAATTTTATGCATATCAGTGTGTATATATAATTGGGTCTTCTTGCTTTTTGGGATACTTATTGATTTTGAGTATGGTTTTGTTGTTTTGGAGGATAGCTTATGATTGGGTACTGGGAAGTGATGGTTGGTTTATGGCTTTAGCACAGGTTTTGTCATTTGGTTTCCCACATTGATTGAGAACAGCAACATTTCACTCTCAAAAACTTATAAAAATGGGGTTTCTCTGCCATGGGCGGTAGATTGTCAAGCCACAAGGGGTTATGGGCTAGTTGAATTAATAGATTGGCCTATTCCATTTGAGTCCAGGATTTGGTTGTACAATGTACTTTATAATAGGAATTTCACTTATATAATTAGGAACACAGGTTAGAACCGAGCCGAATCGAGCTTTGACAGTTTGGGTTGGTTCGGTTTGAAAGAGCCATTGGTTCCGTCTTGGTTCTAAAATTGGGGAACTGATCATGGTTCGATTTTGGGTTGAGCATAGAACCGAACCAAATCGACCCATGTGCACCCCTAGTTTTAACACATCTATGTACTTCATGATAATGAAGGATACTTCATACTATTCACCTATGTCTGGGTATAAAGAAAAAACGATTACAGGATCATGTTATTCTCCTCTGAATCAGTTTGTCGCAATGCTAGCTTTTGGAGTCGTTTACAACTTCATCTGCAACGGTGCTAGATGTGCTTTGACTTCCCTTGAGTACGTTTGTCATGACTTTCTTTGTCAATTTTCTTTAATAATTGTATTCATGTGCATCTTTTAAGTTGATGAAGGAACAAATCTCTAGAAACAAGTTTTTAAATGTGTAGCAGTTTGTCGTGCCAGTTTATCTTTGAAAAAGGTGCCGTCTCAGTGTCGGATACCTTATCAGATGCGACACTCGTCCAAATGTGTCCTATTTTTTTAATTTTTTTAAGATATGGACATACTTCAGAGACTTGAGGAATACACATGTTCATAACTTAAATACCTCTAAAACAAGTTGCAAGTTTGAAGAAAATAATTTAGGATTGTATGGTTTTAATTTTAATTAGTGTTATCTTAGAATTTTACATTGTTTTCAAATAAAGTATCCATATACATGCCATATAAAAAACATATATTGTGGTTGTGTCCCTGTTGGGTCGTGTCCTGTTTTTTTTAATATTACTGTGTCATCATGTCCGTGTCGTGTCCTCTGCTGCCCATGTTGCGTGTCCATGCTTCTTAGTTGAACAATTTTCCTAATGTTCACAGCATGATAATGTTTGTTCAAGACTTGAATGTAGAATGTATGTGCAGATCTTTAATATACCTCGATATACCTGGCTTGAAGTTTCCATCTACTATCAACTTCTGGCCAAGTTATGTGTGGCTACCACTCGTAGATGTTTTATTGTGTTTTTTTTCTTGTCTTTTTTATTTTCATTTCTTCTTCTTTTTATTTTAACTTACAATATGCTTTTTATGCGTGTCCATTCAGTCTACATAGTCTTAGTAACTTGTTTCTGTCACAGGGAACTTTATAGTAATAACATAAGTGGAAAAATTCCTCCTGAGCTCGGGAATTTGACAAGTTTGGTGAGCTTGGATCTTTACCTTAACAATTTGAACGGTCCCATACCAGAAACATTGGGCAGACTTCAGCAATTACGTTTCCTGTATGAATTACACATCCTTTGTCTGTTCGCTTTTATTATTACAGTTATTGCACTTCTGTTTAAGCTTGCTTTCATTGGATTTCATTTTTTATTTTGAAGGTTTTTCCAAAGTGGATTACTTATGTACTGATATGTGGCTATAAGGATTTAGTAGAATGGTTTCAGTTTTTCCATATAAAGAAATATAATCAAAAGAATTCTTTGTGTTTTTTATATTTTTTAGATAATGCATTGAAAGAAATTATCCAAAGTCATCGAGTGTAGGATATTACCAGTTTGATTGGAATCGGTTGCTAATATTAAGCCGAAAGATAGTAATTGCATTGTGGTCAAGACGTCTAGGTTAATATGCAGTAGGGCCTTCAAAGGCTATTATTTTGGTGACACATATATTGACCATTGTTTTTTTGCTAGCAAAATTATTATAAATGCAAACAGATTAATGATTAAGTGATAACATCCCCTTTAATTTTGTTATTGTAATGGTGCCTTCTCTTCTGAGTGTCCCCTAGTTGCTGCCGCCATTGCCCTAATACAGTCAAATGAAGCCCTAATAAATTATGATAAAAGTTGGCCCTGTACTTATCTGGTAATGAGTGTCATTGGAAGCCTTTGATAGTTTGATCTCGTAGGCATAATTGGCGACCTTGGGTGGGATGGCTGACCTCAAAATTCATAGGAGAAACTTGAGAAAAATTGGACTCTCTAATTTATACAGAGTTAAAGATGAAAATAGAAGAAGAAAGTGTACTGCAGACAGCTTTGGAACCCTTAAAAGTTTCAAATCCTTGTCGACGTCCATTCCCTTAAGCACATGCTTACGACTCTGTTAGGATGGGAATCATAAAGTATTTCACAGAAGGATTGCAATTCATAATTGAAGAGGTCCTCGTGCTCGTATTGATAATAAATGAAGAAAATGCGAATAGTTGATGAAGTAATGCACTTATTTTCTTCAGTGAAAGGAAAATTATTATAATTTACTTGACGATCTTAACAGAGAGTTGATATAGTAGCATTAAAAATGTATAACACCTAAAGCCAGTGAAGAGTTCATCAACTTGTTTAGGAAAATGCTGGTGTTAATGATTTATTTTATTTTATTGTAAACACTGTCAAGAATCCATGTCACAACCCCATTAAAAAGTCAAGGATGATTTTCCATGAAAGGGTTATTGAGGAAAAGAAGTGAATAATGGCCTGGAAAATTAATCTTCATTGAAATAAAGCCAAAAATGGAAATTTCTTTTTGATATACTTACTCTGCGAAATCAAAAACTTTTAACTAAGCGTTACTCAGGTAGTTGAAGAAAAAAGACCATTTTTTCAAAATCTGATAACAACAAAATCACAAGAAGAGGAGTAAATTGTTGAGAATTTTTAGTTTGGGGGGGGGGGGGGGGGGGGGGGGGGTTGAAAATGTTGGTGATCCACAAACTCATGGGAGAATTCTCTAAAATGGCAGGCACTGTAGTAAGAATTATAAAAGCAATCAATCAAAAGGACAGACCTTTGAAGCTTTTTCGAAAAAATTGTACTGTGTGGTAATTCTGGAAAAAAGTACTTCAGGCATTGCTCCTTGCCAACTAATAAAGCCTTTAATTCCAATAGAGTGAACCCAGGTGGGTTGTGTTACAATGACATGAGGAGAATTGCAGCCTCCTGGTCAACGACAAGCAATATTGGAGCAACCCTGACAAACCATTAGGCTTTAATAACATTTAAATTATCAGATGGAAAGTCAAAATGCATTATTCGAGTATTCAGGTGGTTTATATAGGAAAAGATACCAGCACACTTTTTTGCGGGCCCGTCTAGAGGGGAGAAAAATGTGTAGTATAGCAAAAGGAAAATAATATCTACACATGTAGGCTCAATTTGCCTTCTGCTTTTATCTTAATGTTGTCCTTGTTTTATTTGATATAGATTTTTTTTGCTCTTTCATCTATTACTTTAAACTTATGTCAGTTCTTCGAAGATAGGGCTTGTTGCATTAGCTGGCTCACAATCTCCATGGTTTCTTGTCGTTCAATTTCAGAGATTGGGGTAACATAGGATCTCAAGTCAGTATAGGAGTAGTAATTTCCTCCTTTGTTTTTGGATAAGTAGGAGTAACAATGTCCTGTTAAGCTTTTTTTCCTTCCAAACTGCTTGGTGAATTCTAGTTTTACTTAGCTGTGAGCAGTTTTTTCAAACAAGAAGCTTGGAATTAAAACCAAAAGAACTTGGGATAAGAAGTTGTACATTCTACTTGAGTCTTGATTTCCCCTTAAGCTTTTTAAAACTATTGGATTGTGGCTTTGCATGGTGTTCCATAGAATATTTGGACTTCTAGTTCCTGACTATAAATCGTATTAATCTATACTGCATATAATGGAAGCAGGCTCTGTTTTGAGTCCTCTTGCTCCCTAAAATTCAACATTATCATTATTTTCGTTGTAATACAAGCATGACGTAACTCTAATTTCATAGAGATAATAAAACTGAGTTGCAAAACTTATCTTCGTGCCTCTTAGTGTTAGAACTGCTGCCCAGGCTCGTATACCTCGTTTTCTTCATAATTTAGACAGGAAAATTTTGGAAACATTCCAAGAATTCCAATGTAGATACATTCTATAGATTCCTTTTCTATCTAGCAAGATGGCACCTGTTTGATAAGCAGAATTAGAAGGAAGGTGTACGGTACCTCACTGTTGTGTTTGATGTGGTGTTCTTTTCTGTTGGTGTGCTGAAGGGCCAGGGACCACTCTGGGCCCCCCCAGATGTAGAGAAGGATTTCTTTGTATTTTTACTTGGGTGCTACCCCCTTAGCACCTTTTTTTTTTGTTATATAGTAAAAGAAAAATGGCACAAAGATCAGGCATTTTGTTTGGACAAAGATCCTATACATATCATAGATGTTGATTACCCAAGATACAACTCTCTTGATAATGACAAATAGATACATACTAAACACATTGGCAGTGCCAAAGGGCTCTATTTAGATCATATATTACTTTCATTATGTGCACAGAGGGCTGTGTCTGATAATATATTGCATTTGTTATGTGCATCTATTAGTTGTTTGTCAATTGTTTGTAAATTGTAAATGAACTGGTTCCTCGGAATTTTACTAATGAGTGATCATTGTGATTGTTTGGAATGCATTGGTCTCTGGTCTATGTGCTTCTCTGCAAGGATAGGCGGCTCAACAACAACACGCTGACTGCTAAAATTCCAATGTTGTTGACTACTATCCAATCACTTCAAGTCCTGTGAGTACCAACTTGATGTCCTTTTTTTTTTTCCAATGAATAATTGAGGTGTTTTCCTTCTTTATTTATTTATAATTAGTTTCCACTGGATATTTTTTTATTACAAGAATATGATACTATACCTTTTTGCCATGTGGAATACAGTGATCTATCAAACAACCATTTAACAGGAGTGATCCCAGTTAATGGCTCCTTCTCACTTTTTACTAACCTCAGGTATGTTGCTAGTAACATCTTTTTCAATAGTTGCTCTTCTAGATGTATGCTGACTGTCATACTTTCATCTTTCAGTTTTGCTAATAATAATTTGGAAATACCTCCAGTTTCTCCACCACCTCCACTTCCACCATCACCCCCATCTACTTCTGCAGGTTTGTAGCATTTACTTTTATGGTTATTATCCCTAGTTTGATGCTGATAGTGGGTTCTGTTGTGTTTCTCCAACACTTCGTTTCCTATCCTTAAATTTGAAACTTCTCCCCATGCTATCTGTTTCAGGATTTGTAACAGACGAATTGGTTGGATGATTAATTTGTCCGTGTTTGTAATTCTTATATTTGTGAATTTAAGGGTGAAGGACCTTCATATAAATCAATGTTTTTGAACCAACTAAACAAAAATAGATTGCATTTGCATTGGATTCCTTAGCCAGTATGGCCAGGTTTTGAATTTCCCCACATATTTATGATGCACAATCAATTCCATTTAGTTTTTCATGGGAAACCTCCATGATCACTTTTGTTTTGTCTAAATCATTGGTCTCAGATACTTTGTCAGTTTTAACATTGATATGGACTGCAATTTATTTCAATTACAACTTTCTTTGGATTAGAGAAATGTGTAGTTGCTAAAACTAGAATCCAGTTCTTCCTACAAGACTTTGCACCTGTATGGTTCAAACTATTGCTTTGTTCAAGTCTATTGAATTGGCTTTAAGTCAAAATTTTCATAGAGAAATATGTGTTGTTGCTAAAACTAGAATCCAGTTCTTCCTACTAGACTTTGCACCTGTATGGTTCAAACTATTGCATTGTTCAAGTCTATTGAATTGGCTTTAAGTCAAAATTTTCATTGACTATGGGAATTCACAAAAAAGAATTAACTTTTATATCTGTAATTGTCAAATGTTGTCCCTGTAGGTAACAGTGCCACTGGAGCCATTGCTGGTGGAGTTGCTGCCGGTGCTGCCCTGCTGTTTGCTGCCCCTGCAATTGCACTTGCTTGGTGGCGAAGAAGGAAACCTGCGGATCATTTCTTTGATGTACCTGGTTAGTGGGCTAAGTAGCAACTGGCTTAAACTGATCATTATGGTGCTGTATCTAATATATAATGCATTTGCTTCTCTTTGCAGCTGAAGAGGATCCAGAAGTTCATCTAGGACAGCTCAAGAGGTTTTCCCTGCGTGAACTACAAGTTGCAACAGATAATTTTAACAACAAAAATATTCTAGGGAGAGGTGGATTTGGTAAGGTCTACAAAGGACGCTTGGCTGATGGCTCTCTCGTGGCAGTAAAAAGACTAAAAGAGGAGCGTACTCAAGGTGGGGAGCTGCAGTTCCAAACTGAAGTAGAAATGATCAGCATGGCTGTTCATCGAAATCTACTACGTTTACGTGGCTTTTGCATGACGCCAACAGAACGATTGCTTGTCTATCCTTATATGGCTAACGGAAGTGTTGCATCATGTTTAAGAGGTACCACTTGTTGGCCTCTTCATATCTTTCTTTCCTAATGGTTAATTATTATGATAATTGGGACTTTCAGTTGATTTGATGCAGTCTGCTTTATTGCATTCCAATTGCCAATTTCTTGCCAAGTGGATTCTTGGACTTCAGTTCCATCGTCAAGCATAATTTCCCAGTTTATGTTGGAAAGGAAACTTTAAATATTTGTCTACATATGAATATGTCAAAGCTTGCTAATATTCTGAAAACATGAAAACTGTGCTTGCCTCAGAATGATGAAATTTTTATAATTTTGAAAATATAAATTTAGAACCTGCTCCCCACCCTGCTTAATTACTACAAATGTTCTCATAGTCTAATCCTTGCATTGTTGTAGAGCGACCTGATTCTCAAGGGCCACTGGATTGGCCGATAAGGAAGCGAATTGCATTGGGGTCCGCAAGAGGCCTTGCGTATTTGCATGATCATTGTGACCCAAAGATAATTCACCGTGATGTCAAAGCTGCAAATATATTGTTGGATGAGGAGTTTGAAGCAGTTGTTGGAGACTTTGGTTTGGCTAAACTTATGGATTACAAGGATACTCATGTCACCACTGCTGTACGCGGCACAATTGGGCATATTGCTCCTGAGTACCTCTCCACAGGAAAGTCTTCCGAGAAAACAGATGTTTTTGGGTATGGGGTCATGCTTCTGGAGCTCATCACTGGACAGAGGGCTTTTGATCTTGCTCGGCTTGCCAATGATGATGATGTCATGTTGCTAGATTGGGTAAGCATTTATCACCCTCACAATCTGGTCGTATTATGTTTGTATGTTACTTAAGTTGGTCATCTTCATATGATTCGTCTGAGTTCATGAGCTGTTGGGTTGGTGGGTAAGAGGAAAAGAACGGAACCACATCAAAATGAAATTGTTATTCAAAACGAGTCAAGCAATGTTCAGGATGGTTAATAAAAAAAATGTCTCCTTCAATTCATTTAAAGCATAGTCCTCGACAATTACATTGCAGAAATTTGTCAACATGATTTGCTGAAGTTTGCAATGTCCTTTTGTTTTTCATATGACAGAATATCATGATTTTAAATGGCACTCACTACCATGTTTTTAAATGCTATCAAACTTATAATTGGGTTATATTTTATTTCACAGTATGGAAGCTTAAAGAGACTACACCTCTTCAAGCATTTGTCCTGATTCTTAAAATGCGAGGCTCACTCTTACCTGGGACAGCCTAAATTCTAGGGTTAATTACGTTTTACCCCTATGATTAATGCAAATATCACATGCACCCCTTACACTTACAAACTAGTACCAACATCCCTTGTGGTCCATGGTAAAATGAAGCTGTTAACTTTTCCCTACAAAGTAACAAGGTGTGTGTCTGACACGCTTAAGTGCAATTTGGCCTTGTTTGAAAAGCTAAAATGTCTTTTATATTCTTAAATTTTATCATCTCTGTTCTCTCTCTCTCTCTCTCTCTCTGCCTGGCATTTACCAACCCTACTCATGGCTGGCCATGGCTGCCACCACCACTGCTTATAGCTATCGCCACTTCCCCACCCATGGAAGCCATCACTATTACTTATAATCACAGACGGGCAGACCGAGAGAGGGGAGCCACAGCCCCCCCAAAATTTCCAAAATTTACTAGAACCCTATAAATTATTGTTTATTTTCGAAAAAATACAGGTATTGCAACCCCCCACCCCCGCGGTTGCTGTCCCTCTCTCCTCCCTCCCTCCCTCTCTCTCACCACAATCCTAGGTCCACCACTGGTCACAGACCTCTCTCTCTCACGCCACCCATGGCTAACACTGCCACAGCCTCCGCCCATGTGGTGCTGCCACCACCACTCATGGTGATAGACCCATCTCTTTCTCTATCTCTCTTTATCAGTCGTAACCTACCCACCACACCCATAGCTGCCCCTATGCAAACCCCTCATCCATGGCCACCACCAACAGTCATGGTAGACAGCCTCATTTTTTATCCCTCTTTTATGTGTGTATATATTATATATGTAGGAATATGTGTCCCTTTATGCAAACCACAATGACAAATTCAGCCCAGGGTCGCCACCACTGCACCACCACCATCATCCATAGCCACCTAAAGTCACCTCAATTGCCCATGGTCACTAAAAACACCCAGCGCCCCTTGTGATTACGGGTTAACTCTTCAATTTGATTTCATTTCCTAATTTTGGATTTTTAGAAATGTTTAAGATTTTAAGTTGTTGTAATTTGTGTTTGAAGAGATAAATAGAATATATATATATATATATATATGTGTGTGTGTCTATGTATTTGTATGTAATGTTGATTACTAGGGATAACCGGTGCCTACGGCACTCCTAACAAAATTTAAAGCTTTCGACTGGGTACTCTCTCTCAAGTTTTTGCATAGCCACTGCCTACACAAACCATATAGATTTCATGTAGTGCAGAAATGATGGCTAACTATAAGGGTGTGGAGTGAGATCAAACTTGAGAGTTGACACCTCTTGCTGAGAGGCACCCGGCCAACTTCTGTGGTTGCTTTGGCCAAAAGAAAATGCATTTACTATGAAACTGATGATTTTCACCTAAGTAGAATGTGCTTAGTATTATGGTGGTGGTCTTATTTTAGATGATTAGAATGTATCCAATATGAAAATAATTCTCTTCAGCTTAGATGAAGTGATTAATACATTAATTAGATAAAAAAAAAATGTTGTTCCTATTAAAATGACATGTTTATGAAAATGGAGGTTTTAACCAATTAAAACAAATTACAGTGTTATGCTTATAACAAAATAGCGGTTGGTGAGGGAGTTGCAATGATTTGGTATTTTTCTTTCTTTTAACTCTTCTTGCCTCTATCAAAAAACCAAGTTATTTGGTCTGGTAGAAATGTGTCCTATTTCATCAAACTATCTACATGTTTTCAGTGTACAGTTCTTGTAATCTATCTAAGGGAACTTCTCATGTTTTGGACACTCGCTGAGGTGGCCTGCGGGAATAAGAGGATCGAGATCCTTTCTGTTACACCTATGGAGAAAATCAGAGAAGGCATGAAATTTCAGCCAGCGCACCTCACCCTCTCTCCGGCCCCCCTCTTTCGTTGTTTCTTTTTATCTCAGGCCAATTCTTCCACCAAGCTATTTAACAATTCAAACCCTATTTCCGTGTTATTCAATTCAATTTTGTTAGGAGTGCCGTAGGACGGATTATCGCTAGTTCCTTAACAAATTTAGATTTAGAGTGAGTCATGCTGTAACACCCATAAAACACTCACGTCACAGAGCATCTGCCAATGAAACATCACACACACAGGTTGGTGAGATGATAAGAAAGGTTTGATATAAACCCAAAGCCGTATATTTGAGTTTCAATAAGAACATCACAGCCAAAGGCTACTCAAAATTTTTGTCATAATAGAGAAAAGAGGGAAGGAGTGTGATCAGAGATGGCGAAGGTGGAGGAAAAGGAAAAAAGAAAAAAAGAAGTAAAGAGAAACTGCTGGCTGTTCATGGGTGTTTGTGGTGGCCATGGGCAGCTGGAGAGGTAGTGAAAGGAAGAAGAGAGAAGGTAGAATAAAAGAGGGAAGAGACCTTGGGCCTGTTCACTATTCAAAATTAGATTTTAGTTAATCTAACAAAGGCTATTCCATCAAAGACAACACTACCATAATGTCTCCTTACATACATATGTAATCACATAAAACCCAATAGTAGAAGAAAAGAAAGGGGGGGGGGGGGGGGGGGGGGGGGTGGGGGTGTGTTGGTGCAAAAAAAACTAAAAAACTGAATCAACTCACCATCTTTTCAAATGCAGCAGTCGTAAGAGTCTCTTATTATAGAAAAATTTTGCTTCAAAAGATTAAGGGGAAGCCTGGTAACTCCTACAGGGTTAGTCTATTTTACATTGCACAAATCTCTAGAAGGGTCAATTCATAGCTGTTTTCTTTAGCTATCTTCCAAACTTCTGTTAATGGTGGCTAGAGAGAGAGAAAAGAAGAGGACATGCAATGGCGGTGATGGTGAGGTTAACTCGGTGTTTCTGGGTTGGTCTCTCTCTCTCTCTCTCTCTCTCTCTAAAGAGACCCTAGAGATTTTTAGAAAGAGTGTTTATGGGCACTGGATTAAGGAAAGGAGGGACTTGGATTTACTTTTAGAAAGAGAAAATGTATATGTTGTGAGTCTTTGGGTTGGCTTGTAGTGAGAGAAAAAGATTTGATAAACCATGAGATGGTGAGATGGGGACTGGTTAAGGTTGTGATTTTTCTTGAGTGAGAAAAAGAGGAATTTAGAGAGAGGGAGAGCGGCTGTATAGTTGGGTGCTGCTTGTGGAAGGAAGGAAAAAAAAAACGAAGATGAAAAAGGGTAAGGTACTGGCTTGGCCAGTTTAACCATGGCTATTTAGGAGAGGGAGCCCTCTGGTTTTCAATGTTGTTGTCCTCGTCCCAGTGCGACCCACAACAGCAGCCAAGAGAGAGGATGGCACCGCAAAAGCCAGACACCTCTCTTATCTCTCACCTGCATTGCAAAGCTATCATGTTGCTGATCCAGGACCAGGCATCTCCTCTTCTTCTTCCCACCTCCATGGCCACTGCTGGCGAAGCCTCTACATGGTTACACCACCGATGCCATAGCCTCTTCATCCTCACAAATCGGCCACCGCACTGCCCGAACCAACCCCACCTCTGCTGCCAGTCTCCTCCATCTCTTCCTAACTCTAAAATCTCGACTGGTGTCACCAGTGCCAACCATGGCCAAACCAGGCCACCTCTCTCTAAAAGCTTCCCTCCATCTACACTCTTTTTCTCTCTAGAATCACGAATCCAGTCCTGCAACTCTCTCACCACAACCCAAAAATCACTCTCTCTCTTATAAAAAGCCACAACAGTAGATCCCCTTTCCTCTCTTAAAAATAGCTCGCCAAAAGGGTGTGGTTTGTAGTTGGTTTGGCTGAGAGAGGGGAAAAGGAGATTTTAGAAAGAAAATGTGACAAAAGCCTTATGTGTATGGTTCTGGTGTGTGAGAGAGAGAATATGGTCGTGGAAGGAGGTGGTTTTGAAGAGAGAGAGGTATATGGGGGATATCAATGGTGGCCGGAAAAGTAGGAGAAAAATAAGAAAAAATAGAACGAAAAAAATGGGGGAAGTCAACCATGGCTGTGCAGAGGGAATAAAAGAAGAAAGAAGGAAGAAGAGAGTGGGTTTTCTAGAGAGGGAAACTGATGGAGAGAGAGGGAGGAGGAGGAGGAGGAGACGGTGGTTATGATGGCTGTCGATGTTCAAGGTGATTTAGGCCATGGTGGGGGTGCATAGATCTTTTAGAAAGAAATGGAGTGGGCTGTGGCTGGATCTTCGGTGGTGGTGAAGTTGGCTGGACTGGTGCTTTCCTGCTGTGGAAGAGAAGGTTATTGTGCACACAGCTATGGATGGACGTTCAACCATGGGTTTGCTGCCATGGAGGGATAGAAAGCCGGTGGTGTTGTTGTTTGTCCCAAAAATTGAATTTAAAGGATTGTCTGATTATTTAGTATTTTCAAAGAGAAACTTTATTTTTTGATTTTCATGTAGTTTGAATTTCAAAGGATTGTCTGACTACCTTTCAAAAATTTGTTGTCAAAGACTTCACCTTTCAAAGACTTTGTCTTCCTTCATATGTTTGCTTTCCTCAATGTTACATTTTGGTATTAGTGCATTGAGAGATATTTGGGCGGGAAAGTGAATGGTAAAGAAATTATCTCAGCCATTCAATTGTGAGCAAAATGAATATGGATCTTTGGATTAAGTTGTGTGAGAGAGACATTTTGAAAAGACTGAGCTGAAATGTAATATAGATGGGTGCATTTCAAAGAGAAAAACTTAGGAGATTGTGTTCTTTTCTGACATGGAGAGAAATTGGGGAGAATGTAGAGAGAAAAGGGCAATAGTGGCTTTGGCTGATTGTGTTATAGTTATTATAAGTAATAGGCAGAGGAAATTTAATGGAAGAAAAGGGTATTTTTTGACATTTTACTCAACCAATTAACCCTCCTATCCTTTTGCACATAAGTTCACACCACGAGGGTCTTAGTGTCAATTTTTGAAGTAGAGGGGGTGTATGTTATTTTCGTCCAAAGGAGTCCAAAAGGTTTATCCCTAAATTCTAAATTAAAATATTTTAAATTGAAGTTGCCAAACATTTATATTCGGTTACCACATCGGTGAGGTTTGGCTTTCTCAAAAAATCCAATATCCTGACTTGCTGCACATTCTCCGGTCTTTGGGCCTTCACCCAGTGCAGGTGGGGCTCTTCTGGCCTGGGATCATATAGGGTTTCGTGTTGGGCTGGTTCTCACATCTGTGGGAATTGGGTGTGTGTTGTTTATAGCCTCAACCTCCGCTTCCTGTTTTAATGGGTTGTGTGGGGTTTGCTTTCTCAAAACAAAAAAACATTCATATTCAGAGAAAGAAAACTGAATTTTGTACAAAAATAGAAAGAAATTGAAAATCATTAATCATAAAGCCAGCTTTTGTTCTCTCCAGCTCTTCCTTGAGCTTCTGTGGTTGATATGATGATTATTCTATTCCGAAAGGATTAACAGTAAAATCTCTATAGGTGGCACTGATACCTATCGTCTCCCTGAATCATTTTATTGTTATGAGCTTTCTCTGACTGGGAAATTACTCAATAGATGGTGCTCTTCCTTATTAATGAGATTAATAAGAGCGTGTATTGCCTCATCTGAATTCTATGATTTCACCACCTGATAAATGTGTCTGAAAAATTTAGGTGAAAGGACTTCTGAAAGAAAAGAAGTTGGAAATGCTGGTCGACGCAGATCTGCAGGGTAATTATGTTGATGAAGAGGTGGAGCAACTAATCCAGGTGGCACTGCTCTGCACACAGGGCACTCCAATGGAACGTCCCAAGATGTCAGAAGTTGTCAGAATGCTTGAAGGTGATGGCTTGGCTGAGAGGTGGGAAGAATGGCAGAAGGAGGAGGTGTTCCGCCAAGAGTTTAACCATACCCCCCACCCAAATACTGATTGGATCATTGCAGACTCCACTTCCAACCTCCGCCCAGATGAATTGTCTGGTCCCAGATGATCCTTAATGGTTTTGTCGTGGACACACACAACTCTCTTGGAGGTCCGCTCTGTATTTAAATGTCATATTTATCATCTTTGTGCATAAGATTTTCTTCGCTTTTACTTCTTTTTTTTCCCCAAGTCAAGTTTATATCATGTTCGGAGTTTTGATGATACTGTCGTTTCAACAAGGTAACCACAAGCGCTATGAATTTTCAGGTGCAAGCAAAAACATGGCTTGAAAGGCTGTCTAGGCACCAGTGTACTCTACTTTTATGTATCCAAATAGTAAAGATTGTTTACACTAATAAATACATTTTTTTTTATCCGAAAGCAGAATCATAACACTGCTTTTGCATTTGAGTACCTTATAAAGCCTTTCGTTTTCTTTTCTTTTTTTTTATATATTCTCCTCCTTTTCTGTTTTACTTTTTACATTTGTGGAGATTCAAACACATGATTCTAACTTTAATAAAGGGCATGCTGAGGAAGTATTACAAGCATAAGTCAGCTTTAGAGCAGTCAAAGTTTTGGGATCACTGAATAAGCATTGAAGGCAAGTTGTCTAGATAAAAGTTAAATGTACGTATGAGAAAGTGAGAAAGCAATGCTTGCAGAAAATAGAACGGGATTTTATTGTAGACCTAGAAGTTAATATTTATTTTTTCTTTTCTTGTAACCTTTGGAAAACCCCTCTCTCTCGCTCGTCTTTATTCATATAAATGATAGTCCAAAGTCTAAACCCACACGGTAATATTATCTTGTAATAAATGTAATGTATAATTGCTATGAGAAGCCGAATTAATAGTGACAAATGACGATTGTATATATATACACATTAAATTATTGAAAGCTTCCCAGATAATTCACCCTTCAATTGATACAAACAGTGAGCTTTAGCCGAGCAAGGCAAAAATACCCTGGGGCTCCCTGTTATCTCTTCAGAGGTCTCTTTCTTTTGTAACCCAATGACCGATAAATAGTCACAAAAAGATTTTGCCTGGTGTAATATACACGGTGTCACTAGGAGGTTATTATTCGCATCCTAGAACGGTGACGATCTTTTTCTATCCAGTATTAGCTGCCAGTTCTAGAGCTTAGGTAAAAACCCTGCTTTTTCTACCACACAAACGAGAGAGAGAGAGAGAGAGAGAGAGAGAGAGAGAGAGAGAGAGAGAGAGAGAGAGAGAGAGATGGACTCGCACAAAAGCACCCAAGTTCCAAATCACAGGACAAACTTTGAAATCCCATTGAGTATATAAAATTCTTCCCCGTAGTTACGACAACTAGCGATAAGCTAATTCATTAAGTTACCCAAAAAAAAATGGACTACAGGCTTCAAAAGAAAAGGCACCATTACCAATAAGGGGATTACAAATATCTAACTCCAAAAGGACCTCATTTCTACAAAACTACCATATTAACAAGACAGTATCCATACATCAGAAGTTGGAAAAGGAAAGAGATTTAACCCAAAAAAAGGGCTTCCATTTACAGAAAGAACCACATATTCTACTTGAGGATTACAACAGCCAGCTTCACTTTCGTCCAATGGTTCCAATTCGTGGTTTGCCTTTAACCTCAGACTCCTGCATCATACAAGCAACACAACCTCAGATTTTGGTACCATATGAATAAAAAAGTGGTCCTCTGGATAGCAGCCAAAGCCAAACTCTGATGTGAATGACCATTATCTCGTACGTATCTGTAGTAATATACCTGTGGCAAGTGCAGGAAAATGTAGGACTTTGCCGTTGACGGATTATGATTTTCTGCACCCTTACTCCAATCATAACATGACTGTAAACAAACAAGTTTGAGTAAAAGCTCAAGTGCCAAATAAATCCCGGGACAGAGGACAGACACAGAAACAATTCTGCAAAAATTGATTAGTATAAACCATACAAGTGGGACTTAACCGATAAGCAGGTTCATAGCCAGAAAAACATCCAGCTTCCTCGACCCACAATAGATTACAAATAGAAGACGGGAGGCTTCTCAAGTCTTACTGGTAATGGGTTTTTAGACACCCAATCCCATAAAGAAATAACTAATAGTGCTATTTTCTCCACTGCACTGTTAGGATATCAGTCTTTGCTTCTTTCCTCCCAATGTGCATGCATGCATGTGTTAGGGAGCACATGTGAGAGAGAGAGAGAGAGAGAGCATAGTTTGTTACACATTTTAGCCGAGACATACAGAGTACGCAAATATCGAGCCATCATTGTTGAAAGTACTGCATGGTATTGGTTGACTGCACCTCGACATGGCCTGGAGATCAACAAGACCAAGAGAAGTTAGAGAAATTAATAAAATTTATCCAGCACCCAACCTAAGCAAGGCAATGAACAAAATAAGTGTCTATTGCAGCATATATTTGGACATTGAATAGAATGTGGATGAGTTTCACTCCACAATTTGTAAAAATTGATGTTTTTGACATGCCTCAAATAACTACCACATGTGTCATTATGGAAACAAAGGATTTCAAGGAATGACATTTCTTGTAAATTAGTTCAACGAATGACATGTTGCAAAATGATTAAAAAATAAATTAATCACACTTTGCACCCCTGCACTTTACACCAAATCTCACTTCAGAACCTTCATTTTAATTTGTAACAATTAAGCCTTCCACTTCTAATTTGTTAGAATGTCAACTTTCTACTAACTTCCATTTGGGAAATGATAGAAATTCGATTATATAGGTGAAAGGGCTAAATTTTACATCTTTGCTCATTGAAAAAGGTCACGAGCATCTCACATGCGAATTTTCTGTCTATTTTTCAAAAGGAAGTTAACAGAAGGTTAACGTGGCAACAAATAAAAGTGGAAGGCTTAATTGTTACAAATTAAAATGAAGATCTTGAAGTAAGAGTTGGTGTAAAGTGCAGACGTCCAAAGAATAATTAACCCTTAAAAAATTGATCTGCCAGTTGCCATTTGGAACAATATCGGAATGGGTTCATAGTTTGGAGAATACCCCAATTCCGTTTACTGTCCAAATCCTCCCAAAGCTAGATATGACATAGTCAGATGAATATATAGAGAAAACTAAAGCAACCGAATAAGTTGCAACAAAGGAATTGGCCAATTGTGTAGGCATATATAGATTTTCATGAGATAGATATATCTGAACTGAACATAATTGTTAGAATATTCAGCCTACAGAGGAGTTTGTATTGTGTTTAAAGCTAGAAGTCAAAACCAAAACAAATTGCACACAAAACAACACCAAGGACAGTTAAAAGGGAAAAGCAAGTAATGAATTGCCATAATACAAAATGAGGGAAGCTTTTAAAAGAAATCTGGGACACCTTCAGCCTCTGTTTGCTATCCTTGTCCCAAAAGTTAAAAGCACCATCAGATCCCGCAGTTGCAAATGTATGATGTACCTGGTACAAGGGACAGTAGTTAAGATACTGAGCAACAGTAGTGAAAAATACAGATAAGAAGAGAACAGTTTAGAATCAAAACACAATCTAATTGATTATCGAAGAGTTTTTCTGAATGCCTTGTGGACACCCGGCACAACAAAAGAAATATAGGTTTCTCCAATAACTTAATTTTAGGAAATAACAAATCCAAAAGATGTATATAATATCACAAACAACTTTCTGCACTAGATAAAAAAATTGTCAAAAATGATCCTACCATGAAATTCTGAGCAGTCCTGGTATAAGTTGGATCCTATTTAGACCTAATTCTTGAGCTTAAACAACCTCCAACCATCTAGGCAACTACAGCAACAAACCAATCAAATATAATTAAGAATGGAATGGTCATGAGCCCAATTTGTAGACAATATTAAAAATGTTATGATGCAAGATCAAGACCCACGAAAAGTTAAAATTGAATTCTCAAGAAGTGCCATGCAAGAATAAATCCAGTTCCAAACAATAAAGCGGCTAAATTCCATGGTACTGATTCACACAAAATGTTCCACATGTATACTGAAAGTACTCTCTAATTGGTTGATGACTTCATAAAGATTCACAAGGTTGGTCTTGATGAACAGACATAAGCAAAGGCCCTCTAACCTACAGATTGAAAAGAAGAAAAGACAGCCCAACGCACGAGGCTCCCGCAGGGTGTGGGGAGGGTCAGATGTACGCAGCCTTACCCCTGTAGAGAGGCTGTTTCAGTGTTTCAAACCTCTAAACCTACACATGAAAGCTCTCAATCATTAGCATCACTAATTAATGTAAGATGAAACTTCTGAAACTCCATTAACTTTAATGTCAATAATTAATCTTATAACCTTCTTACCAGTCCTTTTCTGTAATGAATCAGAAACAACTATCTATCTAGTAATCATCAGGGGATTGGAATTAGCACCGGGTCATTAAACACACAATGGGAAGAGCCTAGTTAAAGATCTAAAACGCATTCACTTACTTCAACGTCACATACATCCAGAAGAATATAAGGATATCAGATGGATACCAGAAACAAAGAGACACCATATGAGAGTTGCTTGTAAAACATAGGGAAGATTAGCCTGATGATGATGTAATTTCCTACTTGTGCAGTAATTCTATTTAGTATTCCTACCAATATAACTACAGATGACATTATAGAAATATGAATTCACTTGTTGCTGAGATTTATAGAAGGGGGAAGGAATCAGATCACTTGGCTGGGCATAACTGTTTACTGCCTCTCCAAGTTTATATAAGAAGTCACTTTTTGCTTTATGCCATCCACTTTGATTGAACAGTAGTCAATGGAGAAGTTGTTATGGACGAAACACTAACTTAGGACATGAACATGTATAATACTTTCTCATTATCTTGTAGCACTAATAAGAAGATTAACAAAGGGAAGAAATAAATAAATAAAGGAGATATCCAAAACAAGAAGCAGGGAAGGCAAGATATAACAAACTGGAACTACTGAAAACAAGTTGCTAAGACAGCACCAAAGTTGCAAATAAATTAACGAAATCTCCGAAGTTTGCAACCTCTTCCCAGTTAGCAAATAAATCCCTATCAGATTTAGCAATCTATGAAACAGTGTGATGTAATTTAGGGCTTAGTTCATGTTATTTTGTTGGGACAAACCTTTTTCCTTAAGTTAGGTTACTTATGATAGGACAATCATTTAGAAGATTTCTCCTCTCTACATCTTGCATTTCTTCTCCTCCTCCCAATCTTCTGTGTTTCCCGCGTCCTCTTTGCTTCCTGCTTTGTTTCTCCTCTTGCTCCTGGCTGTTCTCTTGTTCTCTCTCTTCCCTTATTATCTTTTCATTCTCTCTGTGTTTCTTTCCTTTTTCTGGTTATTCTGTCCACATTGTTGCTCTCTCAATTGGAGCAATTGGAGGCTGCAAAACCTTCCAGGAAGCTTGCTGCATGTCTTTTTGGCTAACAGTAGCAAAGCCACGACTTATATGGTGAGGTTGTCCTTTACACCAGCCTTTTCTAAATTTCCTTCCCCAGCTTTCCCCTGGACCTAAGCCTGAATACCTTGATTTACCTATTGCTCAGTGTCTTATAGAGTTGATAACAAACTTTCATTATGCAAAGAACTAGAATATTGGTAGTGGAACTGGTTGAGATTTGGGTCCATTTAGAATATTCATTTGCGCAGTTTAGGGTATTCATTTTCTATTCTCATAAAGCTCTTCAGTTTTATGTTTCTCACTGTTCATGTGGTATAACTGTTTCCAAGTTTACCGATACCACAAAATAATTAATAAAGTTGATTTTATCTATGAGCATCTTATATATAACGAGACCTGAAACTTATCCATGATAAATCATGGTCAAAAACAGGTAAAAACGTCATCTGATTTTTGTGTTCATAAGTATGTGTTGTGATGACTTGTTGAAGTGGAGACACGGCAAATTATTTCCGTCCCAACAATATGACAATAATTTACAACAGGAGTCTTTAGCAATTACTGAATGCCTAACGAGAAGCTAGAAATCACTTTTGCATCAAGTATGCAAACTTCCAAATCATTTGTGTAAAGGAACTTCTAAACAATGCCTGAGTATAGGTTTGCATGACATATGCAACACCACAGCAATGATTCTACTGAGCCCCTTTCTTTTGTAGATTGAAATTTAATGATAGTAATTTATAATTACGTAAAAATCTCCTCCCTTGTGGCATGAACCAACTTGACCACCCATAGATTTATTATGACTAGTTTCCTCAAGCTTATTGCTCTTCTATATCAACCCAATTTGTTTCCTAGTAACAGAATGTAATTCGTGGTGCTTTTTATGGACATGTTAATAATAATATTTAAAAAAGAAAAGAATGCACAGGCAGAAACTCTGGCCAGTTTCTGAAGTCTTAAAGCTTGTCCGCTATATGAATTTGGATGTTATGTCCTCAATGAGAATAAACACTCGCTATGTTCCAATTGCAATCAATCAAAAGACGAGTATATTAATAAATCAACATATGGAAATGACAAAGACATGATCTGAAAGATGAAATACAACTTATCCCTTACTTGGGTTGGTGCAAACTTGTCATCCAATTGGCTGGTGTCCTAAATGTTACCAAAAGCTCACATACAATACATGAAAAATAGCATTACAATATCCCCATCTCATAGAGATTGTCAAGGATATATGTTATGAAAAATGGGAAACAATGTTTTTTCCAAGAAGGTTTCACTCCATCACTTTTCCGGTTAATGGAGAAGCTCCGGATTCTTGAGATAAACAAAATGAAATTTCCACTTAACTAATGCACCTTAATCGCCTGAATTTAAGGATATCAGAAAGTTAATAGTATAAACCAAAACTTTGCAGCATTATTGTACAAATAATTTTACTTTAGAAAACAGTAACAAGCAATCTAGCAATAATGATCACCAACTTTAAACAGAAAAATTACAGTTACAATGTAGGGGCTTACAGGATGGAAGTTCAATGAGTTGACTGAGTATATCTCATTGCCCTCTCTATGGCATTTGAAAGTAAAGTTTTTACTTTGTTGCGAATCATCGAGATGATGTACACCAACTCTTCCCTCAATTGAGCCTACCTAAAGAGAAGCAATGCAAAATTCAATGGTCTTAGAATAACGAACCACTGTAACAGAATTAGTTATAATTACACAACGATAACAGAGATGACCGAATTTGAAACATTTATTTACAAATGGAAAGCATCAAATGGAGAACGAGGGGAGAAGAAAATTAGTATGTTATTAACTTGTTATTAATGTACATAACAACTTGTTATTAATGTACGTAACAACACAAGAAAACTCATCAGTTTAAAGATAAGAAACCAGCGATAGAACACATGTATAACGAACACGGAAAAACCTGAAGCAAATCTACAGAAAATGATTCCTAGAGGAGCTATCCCACAAATCATAACATGGGATACAAAAATCGAATTCATCTGATTTGTTTAACACTCCAAAGATGCATGAGTCAAAGTGTAGGTGGCATGAAAAAAGAAAAAAAGGCACTAAATCATTTACTTCCCACAAGCATTTTCTGAAGGTATCACCATCTTCAGTTCTCTAAAGTATTACCACCTCACATGACAAGTCCGTGTAAAATCTGTTATCTGCCTCCAAGTACAAACAGCTTACTAAACCATGTAGCCCCTCCTAATACAGGGGAGTTAGGTGGAAAGCAATCAGATTCTCGTATAACAATGACGAAGAATGGGCAATGCTTCTCATATCGACCCAAATCATTATGGATCCTAGAAGGAAGACCATATTTACATGCATTATTCTCATAAAACAATGATGAAAAGGCAATGCTTCTCAAATAGACCCAAAACATTATGGATCTTAGAATAACGACCAATTTTACATCGAAAGTGCACTAAACAGGCATCACCAGGATGTAAATTAGCACAGCAACAAACTATCCAAAGTTTTGAACTACTTAAGTTGACCATCTTTCCAACAAGAACAGTCTTTCTAAATGATCAAACAAGACAGTAATCACCAGATTCACCATAGTAAGTACGGATCTTAGGTTTTCAGGTTGCTGCCTTTCCTTACTGATCAAATATTCCATTAAAAATAATACAAATCATATTCTTTTCTGAATCTCTCAACTTTTTTACAGACAGAGTCTTGTGCCACAAAATACTTGCATGTAAACTAGCTTCAGAATTTGTTCTTTACACCTTGTTCAAGAGATCTGTAAGAAAATGTTATCAGCATATGCACAAGCTATCACCCTAAATTAGCAGTACAATTTGGCTTTTACATACAGCAAATAAAAGTGCACTGATATTAACAAACCACATGTAAGAGGTACATATTTTCATAAGTATTTCTTGATTTTACATGATTTCTCATAATACTGGAGCAAGAAATGCTACCAGTGCATTTATGTTTTTACGTTTTCGGTAAATTACAATGCTATCATTTGACTCACTATTTGGTTAATTCACTTGGAGCACATGGACTTCTAAAATTTATAGCACTACCTACAAGAAAATCAAGCAAATATGAAAATCAAAATGAGGAGCACTTGGGACATAAATTTACTTCAAGATAAGACATGACATCAATTTATCAAATACAAACTAACATATCCACCTTACTTTAGCCAGAACAAGTATTGATTTCCAAATGTTGTACCATATACAAATCCCCAAAAACAATGAAAAAATTGTAACAGTCTTAAAGGTCATGGATCTCCTTCACATTAATGTAAACAGCCCAGGCTGACAATGAGGCCAGCTGAAAGCAGTGGAGAGTGAGTCCCAATGAAATGCTGTTCAAGAGATGGTCAACTAATTTCCCACAGTAACCCCCAACAGTTTTAAAGAAAATGTATCACGCCCATTTTCCACGAGTGGAAACCAGTCATGCCCATACACAGATAAATAGTCTGAGAAACTTAAAGAAGATGCATATGCCTTCAGATTGAAAACAACAAACAAAACATGCACATAAAAATCTTACATGCATAAATTCTGTCAGCACCAAAAAGTTGAAGCTCTCAAATTTCTGTAGCACCCAAGATGTTCCTAATCCCAGTCGAAGATATTTTCAAAACCTGGTCTTTCTATTCCCTACCCAGCAGTTTCAGTTTAACACCCCAGCATAAGCGCTGTTAGACGTGTCATGACAATCCTTTATGGGAGATACAAAATTTAGCCCAGGATATTGCAATTATTTGTCAACCAGCAACATTGAAAAGGTAGAAAAAAAAATAGGGCAAAAGTGAATGGAAGTACAGAAAAATAAAAGTAAAATAAAAGGGAGAACTTACTAAGAAGCCTTGCTGATCAGGAAAGGCAGCAACACACCTCGTCTGATACTTCAGGGGTGAAATGATCCGTTTAAACTCAGTCTGAAGTATTCAAAAAGTGATTTCTATTATTAATGCATCGAAATTTAAGCCAGCAAGTGGTCATGTCAACACCACAAAGGAAAGAATTATGTGGCAAGGCAAAATTGCAAAACTAAGGAAAAAAACTTGTAATGCAAAAGAAAAAAATTGTATGTAGAAATGTGTCTTCTCATGTTAAGAGGTAACATATTGCCAATATAAAAATGTTGCACTTGTTGATAAGTATCAAAATCAAATACTAATGAAAGAACCTAAAAACTTCTGCCACCATCTGTCGAGCCATGCAGTGTAAGAAATGAAGTAAGAAGTGGGGAAGCTTCAAAAGGACCTATTATGAGTTGGAAATAAATATCATTCAAGTAACATATAGTCATCAGGAAAGGTCCTCATTTCAGAGCAACATAGGTTTAATTTCTTTATTTTTTCACAAGTGACAAGGGTTTTAATAAAAAGGGCTCCGCAGCTTTCAAACATGAGTGGGATAGCTTGTGTGGATTGGTTATAGCAGCTAAGAAGCTGCATCTCATATTGATTGTTTCACAGAAGTGCATACTGAAAATTGCTGACAGTTTTGAAGGAAGCACTACCATTGAGGTGAATCGATCAGATTTTTTCTGGACTAGAGTGCAGCAATGGGCCTTTATTTTTTATATTTCCAAAGTTGTTCTCTCTTTTCTTTTCCTTTGCTCAATTATTGCAAATCATTGCAATATTTAGTGCTTTTCTGTTTTAGCAAACTTCCAGATAGGAAATAGAAGCTGATGAAGCAGTTACTTCAGAACAGTATTATACAGTTTATGGCATGAGTTCCCTCAAGGATAAAAGGAAATTTAATCAGATACCCCTCTCATAATTTTCAGCCAGAATTATTATCTTCCAAGCAACTAAGCAAGTTTAAAGAGTAAAACTATCTTAATATCAACTAGTGCATCATGTGCACACTAACTGAATTGTCATTTTTTTTTATTGAGTCATAGCAGCATCGATTTTGGAGAAGTGCAATGTATTAATAAGAAAAGTTTAGCATGGTGATTCGTCATATTGATATGGCCTATTTGAAAAGGTTAAACAGGCATAGCACCCCCAAAAGTTAAAGCACCATAACATTAGTTCACATGAGTTTCAGCCTCACTTCTCGATAGATGGTTGGTGGCCAGAAAAAAAAAATCAAACAGTACTAATTCTAGTTCAAGTTAGAAACCTTAAATTCAGAGACTGGTGTTGTGTGTGTCTGATTATGCCTCTCGGTTTCCTTATCTCCTGCGCAAATAATTTCTAAAATGTGTGTGTGGATTGAAGTTGTTCAAACAACATTAACTCGGCATTAGTTTAACTTAAACTACTGATCTTACAAGATGGTGATATCGTCTAGTACGTCTTACATTTAGTGTCAATGGAATATTATGACTTCATGATCACACACTAGATTCCATATCATCAAAATCAAAAGTTCACATTCCAGACTTTGTAATAATGGACATCGATGTCATTTATTAAGCTAATAACAGTAAACTTATGATGCTACTGCAATGACCGGTCATTCAAGAACCGTTTTAAACATGGTTCAATGATGTCAAACCAATTCACAGAGACAACAAAAGTACCTGAGGGTTCTGCAAGTTGAAAACTATAAGGTTTCTATCTGCAGTCCCAACAACCATCAGCGGATGTCTCACTGTAAGTGAATAGCAGCGCTCAGGAAGTTGTTGAGTATGCACTGGATTTGACTGTCTCAAATCCCAATACCTGAAATCAGTTAACATATTTCTAAAAATACTCAATCAACCAAAAACGAGTCCGCCTATCACACGTATAAGAACAAACAGACACGGAGATAGTGAAACAAGTGCACAGGAGATCACAATATGTGATAGATCATACATTGGCACAGTTAATAACAGAAGATGGTAAATAAACGAGACAGAAATAAGATCACAATAGCCTCGATTGAATAAATTTCACATACTATATACTGAAAAACAGCTTCAGATCGCAAAGTAACAGGTGTGTGTTGATAGTTCCTTCCCAACATCTTTGTGTTTGTTGAGAATAATAATCACAGAGTCGGCTACTTATCTATAAAAGTTAACTGAAAACACCAACACGAGAGAGAGAGAGAGAGAGAGAGAGAGAGGGTATATCTTGTTCCTATAGTTTTAAGGCAATAATTAGAAAATTTCAACTGTTTCCTTGGAGCTAAGCACTGAAAAATTCTATATTTAATTAGAATTAAGTATAACATAAACTGGCACAACAATTATGTTATTAAATGTGGAAATAATGATATGCCTAAAGACAAATTTTTTTAATTTTTGGTTAGTTATATGCCACAGGCACATGCACGTATGTGTCTCCTCTTGTGCAGGGAACACAATGTAGGACAGACTATCCTGCATGTAGAAAAGAACCATATAATAGGCAAACCTCCCCAAAAAAAACAAAAAGAACGACAAAAAAATGAAGCTTCCTGGAGGAGATTAACTTAGACTAGAAGCTGTTTTGCTCCATAAACAATCACCTTAGCTAATATTTGAATCAAAAGAGAACTGACAACAACACAATTACAATGTAAATCCAGTATTTGAAAAGTAAAGAATCATGATTCATGCAGATGAGTTTGACAAATTAGAATGTAAATATACAAAATCAAGAAGAAAAAGAATTCACAATTGAATTACAGATTTATCCCAAACTGTTGAGGTAACTCGAGAACTAAATCAATACTTACCTCAAAGTTTTGTCCCAGCTTCCACTGACTAAGAGGTTCATCTCTGGGATCCATGCAATTTCCTTAACTGGCGCATCATGCATGGCCACGGTCATTGGTTGGCCACCAGACAGTAACGGCCACATCTTAACTTGTTTGTCACATCCCCCAGAGAAGACGGTAGTCCCATCATCCTTCCAAGTTGAGCATAAAACCTTAAAAGATAAAACAATCAATTTCCACACTTTCAAACTCAATATCAGAAAAATAGTCTGTAAATACTAATGCAGACGTTTGACATGATACCGGCTGGTCATGTGACATTGACGCCTTGGGCACACTGCCAGCGGTGCTTTCATTCCGCATTATCTCCCAGCAGCGCACCTATGTAAATACACAAGGCAAAGTCATAAATGGATACTAGTATCTAAACACTAACAAGTAGTACAAGACAAAATCAGACATGCCAAGAAAAACAGAAAAATCAAGAAACAAAGCTCTTAGTTTTTTGATAAGTAGCAAAACATAACTATTTGGTGACAAGAGAGACAGAGCATACGTGATTGAATAGCCCCCTAAATACTAATACCTCAAAACAATGTCCAAAAAACACTTCTGTTGGTTCCCATGGGAAACTCAAATCAATAAAGTTTTGGGTCTTGTGTTTTCATCTTGTTTGCGTCTTTCCATGCTGAAAAACTAATATCATACTTTTTTTGTTTGTCTAATTGGGTTAAGGTGTTACTTTGCTCTCATTCCATATAAATAAAAGAGAGAAAACTTTAATCTGGCTTCTCTTCATGCATTTTCTAAGCAACCAGACACAGCGGCTTTAGAACAAGTATAAATGAAAAAGAAGTTTGTAACATCGCAATGGAAAAAGACAACAAAAAAATGGAAGATAAATCACGGATCAACTAAGCCCTCTAGCGTACTTGCTTAAGAAAAGGAAAATTAAGTTGAACAAAACAAACCTGGTTATCCCATGAAGTTCCAACAAGGAAATTGGCCTTGGGACTGAAACTAAGACTTGATATAGAATCACTAGGAGGTTGTACCACCTACACATTTACATAGATAAGACGTATTACTCCTTAAAAAAATATCCCAGACCTTGAAAAATCACATTCCAGACCTAAATTAAGTCCAATAGTCCCAAATTAAGTCCAACAGTCGAACAGAACAGCAAGCAAAATCAAACACAAATGCATAATCAGGCATTATACGTATGAGTGTGCGTATGGAGAGCGAGAGAGAGAGAGAGAGAGAGAGGAATACATTTGAACTTATGTTTTACACACCAATAGAACCGTATAACGAAATTATGTACAACATTCAATTAAGTTCAATAATCAATTCAAATACAAATGAGTGAAGTGATTAAGCTTCAGAGTAGACAAAGAATTACCTCCACCGACTTGTTCGGATTGGGATTCGCAGTCGAAACAGTACCGAAAGTAGCCATCGCAGCTTCTAATGCATAGATATTACGAAAAATTCCAAAGAAACAAGACTGCAATTGGCGTCGTATGCCAATTGCAGAAAGAAAAAAGTTAAGAGCCTAAGAATTGAAAGTAATAATGAACATTGCGAGAAAATATTTTCGCTACTGAGTATTAATTGAGCGAACAGAGGCGATAGTTTGGCAACTAAAGTAGCCCTAATTTGTCAATAAAGACCCCCCAAAAGTTGCAGAATAACAGTATATATATTCATTTATATGCATGCATGAGAGAGAGAGAGAGAGAGAGAGAGAGAGAGAGAGAGAGACCTGTAGAGAGATGTTTGAAGCAGTGGAGAGGGAAGAGAGAGGAGGTAGTGTATATGTCTGCGTTGCAGACCAAACCGAGAACCCCACGGGTTACAGCTTTCTTGCAACGCTACCGACTCAGGGGCTGAAATGGGTCCTGGTCGGATTCGGTCGGTTTCGGTGCCTAATAAACCCGAAAGAAATAAATGCGGGTGGATATTAAGTTTGGGCTGACCTAAACTGGATAAATTCTTTTTGGAGGTTGGTAACTTGGGACTGGACCCAATTTTCCCATGGTGCTATTCTTGGGCTTTGGTTGGTTATCTTTAGCCCAGGCTGGCGCCATTAAATCACTAACGAAGTGCAACCAGACATTATTCGGAACATAAAAGCAATCCCTTGGCTTGCGAAAATAATGTTGGTTACATCTGACCCTCTTTATATTGTACGATATGAGAGACTTGTGTGCAAGATTATTTGTGTTTTTTATTTTTTTGCTAATCAAGTGTCTGAACTAATTTATGCGCACCTCAACTAATTTCGAAATTTGTGACAATACAATTATAATTTGTTAGTTTTTCATTTTTTCAAATAATCACATTAATATTTTGAAATTCAAAGAAAAAACAATTTGTATAATTTATGTGAACATATTTGTATGAGCTCGAATGAGTAGTTAGTAATCATTCACACAATGCATAAAATTTATATGATACACGTGGCTGGTGATTTTATACGGGTTCAAAAGAGTAATCGATTAAAAGATTGAATACCTTATAACAAAAAATATTTATACACTAAAAATGACAGTCCAACATCAAGTGGGGTAGGCAGGGCCGGTGGCCCCCCTAAGTTTTAAAAAATTACCTTATAATGTATATACTTTGAGTATTTACAATAAATTAGACGTATTGTCCCCTACTAAAGTTTTGAAAATTTTCTTTAGACCCTATATCCTTTTGAGTATTTATAGTAAAATAATGTTATTGCTCGTCTAGAACTCAAGTAATTTACTTGTGCTCTTTCAAATTCAAGTAATTTTACTTTGTTATTATAGTACTACATCAATGGTCATTTTTACCTTCTTTATACCTAACAAGTTTCATTCTACAGAATTTAAATCTAAGTGGCAAAGTTTGTAAATGGTACAATGGTATTGTTATTTTTTTTTTCAACTTTGCCCCCCCTCCCCCTCCTTCGTGAGTTTCCTAAGTCCGCCACTGTCTGCCGCTACTAGTAAAGATGGGATGGTGTATAGGGTTGTAAAAATAATTAAGCTACTTGGCTCGTTAAAAAGTCATTCAAATCAACTTATGATGTAAACAATCCAAGTTTGTTCACATTTTAAATCTCGTTAATTTTCTAACATTGTCTTGAATTCAACTCAATAAATTTATATATTACTTGTGATCAATTAGATTAAAGTTTATTTGAGCTAAACTTGAAATCTAAATAAGCTTAACTTAAAACAAAATTTTAAGCTTATTAAGGTTTTCAAATGAAGCTTGAAGCCTTGAACAACCTGCTAGCTAGACAAGTCAAAACATTGTTTGAAATCGGCTTATTGTATAAATAAACTAAAGGCATGTTTAATACTTTAGGAGAGAAGAGAAAATAAAAAGATTATTCCATTTCCTTATTTGATTTGTTGTAGGGGTGTCCATAGACCTAAAAAGTCCGATAGGCCAGCTCATAAATCATAGGGCTTGAAATTTTTTTTAAACCCAATTAGTTTTATAGCTAAACTTGAAAATTGTCTTTGAAGCTCAGATAGTCCCGAAACATATAAATAACATAATATTTTTTAATATTTTAATATTATATATATGTATATGTAATTAAATTTTATGTTATTTAATTTTATTTTTAGAGAAAAAAATTATTTATTAAATAAATTTTAGGTTAAATGGGAGGTCTTGAACGGATTTAGAAATGCAATTTTTTTAATTGAGCGAGCTTTGAGATTTAGTTTTAGGTCTGATGAAATTTAGTTTTAGTGTAGGACTGACCCATGCAATGTTTCCCCCTAGTTTATAGCGTATAAAGTTAGTTTATTTTTAATTTTCTTTTTATTTTTATTTTTTTAAAAATCAAACAAAAAAAATTCATTTTTTCCAACATTTTCCCTCCACGGGTATCAAACACATCATAAGTTGAGGAGCTCGATTAAAACTAATTTAAAATCGAGTTAAGAGTTAACAAACTTAAACACTAGTTATATTTTAAAAAAAAGTTTAAACACCGATTACCCATGTCACAACCCTAGCAACGGCCAATGCGGTATACGGGGGAGATTCCATGCAAAACACTAAACCAAAAATTGCCAAAAAAAATTCCCAGAAGTAGGCATTCTTCGTTCAAAAATTGCCTTAACAAACATCACGACAAAAGGCATTCTTGTGGTGTCACCCATCGTGTGAACGACCTGAAAATATTGCAATCCCAGAAGTTAAAAAGGTGCAATTTGGTACATACATGGCTGGGACATTTGGGCTTTGGCGTTCTCAAAGTGGCATTGACTTAGAATGCAGCAAGTGTTTTGGATGTCTTGACTCCATAGTTCTTTCGTTTTTGTGCTGATCATGCATCTGAAAATGGTGGGTTATCGCGGGCACTTCTTAAAATTTTGGTGTTAGGTGTTTAATTTTGGACTCTGCAAGCATGCTTTGACTCATAAAATTTCTTAAATAATGTTTGCCATTGAAGGTTGAGTTATTTCAAGAAGAAAAAATTGCAATGCAAAGATGGTTGCTCTGGAACTTATTGGTTTCATGTGTTCATTGACTCCTCTCCGCGTGCACAATTGTTTTTGTGTATTTAGATATATATATATATATATATATATATGATTGTAGTTTTTAATATTGGGTTTCTTTAAAAAAGAAGGTAATTTAGTATTGACAAAAAGCTATGGTCTAATACCAGGATGAAACTATGGATTTTGTCTTCTGGCATTGCAGACTGATTCTGGCAGAACTTCATTGACATTGCTTGTTTATGAACGTTTGGTGCTTACTTAGATTGTTACTGACAAACAGATATGGTCTAATATCAAGACAAAACTATGGACTTTTAGTGTTCTGTTATTGGAGACTGATTCTTGTAGACATCGATTGACATTGTTTGTTTAGTCTTCTGTTTTTTGTCCTATCTGTTTGGGTAAACTATGCATGAGTCAAATGGAATTAGTTGAATAGAATTTTAAGATTGGATGAGTGAGTTTGAATTGAAGGGATTTGAAGTTATACTTCAGAAAATTGTAGGAAGATTAACAATTGGATGTAAGTTTGATAGTTGTTGAGTAGAGGATTGAATAGAGATAGGAGAAATGCATTTTTTTAGATCCTTGTACGAGCATAATCATTCATTGAAGGATTTCAAATAACTATACTCAGCAAGTTATTTCAAATCTATCAATCTAAAGCTCTCAAATCCATTTTCGAAATCTAGATCTAAAGTAATACATTAAATTAAAGGTTATACTCATTGAACGAGTGATGCCAAATCCATTCATTTCAAATCTATAAATCCAAATGGAACTTTACTTACATTATAGTTGTTACTACGTTGTATTTCGTCTACTGAAGGCTTACGGTGATATCTATATGAATTTTAGTACATTATATTTTACCAGCTGTAGTCAATTTTATTGCAGTTTCATCTTCTGCAGGTTTAGGATGATACCTGTATCCAGTTCGTATGCTATTTATAAAGGTAGATTATATTTATAGTTTATGTCCTATATATTTAGGTATACTTTTTGTGTGGTCAAATGGAATTAATTGGGCAGACTATTAGTTATGCTGTAAAAATCATATTATGTGTTCCTTGGCTTATATTTCATGTTTGGCATCTTTGGCAGAAAAGGGTTGGTGAGTTGGAATTTTATTGGAAATGCTTGTTTGGTTCTTGGAGAAATTTGATGTAAATTCATTAACTTGTGCACAAACCAGCTGAGAATATTGTGTTGAAAATTACATGATCCTATCTGAGGTCTTGTGGAAGTTTGATAATAGTTTCGAAGAAAGTATGAAACCAAGTTTCTATTTAGTCTACTGATTATATTGAAGAGTGCCAAGGACTTATTTTTCATGCTGTATGTTTGGTATATAACCTGAACCATGAAAAGGTTTGTTGACTTTTCAAAGGGAACATATAACACTCCTGGGGGATTCACTGAACAATCAGTTCCCCGTGTAGGCAGTTGGGTTATGTTGCATAGTAGTTGAAGCAACTGACTTAAAATTGTTCTGTGACATCTCTTCCAACCATTAGTGCTTTGGCTTAGTGGTCTCCAGCTGCCTCTTCACCTGAGGATTTTAACAGATTGAGTCTTTTACAGAAAATATGTGCTAGGCTAAGAGGGACTAGGGTTCAGGGGTCAAATCATAATAAAACAAAGAGAAAAAATTAGAACCATTCCAGTAACTTTTAGTACTGATTTATCTTCTTGATGCTGAAGATGACATGATTGCATGTAAGTCGAATGGACTTGGGAGACTCCTTATTGCATGGCATGATGGAAACAAGTGAATTTACTTTCATTGATGACTTATTTTTTTCCCCTCCCTATTCTAGTGAACTATATAATATCAAGGACAAAGAAGTACGGATACTTCTAACAAGATGCCATGTCAATGACGGACATACTTGTCGGATACTCCCCCGACACGTGTTCAAACTTGTCCTAGCATTTTAATTTTTTTAGAGCCTTACTTAAACACACATGAAATATGTTACAAGTTAGAAGAAAATAACTTGGGATCCAAATGTTGGATAAAAACACCGTGTATTTGTACGTATTTGACGTTTAACCTATGGAATACATGGCTTTTAATTTAATTGGTGTTATCTTACAATTCTTTTATTATTTTTGAGTAGAATATTCCTATGTATGACATATAAAAATTTATAGAATATATATTTTTGCCTTGTCCTTGCTGCGTCGTGTGCTGCATTTTCTGGGGTGTCCATGCCCTGTCTTTGTTGCATGTCCATGTCCGTGCTTATTAGATCAAGGATTTCAAAGGTGGTGTCAACTTCTCTTTTGAGTCCTAGAAAAAGCAGTATCAAGGAAAGAACCTCAATTAAATTTCCGCACATTGTAACAGTGTCGGCAAGAGAAAATAAGAAAAAGTGAAGAAATTAGGTAGATTGTGTTAATTTACCCATATTGTGATGCATGGTTCAACAACAGTATCAATAATCAAAACCTTGATATTGACAGGTTGAGTGAACTGATCTATTTCACTTGCAGTTGTTTATATCCGATGATGACTGGCTAATGCTACAAAGTTGTTGCATGGTATCCCTTGTTTGATGTTTGATATGGATCCAAGTTGAGGGTGCTTATTGATTCATTGGGAGTGTCACTTGTGCAAGAAATTTAACCAAAAGATGTTCAAGTTTCCAACTTGCAGTTTTAGGAGTTTTAGGCCTTATCAAATTTTCTTGCAGCATAGGGCTTGGTAAATGCTTCTATTACAGGAATTGTTAAACAGTTTTTAGTGATCTCGTGTCAAGTTTTGCACATGAATTTCCTTACAGAATCCTATTATTGTTTGTTGATTGTTATGCAGTTTGAATGTCCAAAAGGAGGAAATTGGTATGTGGAATCCTTTCGTTTATTACAACCTAGTCGTTGTTAGTCTTTCTTTAGTTTGAGGTTTTATTAGCAAAAGTTAAAATGAATGCAGTCACTGGTCGTTGTACAAAGGTAGCCCGCAATTTACACATGGAAAGGTTGAGAACCAACTATTTGTTTCCTGAGGTTTGTGGCTTCTGACATTCCCCACGCCTACATCTTTTGGTGCAGATTATTGTTTCACATTAGCTGTTTTCATTTTTTCAGTTTGTGTCATCCTCTTCACAAACAGATTAATCTATGTAGTTTTCCCATTTCCTTCATTGTGGTCATTGGTGATTTAATTTGATAAGGTTGCAGATTAAAAGTTATTCATCGGATGATTTTATCCTTTCTTGACCATGTTGAACATTAAAAAATAATTTTTTTTGGCCTTTTCAGCATGTCTATTGACTGGGTCGATCCCAAGATTCTACATTATTGTTTAGCTTGTTTGTTGATATCTTCTTCATCTTCTACATCGACAATTTTTGGATTTTCTTTTGGTGACCTCAATTATCTTCCACTAATGGTTCTCATTTACTTTATAGATTTCAGCGCGTGAACTTGAACACATTAAGAAATACCCAAATGAAAAAGTGATAAGCCTTGGGATTGGTGATACAACAGAGCCTATACCAGAAGTTATAACTTTGGCCATGTCTGATGTAAGTGAGTAAGTAATATTTACTGACTTTGACTCATTTGCATTTGTTACACCTAAACATTTGTTTTCTTAAGAGATGGCAAAAATGACCTTTACCCTTTGATGTCTTTCAAATGAGACTAGTTTGTGTTTGCCTTCAGGACTTCTCCAAATTGTTCAAGCTATATGTTAGACATCAGTTTTACAAATTCTACGAAGTACATCTGCATCATTTGGTACCTCTCCCTGTTACAGGTGGTATTGTGATCATCTACCTCACCAAGCTCTTCCACCCCAGGTGGTAGGAGATACCTAGTCAGCAGAATTCAAGTGCAGCTATCTTAGGAGCGCTGAAATACTAGGGTTGCTTGTAGCATATCCTTAGCGATGACTAAAATGAACAAAAAGAAAAACAGGTTCCATAATAGGTGGAAGGTCTAAATTGGACACATATTCGTGAGTGAATATCAATCATATAATGAAAATTGTTCATGTTGTGTCCCAAACAACAATCCATATTTTGGGTCAGTAAAGAGTATATTAAGAAGAAATACCAAGGGGGTACTGCCCATGTACAATATAAGTTCAGAGAAAAAACCAAGACCCTTCATAGAAAAGGAGCTAATCCACAAATTGATTCAAGGAAGGAGTAACCCCATCCTTAATCCAACTATACGAAAGGGATAGCAATCTCCTTTTAAGCTTAAAGAACAGGGATTCAACACCAACAAAAGTCCTATGATTACGCTCACCAAATGATCCACATAATTGCATAAGGCACCTAAAACCAAGCCTTATTCCTCGACTTCCCCACTCTAGCCCCCCTCCAAGTCAAAACAATAATTATTTTCTTGATTGACTATTCTATAGTTATAAAAGTATAGTACACAACATGGTTACTAGTAGGTATGTGCTGGGAGTATGGTTCTAAATATAAGCCGATATTGTTGCATATGAGATTTTTGGGCAGCCGTTAATGATATAGGGTAATTCTTTGGTGATAAATAAAATTACAGTCATATCAGTCAATATAGACCGATATGGCACCTTTACATTATCTTAACTGCTTGTTAGCACCAGAAAATTTATTTTTTGAAAAATAATTATCTTTTTTCTCCTATTTCCTGTGGATATGCTTTATTTTTTGAACACTTAGTTCTATAATTACATAATGTCATTGGAATCTAGACATTTTTGTAACTGAGTGAAAATAACAAAATTGGATATGAAACGGAAGTAGGAAACTCAACTAAAAGATATAGGAGAAATAGAAAGTGCAGGAACATTTAAGAATTGATTGGGAAACTTGATAGGAATCTTAATAAGAAACCTTTCAAAACTTAATGGATACCGTTAGGAAACTTAGTGGAAATCTTTAGAAAACTTAATGGAAAATTAGATGAATAATTTGATAGATACTTAGTTGGAACTGAAAGGGAAAAAGGTATAAAATTCAACACTTCAAGCTTTCAAATAATTTTTGCAGAGTTTCCCAGGAGTTTTCAAAACGTTTTCCAAGCGTTTCTATTAAGTATCCCTAAAGTATGCCAAACGTTTCCCAAGAGTTTTTGAAAAATTTCCCAAGCGTTTCCAGAACGTTTCCCCAATGTGTTAGAACGAGTTTCGTACTCGTAAGCGGAAGAAGCGCACTTCCCCCTGCCAAATGAACCTTAAAAAATAAATCTCTTAGAACATGATAGGGTTAGGCAAAACCAAACACGAATAAAGGTTTAAGAATCTTGGTTGGAAAAAATACCGATTGAGCACAGCCAATTAATGACACACACATCCACAAGATGAAGACTCAAGGCATTTCTCTTGTGCCCGACATACACAAATTAATATGGAGAAAAATTTTAAGCACAAGATATTTCATGCCATTCTTTTTGGGTGTGACTTGTGATTCATGAATAAAAAGAAATGGATATTAGTATAAGAATGTAATGGATTGGCCACTAGTATTGTCATATTATAAGAGTTACGACATAGTTACCAGTATTGCTACAATCTTTTCTTAGATCCTATTGGGAGATAATTTGCAAAACAGAAAGATTTCACTGCATGAAATTGCAGGAACATTCATATATGGGCAGATGCATGCATGAACTTGGAAAATACAAGTGCAAGCTTATATGAGCAAGGAACAATTTAATATCTATTGGCTTCAAAACGAAATGAAATCACATGAATTCAGGTTTTAAATGGATGTTCACTGATTTTCTGCATTGCAGTTTACCCTTGCCCTTTCAACACCTGAAGGTTATAGAGGATACGGGGCTGAGCAAGGCAACAAGGTAATATGGTGCTAATATTGGACTGTTTTGCATAATTACTTTCAGTCTATTCAACAAAGTACACTGATAATTGGCAAGTTGCACTTCTTTTCCTTTTTGCTTTTGCTCTTATAGTTATTAAAGCTTCTATACTATGGTTAACTTGTCTTTTTGTCCAGGCACTAAGGAAAGCAATAGTAGAAACATTCTATGGAGATCTAGCTGTGAAAGATACAGAAGTTTTTGTATCAGATGGTGCACAATGTGATATCTCTCGACTTCAGGTATTCAAAATTCAAGGTCCAAGGATGTTTCTGATCAGAGCTGTGTGTGTTGTCATAATAGCAGATCTGGTTTCTAACTTAGAATGGAGCAACTGGATGTAACTTATCCTCTGATTAAGCTTGGTTTACTATAGAGGCCACTCATGTTTCTGTGATTCTACTTTTCAGCTGCTTCTGGGATCCAATGTGACAATTGCTGTACAGGATCCATCCTTTCCGGTGAGGTCATATTGCCTAAGTATTTTTCCTTTTTTCTTCTTTTTACATCCACGAATATACCCTTCGGTTGGCATCTACATTTTTTGAACTAATGCAAATCAAGACTTTTGCACCAACGGATTTATGATGAAGATGTACTTTGGAACAGGCATATAGAGATTCGAGTGTCATAATAGGTCAGGCTGGCGATTTCCAATATGAAACAGGGAAGTATCAGAATCTTGAGTACATGAAATGTGGGCCTCAGAATCATTTCTTTCCTGATTTGTCAAACACTTCAAGAACAGACATTATCTTCTTCTGCTCTCCAAATAATCCAACTGGTCATGCAACAGCAAGAGAACAATTACAGCAGCTCGTGAAATTTGCCAGGGAGAATGGATCAATCATTGTATATGACTCTGCCTATGCTGCTTTTATCACAGACGAAAGTCCACGGTCAATATATGAAATACCCGGAGCCAGAGAGGTAGATCATTGCCATGGATCATATTTTATTTAAGATATCCTTTTTATCCCCTGCTTCATTAGTTATGTATGGCAATGTTGTTTTTCTATTTAGTGTAGAATCAGCTTAAATATCTCCCAAATAAATGTCTGTGCATGAATGTTTTGCTTTGGTGGCTAAGAAATCTTTTAGTTCTTTAGTTTTGCTTTCTGAGCTAATGGTACATTATATTATTGTTGTCTAACTCAGCTTTGAATACTTTACTAGGTTGCAATTGAAATTTCATCATTCTCCAAAATTGCTGGGTTCACCGGTGTCCGTCTTGGTTGGACAGTAGTACCTGACGAGCTCTTATTTTCAAACGGGTTTCCTGTCATAAAAGACTACAATCGAATTGTGAGCACCTGCTTAATGGTGCTTCCAACATAGCTCAGGCTGGTGGGCTAGCATGTCTTTCCCCAGAGGGTTTCAAGGTAAGTTTGTCTCAGTCGTGGTTATGCTTAGAAGCAACTTAAGGAAGAATAAGTAATCATGAATGTTATTTAGCATATATTAAGCATTTACTCTGTGCATATAAAGAGTTAAAATAGACCGAATTTGAGTTTGTCAAAGAACAAAAAATATTCAAAGCTACAATAGAACCAAACTACTGCTGTTGTGATTTCTGTCTTCTTCCAGATCTCATGTGGTCAAAATCACAAAGGCAATACCATGTTACCACCAAAATTGCTCAGTGCTACCATAGCACTAAACTTTTTTCCTTCTGTAAAGTACTCTCTATTGGATCTCAAAAAAGGAATAGAACAAATCACACAACAAAACATGAAGACAGCCATGGAATAGAGGGGACTCGCACATGTGGATCAAATACCTTCTATAGGCTAATTTAAAAAAGCTCAATCACTATTGTGGTTTCTTTTTTTACCTGGTTCGTGTGAGCGGTGGCCCTACCAAGCTCGAGGGAGTAGTCAAACGAAGGCTTGGACACCCCATAGCACTTATGTGGCTTCTCTCTATAGCGCATCTTGATCAAACTTACTGCAGAGAAGTAAAGTACATTTTATTAGATAGATGTACCTGAAATAAGAAATTAGTAGCTCGTAGAGAGCACTTCTCTTGCAGCCTCCAAGATGCCCGGTAGACCTCTTCCCAAGCAGATGGCACCTGCTTCTTTCAGGAGTATTCTGCATGGCCATACATAGGTAATACATTCATATATATGTATATATATATATAGAGATAGGCCAGCTGGAATGGAGGTATAAAAACAGACTAACAGTGACCCACCTTATTTAGAGAATCAAACTCAAGCATGTGATTTTACTGCCAACATGCCTTCTAAACTTGGCTATTCCTGCAATTCTGAAACTAGATGTCACCTGGGAAGTCACTGGGAAAAGGAATACCTTTTAATTTCTGGTATTCTGATCAACATTGAGTATATATCTAATTACTTCTCCTGCTAAATCTCATCTCTTTCAGGCAATGCTTTCTGTGGTTGACTACTACAAGAGGAATGCTAACATACTTGTTGACACTTTCGCTTCGCTGGGCTTAAAGGTTTATGGAGGTGTAAACGCACCTTATCTGTGGGTTCATTTTCCAGGCTCGAGATCTTGGGACGTGTTTAATGAGATTCTTGAAAAGACGCACATAATTACAGTCCCAGGGTGCGGGTTTGGTCCGGGTGGTGAAGAGTTCATAAGGGTTACTACTTTTGGACACAGAGAAAGTGTCCTGGAAGCCTCAACACGGCTGAAGGGCCTTTTTCCATAGACAAATGCTGTTTCTTATAACCTCTCGTATTTATCTTAAATCAAGCAGGGAGTCAGCTAGGTTTGAGTCTGGGTTGTATGTGTTTATTTTATATACAAGTGTGATATATGTATTTATTCTTTCTTCTGCTTCCTTAAACAAAAGTGTAGAGGGCCAGAGGCATCTCATCAGTTTCGGGTAAGAAAGGTATGAAGAATGCCAGTTTTCCTGTGTAATGAGTGTCATTTTAAGGCATCTCATTAGTTATGGGTTTTGTATTCATCACCAAACCCAAGAACATGCTCAAACATTTTCTACTGGGGTTTACGCAATCCACATGTACTTCAATACACAGCCAAATTCTACAGCAATGATGGAAAATTATCAGCAGATGGATCCTCCACAAGAACATAAAATTAAGAATATGCTTTGATAGATGTCTATATGGATCCCTGTCAAATAGATCTATCAATTACAACTCCAGTGCACCAAACATACTTCCGGCAATAAGAAGTGGTAAAACTCGATGGTGGTCAAATCAACTGACTTAGGAAATACAAATTCTAGTAATGAAAAAACATAAAAAGTGTGGACTTCATGCATAATACAATTCTAGATATCAAGGGTCTGGCAGTTGACCAATTCTTGGGAACCAGCATGCCTAGTGGCAATGATCTTCCAGCCATTTCTCTCGGACCCTGCCAAGTTGGAGGAGTCATCTAAAGGGGTTGATGAAGTCGATGGGGAGTAACTTAAATCATTTTGTCTTTCAGCCTGCATGACCGTAATGTTATGACTTGCATCTTTTGTGATCACATGAAGCTTGCCAAGAAAACCAGCAAGTAGATAAGGAGACTCAGAATCAGTAAGGTCACGGATCGGGACATCTCCTGCAACCACTTTCCAAGCATCATCTTCATGATTATATACTTTGATCTTAGCACTATCCAAAGAACTTGAAGGATCCAATGCATACAAGTCACCATCAACAATGACGCTCAATTTGGTTCCTGCCTGCCTTGCAGGCCAACCCTCCCCCATGCCAATTGGCATTTCAACCCATGAATTTGTTTCAGGATCGTAAACCTCCCCTCCAACATCAACAAAAAAGGGCCAACAATATAAACTCTGAGGCACATATAATTTCCCCCTGTATGAAGTCATTCCAGTTGCAATAGGCTTTAGCAAATCAGCCAGAAATGCTGTTGGTAGCATCTGAGCTTTTGAAAATGGCATTCTCGGGACTTGGGACCACAGGCCTGTACAAGGATCAAATACTTCAGCAGACTGAAGAGGGCTCAGTCCTCCACGACCCTTAGTAACCCCTCCAACGACATAAAGCTTTTTATTTAAGACACCAGTCTTGCAATAAGCTCTACTTATGGACATGGGACTTGCTTCACTCCAACTGTTTGGAATTGGATCATAACGCCAGACACAACTCATGGCTGAGGCTTTAGAAAATCCGCCTAGCAAATAGATGCAGCCATCAACAGCACCAACAGCACAACCACAAAGGGGCATTCGATCCAATGCATCTTTCCTCCCAAGCCAGCCCCTTATGGCATCTGCAATTCTGATACTTGATCCCACCATATTCCACATCCGAAGGCCTGCTAGGCCCCTTTTGGATCCTTCTTCTCCAGCAATACCGGGCATCGGTGGCAGCCTTTGCCATTTCCTGGACAGTGAGTCCAAAGCATACCACATAAGCTTATCATCTTCCACCTTTGTCAAAATATAGATCCACTCTTCTGTTGTTCCAAGTTCTTTTCTGATCTTATATAGTTCAGGACTCACAATGGCAGCTTTCCAGCTCCGCGAGACTAATTTCACACCCAAATAGTAGATTCTAGGAAGTCTGGCAAGAATCTGGATTGATATCTCATCAGGAAGGCTGGGAATTAGTCGTGGGTTTTCGTCATAAAAGCTTGAAGATGTCCTTTGCCTTTTGCAGGTTTCACCCTGCGGAACCTCATAGGGCTCACTATTTCTAACCTTACTACTCAGTATAGCCCCCATCACTGTGTCTTGCCACTTCCAATCCAGATTCCAAACAATAGCATCCAGCTTTTGTAAGTCAATCCTTCTTGTCTAGGACTAGGTTCATGTGTCATAAGACCATCTCATTTCTACTTGATATCACCAACAATAAAGCTGAGCTCATAACAGCAAGTAAAGGGTGTGAGAACAGAGGGTCATGGAAATCAATCTCATAGTTAAATAGAGATGGAACACTATAATAGTTGAAATTACAATGATAACACAATGAAAGAAATTCACATGCATTCACTACTTTTCCAACACAGCTAGGATACCTCAGGCAGAACTTCCAACCATTTTTTTATGTAGAAATTGAGAGAGAGAGAGAGAGAGAGAGGGAGCTCCCTGAAAATTTAAAAATTACCCCCCCCCCCCAAAAAAAAAAAAAGCGCACACACCCACCCACGCCCCCGTTTCCCTTCTACACAGACAGACACACACACAGATAGAGTGACAATGGTTATGTACAAATTGTATTTCTACAAAAATATTGCCATTGATAAGTAGCTTCAACAAGATATTGAATAATCACAAACCATCAAGCCCCTTTTTGCTGTTCTTCCACGTTCAAAAGTAAAAGTAAAACTTCAATTTAGAACACACTTCAATTTAGAACACACTTCAATTAACAATACATATTAAAAAACTAAATATATCAGTGAAGAAAACCACAAATAAATCATGATGCAATGTGCCCAAAAATCATTACAACGTGAGCTACTTTGAATTGATCAACTAAAAAAAAAAGTGCCTCGTGTTAAATAATGACCACAGACAAAGAAATAAATATGTTAAAGATATTAACAAACAAACAACAAATGAAAAATGAAAACAACTGATTATGCTAAGCTTCAACATTTGAAAGACATTGTATGCTTGGCATAAAATAGGAAATGTTCACTATAAGCATCTGCATTTTACAAAAAATCAAAGAGTAAACTGTATTAAAACATCCGGTAACCTGGCTACAAATTCATTAGTAAACCACGAGAATACTCAAGTTGGTGAAAAACAATCAGGAACTAAGTAAAGGTAAAGTATTTTCTCACATAACACTATGCTCCATTTGGCTGCTGAGATAATGTAGTTAAAAGAAAAAAGAAAAAAAAATAACAAATGACCCATTGAACCTCCAATTTGCCTTTGTTTGCAACCTGATTAAACAAAAAGCAATATTCATAGAGCTTCGCAAAACTACATGGCTAGATTGAGTTGAATTTTCATTTCGGTAAAACTAAACACAATGAAAGATAAGATCAAAACTCATTCACTTCCTTTAGTTTTCCTATTTCCCTTCCAATTTTCCAGCCAACCAAACGGAAGTATATAGAAACAACCAATGAGTCTATTGAGATACTTTTAAAAAAAGAGCAAACAAAAGGCCCCATTTGAAATCTTCAAATAAGCCCCAAAAGGAAAAATATACTACAAGGCTAAAGAGCTAGAACCCATTCTCATATCTCAACCATAACTGCTTTTGAATGTTTTGTTTTTTTAATATGCATAACTGTTTTTGAATTTATCAACTAAGGAGCATCAAACCCGTATGGAGCCCACACAGCCAACAAAAAAGCTCAAATGGCAGAAAAAATAATTCCCAATGACAAATTTTAACAATAAAGAACAGTATGCTCCTAAAACACAACATAATAATCCTTGAAGTTCACAATCTGTCTAATTCGACCGAGTTTCTTTTTTTTCTCGAGAAAACTTTTTCCAAGAAAATTCATAACAAGCACAGACCTTAGCAAACGACATTTATACAAGAAACCAAAGAATTCAAGCATTTCAAACTGGGAAATTTAATTGCAAGATCACGTACAAACAAAGTCATGCAAATCCCATTAACACCATTACATGAATACAAAGCACAAAGGCAATCGGGCACCTAAATCCAAATCAGATTCAGTGATACACACAGGTATTCAAGTTCACACGCCTATACATACGCATATATGCACGAATTCAATTATAGGTGAAGGAATTACCTTTCTCAGAGGAAGGAAATCGAAGGGAATTGAAATTAGGGTTGAGAGCAAAGAGTGTAAATAGTGTGTTTGGGACGAAAGTGAGGTGTTTCGGCAAATAAGCGTACAGAGCTTCCACTTCCAGCCTTCTGTGACTTCTTTGTTGAGTCATTGACAAACATTAAAATAAAATAATTTTTATGTCAAGAAAAAGGATATAAATATATTGATAAAAAAAGACTTTGGCTTCAAATGGAAAATAATTAAAAAATGAAATCATTTTCAAGAATGATTAGAGGTATTTTTAGAAAAAATAAAATAACTTTTGTTGGATTTAGGTGTCAAGTTACAAAAGAAAATGACTTTTGTTAGACTTGTGATTTGTGATGTATCAAACTTCCAACAAACACTCCATCAAAATTTTCAAATACCTATACCATGACGACATATTACTTAGGTCAGCTTATCATTATATAATGTTGTGTTTTAGTAAAAGGATAAAAAAAAAATGAATAAAATTTAAAAAAAATTATTTTTCTTGTTTGGTTGGCTTGTAAAGGGTGGAAGAAAATAAAATTGGAGGAAAGTTCTTAAAAAATTTCCAAAGCTTTTCTCCCCATTTTTGGAAGAAAATTTGAGTACTATAAATAAATGATAGGGTACAAATATATAAATAAAATTTATATATTTTATTCACTTGTCTTTCTACCCATTTTTTCTCTTAACCAAAAAACTTGAACTAATAGAATTTTATTATAATTTTCTGCCTTATTTTTCCTTTTTTAAAATAAAAAAAGTCTTTGGCTTCAAATGGAAAACAATTTAAAAAATGAAACCATTTTTTTTATAATTTAAAAACTGAAATCATTTTCAAGAATGATTAGAGGTATTTTTAGAAAAATAAAATAACTTTTGTTAGACTTAGGTGTGAAGTTGCAAAAGAAAATGACTTTTGTTAGACTTGTGATTTGTGATGTTTCAAACTTCCAACAAACACTCCATTAAAATTTCCAAATACCTATGCCATGACGACATGTTGCTTAGGTCAGCTTATCATTATATAATGTTGTGTTTTAGTAAAAGGATAAAAAAATAAATGAATAAAATTTTAAAAAAATTATTTTTCTTGTTTGGTTGGCTTGTAAACAGGGGAAGAAAATAAAATTGGAGGAAAGTTTACAAAAAATTTCCAAAGCTTTTCTCCCCATTTTGGAAGAAAATTTGAGTACTATAAATAAATGATAGGGTACAAATATATAAATAAAATTTATATATTTTATTCACTTGTCTTTCTATCCATTTTTTCTCTTAACCAAAAAACTTGAACTAATAGAATTTTATTATAATTTTCTGCCTTATTTTTCCTTTTTTAAAATAAAAAAAGTCTTTGGCTTCAAATGGAAAACAATTTAAAAAATGAAACCATTTTTTTTATAATTTAAAAACTGAAATCATTTTCAAGAATGATGAGAGGTATTTTTAGAAAAATAAAATAACTTTTGTTAGACTTAGGTGTGAAGTTGCAAAAGCAAATGACTTTTGTTAGACTTGTGGTTTGTGATGTTTCAAACTTCCAACAAACACTTTATCAAAATTTTCAAATACCTATGCTCTGACGACATGTTGTTTAGGTCAGCTTATTATTATATAATACTATGTTTTAGTAAAAGGATAAAAAAAGAAATGAATAAAATTTTAAAAAAAATTATTTTTCTTGTTTGGTTGGCTTGTAAAGGGGGGAAGAAAATAAAATTGGAGAAAAGTTCATAAAAAATTTCCAAAACTTTTCTCCCCATTTTTGGAAGAAAATTTGAGTACTATAAATAAACAATAGAGTGCAAATATATAAATAAAATTTATATATTTTATTCACTCGTCTTTCTATCCACTTTTTCTCTTAACCAAACAACTTGAACTAATAGAATTTTATTATAATTTTCTGCCTTATTTTCATTTTTTAAAATAAAAAAAGACTTTGGCTTCAAATGGAAAACAATTTAAAAAATGAAACCATTTTTTTTATAATTTAAAAACCGAAATCAATTTCAAGAATGATGAGAGGTATTTTTAGAAAAATAAAATAACTTTTGTTAGACTTAAGTGTGAAGTCGCAAAAGAAAATGACTTTTGTTAGACTTGTGATTTGTGATGTTTCAAACTTTCAACAAACACTCCATCAAAATTTCCAAATACTTATGCTATGACGATATGTTGCTTAGTTCAACGTATCATTATATAATGCTATGTTTTAGTAAATAGATAAAGAAGGAAATGAATAAAATTTTAAAAAAATTTATTTATTTTTGTTTGGTTGGCTTGTAAAGTGGGGAAGAAAACAAAAGTGGAGGAAAGTTCTTAAAAAATTTCCAAAACTTTTCTCCCCATTTTTGGAAGAAAATTTGAGTACTATAAATAAACAATAGAGTGCAAATATATAAATAAAATTTATATATTTTATTTACTTGTCTTTCTATCCACTTTTTCTATTAACCAAACAACTTGAACTAATAGAATTTTATTATAATTATCTCCCTTATTTTTCCTATTTTTAATTTTTTTATCCCCGCCGTATATAACATAAAATTTATAATATCAATTGTTATTAAAGAAAAATTTTAATTTCAAGTATTGAGTAAAAAATACTTAAGCAAGACTGACTTTGTGTGGGTGGTCCACCTATATAGAAAGCCATAAATCCATTCTTGGTAGGTGACAGCTCAAATGGCATAGTAAATATGCCAATGAAAAGTGGTGGTGCTTGCTCCAAGTCATTGTCTTCTATATGTATATATATATATTATTTATAACAAATGTTAATATATATGCCGTACAAGTTAGACATACATAAATATAGTTGTGCAATATAAAATAGTGTCAAAAAAAAATTGAACTACACACTTTATTTATTTTTTTTGGTTCAAATGTTAGGGGTGTAATACATATTAGCAAGACCTTAAAACATATTCAATTGAGTTTGTCTAGAGTGATAAAGATAGAATTGTTAATGCTCGCGAAAAAAGAGAAGAAGATAGAATTGTTATTTATGTGTGGAAATTTTGGTAAGATTTCAGTTTTACGAAGAAGCTTCTAAATTAGGAGGATGTGACTTTGGGGGCTTTAGAGTTAATATATTATATTCGCAAAGAAGTTGGTTTAATAAAAAAAAAATAGGGTCAATTGAAGTTGACCGCTTGGGGTTTCGCCGGAAAACACGCAACTCTTTCATTTTGTGACACTAAAATCCCTTAGGCCCTGATTGTTGTGTGATAAAAAAAAATGAGAGATAAATAATATTGTGAGATTAAAAAAGTAGTACTAGATGATAAATAATATTGAATATGATAGGAAATTACTCATGCGATGTTCAGTTAGGATGGAATTATGATAGGATAAGTAATATTATTTTATTAAAATATTACAATAAAAATAAAAAAATTAATAGAAAATTTAATTTTAAATTATAATATAGCTATTTAATATTATATTAACCCATTCTAATAATAAAGAAGAATAAAAATGTCATTTTTAAACTTATCTCAAGGAAGGAGATAAGTAATACCACCTCCCCATAATATTAGTTGTGGGTCAAATAAATATGGGCCCAAAACAACTTGCAAGCCCAAAAGGATTAGCACTCCCAAATTGGGCTTGGAACAGCCCAAAGGCAATTATTACAACACAGGCCCATGTCGTTTTATCAGCCCAAGTTAAAACTCTCTTAGCCCAGCTTAGAGATGTAATCTGCGGAGGGTCAGAGCATTTAATATAGAATAGACCCGCATTTAATGCGGGTGAGACGTTGCACACAATAATGACTCTCGTGTCCGGTTAGTCGAGCTCGAGCATGGCAATAAAGATGAAATTACGTCCGATTAGCCGGCTCTAGTCAGCATAGACCTGTGCAGCAAGCCATAATTACACCAGTAAGGTCGACAGAGAGCACAACACTATAAGAATACAGTATCCTGAAGAAACAAGGTATGGACAATTGATTATTTGAGTATTCACAGTCTTTATTCTACTTCTACTCTTGGTTAAGATCGCTAACTTCACCGTCAGAGTGTGATTGGTCCAAAGAGGGTCTACGCATTCTAACTCTTTTGTCTCTTTACAGAGAGTTGGAAACTCATTGACAGTGGTTAGAGTGATTGGTCAAGCTTTCCCAAAAATTGCACCTATAATTGGCACCGTCTGTGGGAAGGTTCAAGTAAACATGAGTACCAACTTCTTAGGGAGAAAGGGAGTCCATGCCACCAGACAAGGGAACGAAACTCCCTCCAGGAATAATAATACCAACTCGGTTGGCCACCGAATTACCCTGGAAAGAAGTAACGGGAGTCAGACGAAAAGTCGAAAACCTGGTCCCCTACTAGAAGCCACCGAGGATCACGAGATGAGTTATGGAGGGATCCATATTACGCTAGGGGACCCAATCTCAGTAGAAATCATCACCGGGACCTGGGCCCTTCACTTTCCAGTGGACGTGTGCCTAGTGACTATTCACTTCATGCTACTGAAAAGGAATTGCAGCTACGTGACAATGAAATTGCCAGGCTTACTTCCTAGGTCAGAGCAATGGGTGGGACGCAAAGAAGTTTTGACCGGAAGACAACAACAACTGGCGCAAGAAGGTAAGCAATGGGGTCTACACTGTCTTAAAGGATCCCATTTATAAGATTTTGCCCCAAATCTGCAACAAGCCGTTCTTCAAATGGCCCCCGAAGTTGGGAGGAGACCTTACAGCCTAATACTAAGGAAAGTTTTGTTCTTATCACAAGGAGATGGGGCATCAAACGGCAAACTGCCGACATCTAAAAAACCATCTTAAAGATCTGGCAAAAGTTCGCCATCTTGACCAGTATATTGACAGGGAAAAGACAAAACGGGAGACCGAGCAGCCAAGGTTGGAGGCCCCCGCACAGACAGAAGACAAAGCTGAACCAGTCCGGGTGATCAATGTGTTGCATGGATCGGCAGATTTAGAATCTACTGACTGGCACAGATATCGGGCTGATATTCGAAAGGCTGTGCATTTGAGGGAGGTAATGCAGATAGGCCCCCTCCAAAAAAAGGTAAGGTCGGCAGTGATATCGTAACCATAACCTTTACTAATGAAGATCTTGTGGGAGTTCAAACTCCCCACAATGATGCACTCGTCGTGACTCTACACCTGGCAGGCTGTAACGTGAAGAGGCTGCTCATTGACCAGGGGAGCTCCTCCGAGGTTATGTACTATGACCTCTTCAAGAAGTTAGAATTGAAGAACGTCGACCTTCAGCCTTCACTCAACCCATTGATCGAGTTTAACTCCGATCCAGTTTTGCCACTTGAAAAGGTAACTGTCCTTGTCACGACGGGAGGGATTATTCTGCAGACAGAATTCCTGGTGGTCAACGTGCCATCCCCATATAATACAATCATGGGCCGAACATGGTTACACTTCATGAAGCTATCCCATCCTCCTACCACCAAATGATTCGATTCCCCTCCCCAGAGGGGGTGCAAGAGATAAGAGGGGAACAATCGCTGCCAAGCAATGCTTCCTTACGACATGTGCAACAAAAGCATAAAGAGCTCTTCTTTTACCCCGTAGTTTTGGAGCATGGTGTTGAGCTGGGAGAATTTGACGTCAAGTTCCAACCAAGAACGACAGTTAAAGGCCAGGTATTGACTGACTTTATTATCAAATTTTCTGTTAAACTTCCACAGGAAACCAATCCAAACCCGAATTCCGATATGCAACGTGATGACCTCTCCCTGCACCTTTGGAAGAAAAGTGATCATTGGAAGTCGTTCGCTGACAGAGCATCCAATGATCAGGGGTCAAATTCAAGGATAATTCTCATATGGTATGGCATTGGAGTAGATCATTAAGCTGGAGTTCACTGCTTCAAACAAAGAGTCAGAATATGCGGCTCAGCTCGCAGGGTTGCGCCAAGCTATTGATCTTAGAATTGCTGAAATCATGATCTACTCAAATAGATTCGTAGTTAAGTCGTGAGTCAGATCACTAAAAAATACGTAACACGTAACTTCTAAGGGATGGGAAATTACGCCCCAACTAGGAAGGTCCCTACTGAATTGGGTCTCAAGTCGGCATGGGGGCATATCGACTGGAAACTGTCAAAGAAATGCGACAATGTCCCCGACCTTGGAACAAAAATAATATCAGGAAATTCTACCAGTAAGCCCTTCTTATTTTCAAGGGATGTATCTACTTGTAGTTTGTTTTCAGAAAGATACAACTTCCTTAAACAAATATGTAATCTTTGTAAGCACCCCATTTTTGACCGCTCGACAGTCTACACTCTGTCCAGACTTGTTTTCAAGTCATTGTAGGCGTATCCCAATCGAAATCGATTTTGTAAGTCCAAATCCCGTCTGTCCATCGCTTCGCAGGCCCACCAGGCCCAAATAGAGGCAAAATGACCAAAATGCCCTCAGGGGCATTGTCCTTTCCTTTCCAAACCCCTCTCTTGAGACAGTTTATTCCTCGAGACGGTTCCAATCCAGGCATGTCTTTTTGAAGACGATAAGTCCCCTTTCCAATCCCACTCTCGAGACAGTTTATTCCTCGAGACGGTTCCAATCAGGCACTTTTTTTCGAAGACGGTAAGTCCCCTTTCCAATCCCACTCTCGAGACAATTTATTCTTCGAGACGGTTCCAATCTAGGCACGTCTCTTCGGAGACGATAAGACCCCTTTCTAATTCCACTCTCGAGACAGTTTATTCTTCGAGACGGTTCCAATCCAGGCACGTCGTTTTGAAGGCGGTAAGACCCCTTTCCAATCCCTTTCTCGAGAAAGTTTATTCCTCGAGACGGTTCGAGTAGCGAAACTACTCACAAAACCGTTAGAGTAGTGGAAATACTCACAAATAAGTCGATATAGGGAATTACCAACAAACCCGTGTCATGACGACCGCCATCAGAGTGGCGGAAACACTCAAAACCCAGGTCAACACCAGTGTCTGTTAGCCCACTTCGGTGAAAAATGACCAAACTACCATTTGGACCTTTTTCGAGACTTTCTGGTCAAGATGACCATTTCGCCCCTAGGCATCCGAATGTCCCGGGAACCACACCGGCTCTGGGTATCAAATCGGTAATCTCTTGAGATTGCTTATTATAGTATTCTCAACCTTCCTTTATCTTTCCGGATCATTCCGAGTCAGTTCCGGCCAATCCGGTAGAAAATGACTGTTTTGCCCCTGGGGGCCGGTCACCTTTTCCGACCACACCGGCTCTGGGCATCAAACCGGTAACCTTCTGAGACTGCTTTTTGTAGTGTTCTCAACCTCCCTTTACCTTTTCGGATCATTCCGAGTCAGTTCCGGCAAACTCGGTGCGAAATGACCATTTTACCCCTAGTGGGCCGGTCACCTTTTCCGACCACACCGGCTCTGGGAATCAAACCAGAAACCTTTGGGAAAATTATGAATAATGTTTTCAAATCCCAAGTCTTCTTCCGGGATAGTCCGAGTCTGTCCCGGCAGCTTCCCGATCCGGTTCACCGTTTTACCCCTAAAGGCCCGGTCAGCCCTTCCGACACATCCTGCCCTCATTTTTCAAGTCAAATACCTCTAGGACACTATTCTAAGTGTTCCTGCCCCTTTCCGACTCTTCTGAGCCAATCCCGGTCTTCCAAAATCATTCCCGGACTTTCTGGAGTCACTCCTAGTGAGGCCAGGCTAAAAATTACATGGTAGTCACTAGTACAGGCGCCCAAATCTGGTCAAAGATACGTTGCTTGCCGACCTTAAACGTTTCCTAAATGGCTAACGCCACTACTAGTGGCGCCAAGCCAAAAATTGGCCTGGTGCCACTCCTAGTGGCGCTAGTGTAAAGTTTGGCCTGGCGTCACTACAACAGGCGCTAGTGTTGTCCAACCTCTATAAATACAGAGCCTCCTCCAACGTGAAAAGGATCCGTCAACTCAGTCTAAAAATCCTATATTTCGATATACAGAGCTCGAGCACCTCCTAAACCCTAGCCTCCTTAGATTTTCCAAACCCTAGCCACCATACACAAACCCTAGCCTCATATACACTCCTATACATCCCCATACACTCATACACTAACCTTCAACCCTCCTTCGAAGATTTGAAGAGCTGCAATCTAAAGCTTGAAGACAACTCTTGAAGATTGAAGACGAAGATCAAGACGAAGACCGAAGATCGAAGACAAGCAAGGCGAGCAAAATAAACAAGACATACGGTAGGCTTTCTCTTTAAATTTTCACACTTCCCCCTCTTTCTTCTCTCTCCAACCCACTTGGGTTTTCTCTATTTTAATCCCCCATCTCTTACCCCCCTTTCTTTGCATGCTTGAAACAAGGGGATTCCCGGTCCATGTGTAGGATTGGGCTATTGGAGAGTCACCGTGTCGGGGGCTTTCTTCTAGTCTAACCAAAGACCACGTGGATCCGGCCCCCTTGATTATGAGGTGAAGCCTTAACCTTGTATGTTCATGACCCTAAATTTGCATTGTGCATATCATGATCTTGCATCTTCCAAAAACCGTTTTCAAAGTTGTCTTTAAAATCGTTTTCAAACTTATTTTCAAAATTGCATCAAAATTTCCTTTTCAAAAACTTGTTTTCAAAATCACAATCCCAGGGTGATTCTAGCTTTTCCATGGCTAGGATTGCTTTAGGAAAGTGTTATATTTAAAGTAACTTTCATGGTCCATATTTTCAACTCTTGTTGTTTTCAAAACCGCTTTCCTAAAGTGGTTCTAGCCCTCTTATGGTTAGAATTGCTTTAGGAAAGTGAGATGTTTTTACACTTCCTAGAAACTCTATTTTCAAAAAATTCTTTTCCTAAAAATCTCTTTCAATATACTTTCCTAAAACTCTCCTCTTCAAAGTTGTTTTCAAAAACTCTCTCCAAAATCTATTTTTCAAAGCTTCCTTTTTCAACTCCTTTCCAAAAACTCTTTCTCCTCAAAATTCACTTTCTAAAAACACTCCCTAAATTCACTTTCCTAAAAACTCTCTCCAATAATCTCCTTACAAAAATCTTTCTAAAAAACTCTTTTTTCAAAATCTTATTTCTAGAAACTCTCCTCTAGGATTTTCCTTCTAAAATTTTCGTTTCTAAAAAACACACTTTCCAAAAACTCCTTCTCTTTAAAAATCTCTTTTCAAAAACTCTCTCTTCGAATTTACTTTCCAAAAACTTCTCCCTAGGATTTCCTTCCAAAAACTTGTTTCCAAAAACATACTTTCCAAAAAACTCTTTCCTTAGAAGCCCAAGTCAAGCCCTAGAACTCACAATTAGGAAACCCTAATTTTCTTTCCAAAAACATGGTTTTCAAACTTCGCCCCAAACCTAGGTTTTCAAAATCTCTCGTTTTCTATATCCAAACTATACACGTTTCCAAAACCTATTTTCTACGTCCAAACTATAGTTTTTCAAATCTAGGGTTTCTAGAATCTCCCTTTCCAAATTCTTGTCAAATCAAATCTTCCCTTTAGGAAACCAAATCCAATCCCCCCGTTTAGGAAACTAGATCCCGTCCTCCGTTTTTGGAAACAAAATCAAACTTTCTCTTTTAGAAACAAAATCCAATTCCTTCCTAATCTAATCCTTCCTTAATTCAACTCCTTCCTAAACTTCTCCTTTCCTAAACCTTAAGTTTTGAAAACTTGAACATAAAAATCCTTCCTAAAATTCTAAAATTCAACCCTTTCCTAATTCTACCCTCTTTTTAAATCTTAACTTTTCAAACCTAAGTTTTCAAACCTTTCCTAAATTCAAACCTTTCTTAATCTCAAGATTTTCTAAAAATTCTAAAACTTTTTAACTCTTAAACTTTCTAAACTTCAAATCTTTCCAAATTCAAAACTTTCTTAAGTTAAGACTTTCCTAATTTAAAAACTTTCCAAATTCTAAATCTTTCCAAATTTTAAATCCTTCCAAATTTCAAAACTTTCTAAACTCAAAACTTTCTTATTTTCAAAACTTCATTGTTTTGTAAACTTTCCAACTTTCAAAACTTTCTTAATTTCAAAACTTTCCTAATTTAAAATCTTTCTAAAATTCTAAACTTTCCAAATTTAAAACTTTCCTAATTTGAAACATTTCTAAATTCAACACTTTCCTATTTCAAAACCTTTCTTAATTTGAAAACTTTCCTAAAATGAAACTTTCCTAATTCGGAACTTTCCTAATTCATATCTTTCCTAAATCCAATCCTTTCCTAAATCTTCTAAGTCCAATATTCGAGTCCAATCTTTCTTCTAATTTCTCTCTTTCCTTAAGTCTAGGTTTCCTAAAACCGAGTTTTCCAAAGTCAAGTCTTTTCAAATCTTTCAATCAAAGTTCAATCTCTCAATCTTCCAATTCAATCTTCCAATTCAATTTCCAATTGAACTCCTTTTTCAAATCAAACATTCTATTTTCAATCGGACTCTTGTCCGAACTACGATTGACTTGATTCGTCCAAAGGGATACATAGGCAACCTTCATAGGTGCGGTCACAATTTCTTTCAAATTTCAAATTCCACAACTTCTTTCAAATTTTAAATGTCCAATTCTACAAAACCTTTCCAAATATCCAATTCTACAATTTTCTTCAAGTTTTCAATTTTATGTTTTATTTCCAATTTTCAAATCCAAAAATCTATTTTCAAATCTCACTTTCCAATTTCTAAAACTTTCCAATTCCAATTCTATCTTTCAAATCTCTTCTAAAATCGAATTAATTTCTTCTTTTCAAATCTCTTTCTAAATCAACTTTCTTTTATTGCTCTTGCATATCATGCATCATGCTAGTTTCTTTTTAAACATCTTTTTCAAAGTGAATAGGATTGAACTATAGTTGGTTGAAGACTCTCATAGGTGAATCTAGGGTAGATTGACATGTAGGTACCGAAAGGGCGGGGTAGGGTGATGGCTTAGTGCATCTTCCCTACATGTAACCAACCTCCGAACCTAGGATCACTGTTTTCGATAGACCAAAATGGAGTTATTTTTCTAAAAAAGGCTTAAATATTTTCTAAAGGTTGCCAAACAACCTGTTTTTCTTAAAAACCCTCTCTTGAGGAGATATTTTCAAAATCGTTTTCCAAAACCCTAAGTGTAGTCTTCGGATTATTCTTAGTTTTTAGGTGACCTAACTCACCTTAATCAAGTTAGGTGGTGACTCCAAACTTTTTTCAAAAGCCCTTTATTCAAATCCATTTTCAATTCAAACCTAGTCGCACTCATTCTTCTAGGAGGGTGAGTTCTAACGAGAGAGTACATCATTTTTCTCGCTTGTGTGAGTATTCCTCGAGTGTGAAAAATCTAGGCGCGACAATCTTTACATAAATCAATGAAAATTGAAAGCTACTCAAGAAATTTGATGCCACTCCAAACTGTAAAGTATTGAAGGAAGACAAAAAATTAGGTGTAAAAACTTCGTCCTGGATCCTTTATGACCAGGTCGGCCAATAAAGGTCATTAAAACCAAGTGTAAAAACTTTGTCCTGTTTAAGTTTGGCAGGTCGGCCAATGAAGGTCACAAAAAACCAGGTGTAAAAGCTTGGTCCTGGATCATTTATGACCAAGTCGGCCAATGAAGGTCATAAAAATCAAGTATAAAAACTTGGTCCTGTCTAAGTTTGGCAGGTCGGTCAATGAAGGTTACAAAAAATCAAGTGTAAAAACATGGTCCTGGATCATTTATGACCAGGTCAGCCAATAAAGGTCACAAAAAACCAAGTGTAAAAAATTAGTCCTGGATCATTCATAACCAAGTCAGCCAATGAAGGTCATAACAACCAAAGTGAAAAAACTTGGTTCTGTCTACGTTTGGCAGGTCGGCCAATGAAAGTCCTTTAAAAAGCTAGCGTTCACCCTTGGTCTTGCCCAAGTTAAATAGGTCGGCAGAGACTTTTATCAAAGCAACAAATCTAAGTAACTTGACTCAGCCCTAACCAAGTCTGGTAGACTAAAAGTAGCAAAGTTTTTATTTGCCTAGATTTACGAATTGGATAAAGCTAGGAGCACTTACTTCGTTAAAACAGATCTTATTGGCCTAAGTATGGCAGTTTATCAAATTTCCTTGCCTAAGTTTGGCAAGGATTTTATCTACCTAAGTTTGGTAGTTCAACAAACAAATAACAAAATTTTTATCCAAACAAAGATACTATTTATAAAAGCATGTGTTTAAAATTGATTCATGAAATGTACACTTCTCGCAAAGATAATATAGTTGAACAAGAAAAGAAAAAAAGCAAAAAAGAGAGTCCCTAAGGTAGCTTGGCAGTGAGAGGTTCGGCAGTGGATAGGTTAGTCGAAGGTAATTTAGTGGTCGATGGTAGTTCGGATAGAGGAAGCTCGGATGGATTGACTTTATTAACCACTTGAGTTTCAGGGACATCTTTATCCCCCTCACGTTCGATCTCTTCACCAGCCTTATCATCCGACTCAAGCATAACGTCAGCTCGGGCAGGAATCCCCGTCTAGAGGGAGGAAGTTTTGTCCAGCTTTAACTGCCTCAGAGTTGCATTCCAGCTGTCTCAAAATACATCCTCCGCAATCTGCTTCACCTGGGTCTCGTAATGATCCCCAGCATCCTCAAACCCTTTGTCATACTTGGCCTCAGCCTCCTCTTTCAGTTGCTCCTCCTTCAGCTGAGCTTCGGTTAGAGACGCCATTGCCACAGCTACCGGCTTCTCGGCTTCGGTCAGTCTAAGCCTTAGATCGGCAGCCTCTGCTTCAGCTTTTTAGTAGTCTTTCTCCTTCTGCCTAAGGGGGGTTTGTGTCTCAGAAAGAACGACCTGGCTGTCCTGCGAAGCCTTTTGGAAACCTCTGACCTCCCGATTTCTCTGGTAAAATGTCTCCTTCAGCTTGAAGTGCTTTTACAGAAAGGCACCATGCTGATCTTGCAGGCTATAGAACCGCTGCATAACCTCTAGGCCATGAATGGCCCTCTGAAGAGGATAAATAAAAACAGGCATTAGTAAAGATTTTTTCAAATCAAAGAGTTTGGCATAGTAGACGTACCGCAAACGTCGACTGAACAGCTCCAAGCATCATATTTCTAATGTCGATGCCGTCCAGCTCCTTGACGTTCTTAGGCGGAATAATAGCCTAGAGGGCCCCGATAGCGGCACTGGGGCAACACAACACCGAGTCTTCGACGATTACAGCCCGTTTGTTGATCTTGGGCCGTGTTATGAACTCCTCAGCTAGAGCCCCCTCCGCTGTGCCCTTACCCCTTTCAACTGCAGAAGGCCCTGTCAATTTATCTTGGGTGGCGGGAGTACCTTCGACCTTCGCTCAGGCGGCAACCTTTTCAGCCATTTTCACCAACCTCTTTTCTTCACCGCCTCCTGGGCTACTTGTTCCTCGTCCAGATTAACGACCTCGGCGGTAACAAGAACTTTAGTAAAAGGGGGCACAAAAGGCAGGAGAGGAGCATTGGTGTCGCCAACTTGAGTGACGGCCTCAGCAGAAGATGACGTCGCTCCCTTCCTCTTCCTAGAACCTCTCTGTTCTAGTGTCAGCGTCAAGTCTCGAACTTTAGGGGCCATGTCAACTCCATAGGCAGAGGCAGGGACATCATCAATTGGTGCGGGATTCAGTAGCGGCAGGAGAAGTGAGCGATCCCCAATGTCGTGCCTAGCTCCCTCCGCCTTTTGGGTAGCAATTACGTCGGCAGATACGTCGTTCGTTGCAGTGAAGGATTGGTACCGAATCGGGTAGTTCAGTAATATGTGTGCAGCTCGACCTATCCCTTGTAATTCTCCCTCACCTTTGTATGCCCAGACTAGTTCTAAGGTAGCAAGATCGACACTGAGGTGTTTAGTATCCTTGTCCCTGGGTGCGAAGCTAGCTGGGAAGCACAAAAGCACAGAGTCAAGCAACGAACCAAGGAAAAATTAAACAAAAATGAAAAAAAGAGCAAAGCACATCAGATAGCAAAGAAAGTGGTAGATTTATCCTCCTCGGTGTTCTAGGGCATCTCATTTCTAGTGCCAGTTCCACAGGAATGTCGTCGAATTCCCATGGCCCCCTCACTCTCACTGTGGCATCGTCAATCCTCTTTCCCGAACTAGGAAGGAACTGGACCAGCTTCCTTAACCCATGCCTAGCCCTAAAATAGTACTTGTATCGCTCGATTTTACCATCGTCACCCACCTTCATGGTAGCATAACAACAGTTGAATTCATGAAGACCTAGGTTTAGCCCAAGGCGGCGGTTCAACTTAATCATCCCCTTCATTATTCTGTAACCGTTTGGTAGCAATTGTATTGGGGCAATTTTGTAGTGGCTGAGGAGTCGGGTTAAGAAGTGATGGACTGGAAACCTAAGGCCACCCTTAACTATTGCGATGAGGGGAAATTGAGTCTCCCCTTCGATCACCCTTCAGCCGTCATCATTTGGCCTTACCAAGCCAATATCTACCCCATCTGGGAAATTATACCACTGTTTGAAGGTGGCGATTGCGTTGGAGTGGCTTAGCATTCCCTTAAGTCTGGTGCCCATGGAAGCTAAGGGATTCTAGGGTTCAACCGAAAAAAGTAAAGAAGGAATACAAAGAAAGGGAGGACTTACAGAATGGTTGTCTTCATGAAAGAGACAGAGGCAAGGCGTAAAGGATCTCTGCGCTCAAATAATGGTCATAACCCTTAAGCCTGCGAAAAGAACACCAGCACGGCGGCAACAGGTCTGGGGCAACTCAATGGTCATGTCTCATTCAAAAACCGTCTGACGGTTGACGTCACCGAACCGCTGTGAGACATTAGCCCAAGACCCCTACATTAGGGGCTCTAGGGCTAGGGGCAATTGTGGGTCAAATAAATATGGGCCCAAACCAGCTTGCTGTCGCGCCCAGATTTTTCACACTCGAGGAATACTCACACAAGCGGGAAAAATGCTGTACTCTCTCGTTAGAACTCACCCTCCTAGAAGAATGAGTGCGACTAGGTTTGAATTGAAAATTAATTTGAATAAAGGGCTTTTGAAAAAAGTTTGGAGTCGCCACCTAACTTGATTAAGGTGAGTTAGGTCACCTAAAAACTAAGAATAATTCGAAGACTACACTTAGGGTTTTGGAAAATGATTTTGAAAATATCTCCTCAAGAGAGGGTTTTTAAGAAAAATAGGTTGTTTGGCAACCTTTGGAAAACATTTAGCCCTTTTTAGAAAAATAACTCCTTTTTGGTCTTTGAAATCAGTGATTTAGGTTTGGAGGTTGGTTACGTGTAGGGAAGACGCACTAAGCCATCACCCTACCCCGCCCTTTCGGTACCTACATGTCAATCTACCCTAGATTCACCTATGAGAGTCTACAACCAACTATAGTTCAATCCTATTCACTTTGAAAAAGATGTTTAAAAAGAAACTAACATGATGCATGATATGCAAGAGCAATAAAAGAGAGTTGATTTAGAAAGAGATTTGAAAAGAAGAATTTGATTTAATTTTAGAAGAGATTTGAAAAGATAGAATTGGAATTGGAAAGTTTTAGAAATTGAAAAGTGAGATTTGAAAATAGATTTTTGGATTTGAAAATTGGAAATAAAACATAAAATTGGAAACTTGAAGAAAATTGTAGAATTGGAGCTTTGGAAAGGTTTTGTAGAATTGGACATTTGAAATTTGAAAGAAGTTGTGGAATTTGAAATTTGAAAGAAATTGTGACTGCACCTATGAAGGTTGTCTACGTATCCCTTTGGAGGAATCAGGTCAGTTGTACTTCGGACAAGAGTCCGATTGAAAAAAGATTGATTTGAAAGAAATAAATTGAATTGGAAATTGGATTAGAAAATTGAGATATTGAACTTAGAATAGAAAATTGAAAATTGGAATTTAGAATTTTGGAATTGAAGAGATTGGATTTTGATTTGAAAAGATAGAACTTGGAAGAAAAATTTAGACTTGTTTTGGAAAAATGGAGGTTTAGGAATCCTAGACTTAAGAAAGAGACTTAGGAAAGATTTGACTTGACTTGGAAGGTTTAAGAGATTAGGAAAGATTAGATTTAGAAAATGTTTGAATTAGGAAAGGTCCGATTTAGGAAAGTTTCGAATTAGGAAAGGTCCGATTTAAGAAAGTTTTTAAATTAGGAAAGTTTCATTTTTGGAAAGTTTCGAATTAAGAAGGTTTCGAAACAAGGAAAATTTTGAAGAAAGTTTCAACTTAGGAAAGTTTTAGGTTTAGGAAAGTTTTGGAATTGGAAATTGTTAAATTTAAAAGTGTTTCAAATTAGGAAAGTTTAGTTTAAGAGAGGTTTAGAATTTGAAAAGTTTCAAGTTAAGAAAGTTTTGAATTTGGAAAGTTTAGAATTTTAGAAAGATTTGACATTTAGAAAGTTTAAGATTTTGAAAGTTTTAGAGTTTTTTAGAAAAATCTTGAGATTAGGAAATGTTTGAATTTAGAAAATGTTTGAAAAATTAGATTTGAAAAATTGAGGTTTGGAAAGGGGTAGAATTAGGAAAGATGTGGAAGTTGAGTTTTAAAATTTAGGAAAAGTTTTTATGTTCAAGTTTTGGGAAACTTAAGATTTGGGAAAGGAGAAGTTTAGGAAGGAATCGAATTAGGAAAGATTTGAATTAGGAAGGGATTGGATTTTGATTCTAAAAGAGAAGGTTTGATTTTGTTTCCAAAAAACGGAGGATTGGATCTAGTTTCCTAAACGGGGAGATTGGATTTGGGCAAGGAAAAAGAAGTTTCTAGAAACCCTAGATTTGGAAGTGTATAGTTTTGACGTAGATAAGAGGTTTTTGGAAAGCTAATTTTGACGTAGAAAATAGGAGTTTTTAGAGACCTAGGTTTGGGGCAAGATTGAAAATCATGTTTTTGGAAAGAAAATTAGGGTTTCCTAATTGTGAGTTCTAGGGCTTGACTTGGACTCTAAGGAAAGAGTTTTTTGAAAGTGTGTTTTTTGGAAACAAAGATTTTGAAAGGAAATCCTAGAGAGGAGTTTCTAGAAGAAAGATTTTGGAAAGAGAATTTTTGAAAAGATTTTTGGAAAGAGTGAGTTTTTAGGAAAGTGAATTTAGGGAATGTTTTTAGAAGGTGAATTTTGAGGAGAAAGAGTTTTTGGAAAGAGATCCAAGTAAGGAATTTTTTAGAAAAAGATTTTTAAGAAAGAGATTTAGGAAGAGGTTTTTCTAAGAAGGAAACCTAGGGAATGTTTTTAGAAAGTGGACCTTGAAGAAAGCGTTTTGGAAAGGTGTTTTAAAAAGAGAAGTTTTGGAAAGTAGATTTTTGGAGGGAGTTTTTGAAAACAACTTTGGAAATGAGAGTTTTTGGGAAGTATGTTGAAAAAGAGAGTTTTAGAAAGAGAGACTTTTGAAAAGAGAGTTTTTAGAAGGTGTAAAAACGTCTCACTTTCCTAAAGCAATTCTAACCATAGGAGGGCTAGAACCACTTTAGGAAAGCGGTTTTGAAAACAACAAGATTTGAAAATATGGACCATATTGGTCACTTTGAATGTAACACTTTCCTAAAGCAATCCTAGCCATGGAAAAGCTAGAATCACCCTAGGATTGTGGTTTTGAAAACAAGTTTTGAAAAAGAAAAATTTGATGTAATTTTGAAAACAAGTTTGAAAACGATTTTTGAAAACGATTTTTCGAAGATGCAAGATCATGATATGCATAATGTAAATTTGGGGTCGTGAACATACAAGGTTAAGGCTTCACTACATAATCAAGGGGGCTGGGCCCACGTGGTCTCTAGTTAGACTAGAAGAAAGTCCTTGACACGGTAACTCTCCAATAGCCTAATCCTACACATAGACCGAGAATCCCCTTGTTTCAAGCATGCAAAGAAAGGGGGGGAAAGAGATGAGGGATTAAAATAGAGAAAATCCAAGTGGGTTGGAAAGAGAAGAGAGAAGGGGAAGTGCAGAAATTTAAAGAGAAAGCCTACCGTATGTCTTGTTTATTTTACGCGCCTTGCTTGTCTGTGATCTTCGGTCTTTGTATTCAATCTTCAAGAGTTGTCTTCAAGCTTTAGATTACAGCTCTTCAAGTCTTCGAAGGAGGGTTGAAGGTTAGTGTATGAGTGTATGGGGATGTATAGGAGTGTATATGAGGCTAGGGTTTGTGTATGGTGGCTAGGGTTTGGAAAACCTAAGGAGGCTAGGGTTTAGGAGGTGCTCGAGCTCTGTATATCGAATTATACGATTTTTGGTTTGAGTTTGCGGATCCCTTTCACGTTGGAGGAGGCTCTGTATTTATAGAGGTTGGACAACACTGGCGCCTGTTGTAGTGGCACCAGGCCAGAATTTACGCTAGCGCCACTAGGAGTGGCGCTAGGCCAATTTTTGGCTTGGCGCCAACCATTTAGGAAATATTTAAGGTCGGCAAGCAATGTATCTTTGACTAGATTTGGGCGCCTGTACTAGTGACTACCATGCAATTTTTAGCCTGGCTTCACTAGGAGTGACTCCAGAAAGTTCCGGAATGATTTGAAGAAGCTGAGAATGACCCGAAAGGCCAGAAAAGAGCAGGAGCACTTAAAATAGTGTCCTGGGGGTATTTGACTTGAGAAATGAGGATAAGATGGATCGGAAAGGTTGACCGGGCCTTTAGGGGCAAAACAGTCAATTGGACCGAAAAACTGTCGGGACAGACTCAGATTGTCTCGGAAGAAGACTTGGGATTTGGAAACATTATTTAGAATGTTCCTAAAGGTTGCAGGTTTGATACCCAGAGCCGGTGTGGTCGGAAAAGGAGACCGGCCCACCAAGGGCGAAACGGTCATTTTTGTACCGAGTTTACCGAAACTAACTCGGAACGATCCGGAAAGGTAAAGGAAGGTTGAGAATACTATAAGAAGCAATCTCAGGAGATTACCGGTTTGAAACCCAAAGCCGGTGTGGTCGAAAAAGGAGACCGGCTCACCAGGGGCAAAACAGTCATTTTTGTACCGGGTTGGCCGGAATTGACTCGGAATGATCCGGAAGGATAGAAGAGGATTGAGAATACTATAAGAAGTATTCTCGGGAGGTTACCGATTTGATACCCAGAGCCGGTATGGTTCCCAAGGCATTCGGATGCCTAGGGGCAAAATGGTTATCTTGACCGGAAAGTCTTGAAAAAGGTCCAAGGGGTAGTTTGGTCATTTTTCATCGAAGTGGGCTAACAGACACTGGTGTTGACCTGAGTTTTGAGTGTTTTCGCCACTGTGACGGCAGTCGTCGTGACACAGGGGTTTGTTGGCAATTTCCTATATCGACCTATTTGTAAGTATTTCCGCTACTCTAACGGTTTTGTGAGTAGTTTTGCTACTCGGACCGTCTCGAGGAATAAACTGTCTCGAGAGAGGGATTGGAAAGGGGACTTACCGTCTTCGAAAAGACGTGCCTGAATTGGAACCGTCTCGAGGAATAAACTGTTTCGAGAGTGGGATTGGAAAGGGGTCTTATCATCTTCGAAAAGACGTGCCTGGATTGGAACCGTCTCGAGGAATAAACTGTCCCGAGAGAGGGATTGGAAAGGGGTCTTATCGTCTTCGAGAAGACGTGCCTGGATTGGAACCGTCTCGAGGAATAAACTGTCCCGAGAGAGGGATTGGAAATGGGTCTTATCGTCTCCAAAGAGACGTGCTAAATTGGAATCGTATCGAGGAATAAACTGTCTCGAGAGAGGGGGTTGGAAAGGAAAGGACAATGCCCCTAAGAGCATTTTGGTCATTTTGCCTCTATTTGGGCCTGCGAAGCGATGGACAGATGGGATTTGGACTTAGAAAATCGATTTCGATTAGAATACGCCCACAATGACTTGAAAACAAGTTTGGACGGAGTGTAGACTGCCGAGCGGTTAAAAATAGGGTGCTTACACTTGCAAGCCCAAAAGGATTAGCACTGCCGAATTGGGCCTGGAACGGCCCAAAGGCAATTATTACAGCATAGGCCCAGGTCGTTTTATTAGCCCAAGCTAAAACCCTCGTAGCCTAGCTGAGAGATGTAATCGTGCGAAAGGTCAGAGCATTTAATAGAAAATAGACCCGCATTTAATACGGGTGAGGGGCTGCACACAACAGCGACTCTTGCGTCTGGTTAGTCAAGCTCGAGCATGGTGATAAAGGTGAAATTACGTCTGATCAGCTGGCTCTAGCCGGCATAAACCTGTGCAGCAAGCCATGATTACACGTGTAGGGTCGACAGAGAGCACAACACTATAAGAACATAACATCATGAAGGAACGAGGTATGAACAATTGATTATCTGAGTATTCACAGTCTTTATTCTACTTCTATTCTAAGATCGCTAACTTGACCGTCGGAGTGTGATTGGCCTAAAGAGGGTCAACCCATTCTAACTCCTTTGTCTCTTTACAGAAGGTTGAAAACTCATTGATAGTGGTTAAAGTGATCGGTCAGGCCTTCCTAGAAATCCCACCTACATTAGTTATCCCTCATTTTGTGAAATTACTATTCTAGAGGGATTATATCTCATCCATCTCTTTTTATTTTCAAACATGAAATTAGATAAGGCCCACAGATAACAAATCCGATCTCTTACTGTATTTCCCAAACAAACATGACCTTATAATAGTAAGTAAACTGTAACGGTTAGATATTCCACATAAAATAACAGCGCGATGCACGCAGCTTGAATTTATAAATTTCAATATTCTGGTAGCGAGTGCCCAACACATTAAAACACGAAAAGACATTCATACCCACATTAGCACTGCTTATTTCTCTCTCTAATTTTCTCTCTCTAGCAACCCACCTCTTTCACCACTAAACAATACCACCTTGCTGCCGAAGCCACCCACAGAGTGGTTGCCTCCATCTACAGTGATGTTAGTTACCTGGAATTCCATCTCTCTCATACATATTCTCCTCCTCTTTAGCTACACATCTTTCCCTCTTTTATTCTCTATTAGATCCTCTTTCTTTCACTAAAACCAAATCCCACATTTATAGTTGTATCACCACCATTGGTGGTCAAGACCATCTCATCAGCTAGAATGGTTCTATTTTTCTTTCCCTCACCTAGCCTATAAGCTGCATCATGGTCATTATCTCACTAGCCTTCTTTCTCTAAAACTCCTCACATGACTCAACCTAAACCTCTGCACCTTTATGACTTTCAGAATCCAAAGCCTTCATCTTCAGCTTTTGCTGCCTTTGACCATTAACTCTGCCTAGCATACAACACGTACCACCATGGTTGGTTTGTTTAAGTGCATTCTTGTTCTAGAGAAATCAATTTTTCCGAAACCTTCTTTATACCAACTACTTTCAAAAGCAAACTCAAGAGGAATAACAAAGAATGGAAAGTAAAGCATATTAAGCTAAACATGAGTAAATTACTGCTTTCAACGTATGCCTTGTTTTGGATTATAACAGTGAACACTTATCATGCATTAGGAGGACCACAACAAATTCTCAGCTTGGGATGCACTTGCAAGCCATTTCCAAAGTAAAGGGAAAGCAATTGACATTAGTTAGAGCTTTTTGTGCAAAGTTCAAAAAATGCTCAGCCTTTTGTGATCCATGAGTTACTTGAAGATTAAAGGGTAAGCAATTGGCATTGAGATTAGAGCTAATAGATTGTACTTTTGGTTTAACCATAAAACATACCGAGACTTTCTCTTCTTAAATTTTCTTGAAACCATGAGTTGAAAATCTTCAAACCTAATACCAATTGATTTTCCTAACAAAACTGTTAGAATTATTAATTTGTTCATAGCAGCCATCAACCACAACTCGATCTGCTAAATTTGCTTTTGTGCTTAGAGTTTAGATTTCCTTAGCATTTCTAAAATGGGAGTGATTGGTTGATGTTTTCGTCCATGGTCGAGAAAAAAAAAGAAAGATAGATTACATGCCAGGTTAACGAACTGGTTAGTGCTAGGGGTGGATCTACTATATGCCCAGGGGGGGTAGCTCAACTTTTGAAAAATTTTTTTTACCCAACTTTAAAAATATTTTTCAGTTTGCCCCCCTTGAAAATTAAAAAATGTCCCCTTTGAAATAATTAATTTGTTTAGGGGCCTATCTAAAATTATACAAAAATTTTCCTACTATTACAGAGAGCAGAGAGAATTTCAATTTGTTTGGTATTCTCTCTCTCTCTCTCTCTTTGTGATTCTCCTTCCCGTCAAGGCATCAATGGTAGGGATTCGGCAAACCGCGACAGGTTCTTCGGTAAGTCAATAAACCCACTCTCTCTTTCTATGTCTTTCTCTCTCTGACTCTTTCTTCCTCTCATATATATATATATATATAGATATATATCAATACATATACATAATAATGAGATTTACTTTTTCTCTTTAGATTGTGGTGTGCCTGAGAGTGAATGAGTGATGATTATGATTTATGATGGCAGGGCCCACATATACCCCTTTTGCCAGACACAAGTGCTAACAGTCATTAAACCCTAATTTCATAATCATATTTGACCCTCAATTGTTAAAGACTTGCGACTGTTGATTGGAAATATTTGTGCAAAGGTAAGTTTATGGGATTTTTGTTATGTTCTTATGCATTTGGTTTTCTCAATTTCAGAATCTATGTATGATTATTTTCATTGTATTTTTTCTCTTAGATTTTGTTTTATTAGTTTGTGTAAGGGGGGGTCCAAGACTTCAATTGGATTTGATTATTCTTTTCCTTCAATTTTTATCTGGTTCAAGAAAAACCTGGTGCGGTAAGATTCATCGCTTTCTTAGAAATATTTATTCGTTATTTTCAACTGTGTATAATCTATATACATTTTGGTTTTATATTATGAAATGATCTGGAAATGAAAATGACATTTTACTTATTTTTTTATATTTGGAACTTCTGCATCTCAAATTCCATAATGTTGCTTGGGTTGAATTTGAAAATTGGTGGTCCCTAAGCGAAATTGTGCCTACTAGGAGTCTAGGAGGCTTTTTGATTTGTTTGGTGTTTCATAAAATGAAAAAGGCAGTCTATTGTTCTGCATCTGTTTGCTATATTTTTTTGATCTGCATCTATTTGTTGCATTTTTTTTTCCCTTGTAGAGTCTATTGTTCAGTTCATTATTTTATATATGTTTTACTTAGAATGAACAATGTTATGTGTAGGTTATTCTGATTGAAGTTAGTTAAACAGTCATGGAAAAATATTTCAAAAGAAAATCAAATCTAGAAATATCAAATCCTCAAAATGAAGATGATAATTCTTCTTCTTCGAAACAAAGCTGTGTAGAAATCAACTTGGTAGACCTTCCTGCAGATCCAGGGCTACGAACTAGGATTATGGATTACAATCCTAATGATCGAGGCCAAATTCGTAGAGCATATCTACAAAGGGGTCCTTGTTAACCTTGTAGCAAGGATTTGCCACAAACAAAATTTGAAAAATCCCTAAGATGGTTCAATTAGGCTTGGTATAGTGAATTTTCTACTTGGTTAGAGTATAGTAAAACAAAAGATGCTGCATTCTGTATATCTTGTTATCTTTTTAAACTTGATATCGAAGATCAGGCCGCGGGGGGGGGGGATCTTTTATTGGTGAGGGCTTCTCAAATTAGAAGAAGAAACACAAATTTCAAATTCATGTGGGAGGCCCCAATAGTGCTCATAACCAAGCTTTGAGTAAATATCAAGACTTGTTGAACCAAAAGCAGCATATTCAAACTGTTGTTGTTAAGCAATTAGACCAAGCTCGACTTGAATACCGAACTCGCTTAAATGCATTAATTGACTGTGTTCGTTTTCTGCTAAGACAAGGACTTCCTTTCCGTGGTCATGATGAATCTGAAAATTCAAGTAGCCAAGGAAATTTTCTTGAACTTTTGAAGTTTCTTGCTGACCACAACGAAGAGATCAAAGCAGTTGCATTGAATAATGCTCCACAAAATCACAAATTGGCAGCTCCAGATATTCAAAAAGATATTGTAAGTGTAGTTGCATCTAAAACAATTAATGTGATTATTCGAGAGCTTGGTGATGCACTTTTTTCTGTTTTGATTGATTAAGCTCGTGATGTTTCAACTAAAGGGCAAATAGTAGTTACAATACGATATGTGGACACAAAAGGGCATGTGATTGAACGCTTTTTAGGTATTGAACATGTTGCAAATACTAGTGCTCTTTCACTCAAGAAAGCTCTAGAAGATTTATTTTGTAGATATGGATTAAGTATTTCTAAATTACGTGGGCACGGTTATGATGGGGCTAGTAATATGCAGGGTGAGTTAAATGGTCTTAAAGCGCTTATATTGAAGGAGAGTCCATCTGCATATTATGTTCACTGCTTTGCTCATCAACTGTAATTAGCTCTTATGGCAGTGACAAAGAATCATGATAAGATTGCCTTGCTCTTTAGTTTGGTTAGTAATGTGTTGAATGTTGTTGAAGCATCATGTAAACATCGAGATATTCTTAGGGAGAAACAAGCTGCAAAAGTTGTTGAGGCACTTAATAAAGGAGAACTTTCTAGTGGGCAAGGCTTAAATAAGGAAACCAGTCTCAAACGTTCGGGTGATACACGTTGGGGCTCACACTATAATACTTTGATTAGCTTGATTGATATGTTCTCAGCAGTGATTGATGTTCTTGAAATGATTTCAGATGATGGTTCAAATTCATAATAACGAGCATAAGCAAATGTCTTATTGCACTCAATACAATCTTTTGAGTTTGTATTCAATCTTCATTTGATGAGAAAAATATTAGGAATTACAAATGAGTTATCATAGGCATTACAAAGAAAAAACCAAGATACTGTGAATGCCATGGCTTTAGTTTAAGTGTCCAAAAAGTTACTTCAAACAATGAGGGAAAGTCAGTGTAGCTGTTTACTTGATGACGTTTCATGTTTTTGTGAAAAACATGAAATTGATGCTCCTAATATGGTGGATGTGTTTATAACTCGAGGATGAAGAAGGTGTAAAGCTCAAGAAATGACAAACTTACATCATTATCGCGTCAAGCTATTCTACATCATTATAGATATGCAACTTCAAGAACTAAATGCTCGTTTTACTAAGTCCAACACGGAGTTACTTCTTTGTATGGCATGCTTGAGTCCATCTCACTCATTTTCTAACTTTGACAAGAGAAAATTGATCCACCTCGCCGAATTGTATCCAAAAGAGTTCTCTTCAATAGAGTTATTGGTACTTCATGATCAACTTGATACTTATACTTATATTATTGACATGCAGTCTAACAAAGACTTCTCAAAGGTGAATGGAATTAGTAATCTTGCCAAAAAAATGGTGGAAACTGGAAGAGACAAAGTGTATCCATTAGTTTACTTGCTTTTGACTTTGGCATTAGTCTTATCGGTTGCAACTGCTACTATTGAGAGGGCATTTTCAGCAATGAATATAGTGAAGAATCGATTACGTAACAGGATGAGTGATGAATGGATGAAAAATAGCTTGATTGTATACATAGAGAAAGATATTTTTGATTGCATTGATAATGAAACTATCATGCAAAACTTTCAAAAGATGAAAACTCATTTAGGTCAATTGTAAAAGTGTATATTACTAAGTTTATTAATGAATTTAGAATTTTGTGTTTGTTAGCTCAAAAGATTTATGTCAACTTACTGTTATGATGAAAAAAAAATTTAAGGTGTGATTAATATTCTCCCCCCCCACCCCCCCCCCCCCCCCCCCCCCCCCCCCCCCCCCCCCCCCCCCCCCCCCCCCCCCCCCCGGGGATGTATTTCCTAGCTTCGCCACTGGTTAGGGCTAAGGTTGTTAGGAGTAAGAAAAGATATAGGTGGATTAAGGAGGTTTTGGCCGGAGGTGGAGAAGAAGATGACTAGTGACTATGGCTAGAGATGAAGGAGAACACTAGAGGAGGAAGAAAAAGAGAGAAATGGTTGGATGGGGAGAGAGAAAACTAGACAAATTAGAAAATAAAAAGGAGATATTAGACATTTCACCAATTGCTGTTAGTTTGGATGGAAAGTCTAACAATTACAATTTTACACATCACCACGAGGGGTTTAATGTCATAAAATGAACCTTAAAGAGGTTCCGTGTTTTTGGGCCTAACCTCAAGGGTGTAAAGTATAATTTACCCATATATATACTATGTAAGAGGATGAAATGTTTGAAAATTGCTATGTATACTATTATGAATACCACTCTAAAATGAACCAAGTTAGTAAAGCTCAACTCCTATTTGAATCATAGTTGTTAATCTTGCACTATATTGGGTGGTACTGTAAAATCTTAACTTGCTTAATGTCATGTTTAGCTAAATTACATACATTCTAGTGTGTAATTACACTAATTGAAGAGCTTAATTAACATGTTTTAATGAGAGCATGCCATTGGGGGATTATTATATTTTTGAGCATGATTAGTAGACTTAATCTATGATTAATTAGCTTAATTAATCTATATATTTAGCTTATGTTAACGATGATTAATTATCATAAGTGTAATTAATTACGCTAATAATGTGAATTAGGGAAGCAAGGAGGAGCTAGGTGTGTGGCACCTAGGTGTGTGCTTCAATAGGAGGAGTGTGCTTGTTACTAGCATTATGTGTGCATGTGTGACATGTGTAGCTATAGATACAAGTTGTATGTATAGTTGTTGTAAGCATCCCATTTTTGTTCACTCAGCAATCTCCGGCCCGACCGGGTTCGGTTTCCAACATCACTACATATACAGGTTCAGGATAAGCCTTTCAATCTCTAATCTAACCAACGGGTCGCTTCTTGGGTCCACAAGGACTCGCTGGAGCCATAAGCACCATCATTCCACGCAGCTTTTCGGACTGGGTGGTCTTGGAAACCTACGCCATCCAGGTAGCTTCCCGGGATCGGGCGATCTCGAGGACCAACACCTCATCAAATTCCAGACGGTTCACTTCTGGCGCCTGCTAGCCTACCAACGTAGAATGTCAGTCATTTGGTAGCTCTCCGAGACCGGGCGTTCTTAGAGACCAACACCACCCTTCTAGGTAGCTTTCTAGGACCAGACGTTCTCAGGAACCAACACCACCCCGACAGGTAATTCCTTAAGAACAGGCGTTCTTAGAGACCAACATCGCACAGGTAGTTTTTCGAGACCGAGCGATCTCGGGAATCAACACCTAGGTCAACACCGGTGCCTGCTAGCCCGACTCGGTGAAAAATGACCAAACCTACCCCTTTGGGCCTCTAGGCACATTTTGGAAAAGTTAAAAATCCCTCAAAACGATAAGTCCATCCTTCTAAAAATGTTGTTAAATCATTAGGCGTCCCCCGCATGCCGTTTGGTCCAAATTCGGTCCTATTCCAACCCACTCCGGTCAAAATGACCGTTTTGTCCCTAGAAGCTCAAATATACCCCGAAACAGCACCGGCCTTGGGATTTCGAGCAGAGGATTTCACCACACACCCTTGTTTAACCCAAGGAGGACCCTACGACACTAAGCTCACATGACTCGATAAAAGTTCCCTAGAGCGTCTCGTTGACGCTCCGCCCAAATTATCGTTTTCCCTGATTCCTTAGTTATAACGCACCGTCAACTGACTTGAGAAATGCGTAAATCAGGGAATTCTCGAAAGCTCGTTCATAGATCTTTTCGTCGATACGGTTCGATTGGATAGATCGCTTTTCGAAGCCCTTCATCGTATGGCTCAAACACTGCTACTTTCGACGACCCCTGGAGCGTCTCGCAGACGCTCCACCAAGGTTGACTTTTTTCCTAATTCCCTAATTAAAACGCACCGTCAAATGACTTGAGAAATGCGTAAATCTGAGAATTCCTAAAAGTATTTCCAGAGTACTTTCCATCGGTACGGTCCGATCGAATGGATCACTTCCCGAAGGCCTCGATCATACGAAATGAAGACATCTACTTTCAAACACCCCCGGAGCGTATCACAGACGTTCCGTAAAAGTGACCTTTTTGGCACATTTCCCAAGACGATATCTCACACTTCTAAACATAATTCAAACTTTCTAAAAACATGAAGGTCCACCGGAAGCCTCGGGAGAACATCCCGAGTATAACCGATTCTTCCGAAATCTTCCCGATTGATTTAATTATCGAGACAAAGTTTGGATGAACCTTCCCGGTGATGGAGCGTATGCTATGTGTGCTCAAATTTTGATCAGATCGCCCAACTTTCGATCAACAGTCCAGATTTATCCAGTACAATGGGTGCCACGTGTCATTCTGGCAATGGAACAGTACCTGCGCATGTCCTACATGTGCAAGGCCAAAATTTGGCCAAGCGCATGTATTACATGCGCCAGGCCTGTTCCGGATTGCCTATAAATAGAGGCCTCCCCCTTTGTATATTTCAAGTCCAAAATTAATGCGAAGTTTTGCTGAAATCACTCCAGAAACTCGAATCCTTACATATATTCCACCCTTCCAACACTTAGGCTAGATTCTACCTCTCTCAAGTCTATACACTCCATATACAATGCCTCATACACACTTACACACTCCACTCTAGCCTCTCAAGCCCTCTTGAAGTCACTCAAGCTCCAATCAAGATATCCATTGAAGACTACAAGTGTAGTGAAGGCAAAAGGTGGTATCCCTTTTACATTTGTGCTCTCCCCCACTTTTCTCTTTTCCCTCCTAGCCTACTTAGGCTATTCTCTATTTTAATCCCCATCTTCAACCCCCCTTTTTTGCATGCTTGAGCCAAGAGGGCTCTTAGATCATGCCTACAGGAAAGCAAGTGAGAGTAACCGTGTAGGGGGACCTCTCATTAGCCTACTTTAAGATGGTATGGCCTAGGAGCCCCTTGTTTATGTGGTATAGCCTAAAAGCCTTGTATGTGAATCATGACCCCTTGCATATTGCTATTTTGATCATGTCATGTGTTCTTGGCTTCATTTTATGCTTATTGTCATGTTCCACAATGCTTACATTGCTCTTAATTTTATGCCATTTCTAAGCTCTATATTTCTTTCAAAAATTGTTCCAAAAGTTGGTCCCCTGAAGTTTAGGATGAGACCTTAGGAGTCATGCTTTAGAAAATTCCTCACTACCTCCTAATTCACACTTTTGCATCATTGTATTTCAACTTGCATAAAAGTTGTTTTCAAACTCTCTAATTTTCAGGGTTTCCATTCTCTCAAATTTAGTGGTTAAAATGGCCCCATGGAACCCTTTCTTGAGTGGTCTCCCTTTATATTGGTCATAGGAGCCCTAAATTGTTAGAATGGTTCCCTTTTCTCTTTATGCTTGCCTAAGAATGATGTTCAAACTCTTTGATTTCTATGGTTCCTATTCTCTCAAGTTTAGTGGTTGGAATGACCCCATGGAACCCTTTCTTGAGTGGTCTACCTTTTGTTGGCTATATGAACCCTCTCTTGATGGAATGTTTCCCTTGAAAAGTGGTTTTCAAAATCCTTCTCAAAAGATGATTTTAAAAAATGCATTCTCTCCATGTTTACATCAAAAATGATTTTTCAAAAATCGCCATCATGATGTTGATTTTTTAAACCCCCTCTTGTCAAGATAAAGGTTATAATGGCTATGAGGAAACTTTTCTTGGAATAGTCTCTAATCACCAACCATATAAACCATACTCTTGGTTAGGGTCAAAATTTTCATGGAAATGATCTTCAAAAAGATTGCCAACCAAAGTCCATTGCATATCATGTTTTGTTTTCAAAATTCTTTCTAAGAATGCATCAAAACAACTTTCAAAACCATTCTCCAATCTAACCCTAGGTTAACTTGACCCTAGTTGTCCAACCCTAGGTTAACTTGACCCTAGTTGCCCAACCCTAGGTTAACTTGACCCTAGTTGCCCAGCCCTAGGTTAACTTGACCCTAGTTCACTCACCCTAGGTTAATTTAACCCTAGTTAGTTAACCTTAAGTCACCTTAACCTTAGGTTAACCTAACCCCAATTAGTGAACCTTAGGTCACCCTTAACCGTAGGCTAACCTAACCTAGGTTAGTATACTTCAAGGTTCCAACTCTTGAACGCTTTTCTAAATAATCACTCAATTTTAAACCATTCTCATAACCCGTTTTTTCCAAAACCTTCTACTCTCTTGATTTCAAAACAACCAACTCCCTAAACTCTTCAAATGTTCTTACCCTCCATCTTTAAGACATTTCCAAAAATGTTTTCAAAAGGTTACAAACCTAAGGTGTCCCTAGCCCTCTCATGACTAAGGATTCTAAAGAAAAGTGATATATCAATAACAACCTCCAAGGTTGTCTATATTAGGATTCTAAACCCTTAGCCATTTCCAAAAATCACTTTCAAAAACAAATTCATCAAAACATTCCAAAGTCATACCTCCAAGGTTCTCAAAACAAGACTTCAAAAACACTTCCAAGTTCTCTTGAGTCATTCCAAAGCATTTTTTCAAAAATCCCTTAAGTAGATCCAAAAAAATTTTCACATTTTCAAAGCACTCTACCATCCAATTTTGAGTCAAAGCTTCCAAAGACCTCAAAGTGTCTTAAACTTTTCCAAAGACCCCAAAGAGTCTTCAACTTCCAAAGACCTCAAAGCGTCTTAAACTTTTCAAAAGACCTCAAAGCATCTTAAACTTTTTCAAAGACCTCAAAGCGTCTTAAACTTTTTCAAAGATCTCAAAATGTCTTAAACCTTTCAAAGGCCTTAAAGTGCCTATTTTCCATCGGGCTCTTGCCCGAACTACGAATGACCTGATTCTCGCCAAATGAGATACGTAGGCAACCTAAAATGGTGCGGTCATAACTTTTATTTCAATTCCAATCCCTTTTTCAAAAATTCCAATCAATTCAAAGTTTCTATTCTAAACTCTTTCAAAACCCTTATTATTTTCAAACTTCTTCCAAAAACTTGCATCATGTATCATCCATCCGAAAAGTGATGATTAAACCCCGTTTTCAAAATTCTAAAGTGGATATTAAGTGGACAATAGTAACCAGTTTTCTAGTAAGTGAACCAAAGGTGATTAGACATGTAGGTACTGAAAGGGCGGGGTAGGGTGATGATCTTAGGATATCTTCCCTACACGTAACCAACCCCTGGACCATAGATTTCTGTTTTCAAATGACCAAAATGGAGTTACTTTCCAAAAGGGCTTAAATTTTTCCAAAGGTTGCCAAATAACAAATTTTCCTAAAAACCCTCTCTTGAGGGAGTTTTTCAAAACCCCTTCCAAAAAATCCTAAGTTTAATCTTCAGATTAACATTTAGTTTTAGGTGCCCTAACCCTAACTCACCTTAATCAAGTTAGGTGGCGACTCCTATTTTTCTAAAAAGCCTTTAGTCAAACCAATTTTCAAACCTAGTCGCACTTGTCCTTCTAGGGGGACGAGTTCTAGTGACAGAGTTTCGTGCTTTAGGGTCTCCGAGCCGAAAGGACCTTGGACATCCAAAAATCGGGGCGCGACAGTTGTCTTTAAGCCAAGAGAGGAGAGAGAAGCTTGTGTAGTAATTGTGTTTGCTAAAAGAAAAAGTGAGAGAAAAGAGAGAAAAATAAGAGAGAGGAAGAGGAAGAAGAAGAGATTGAAGGAGAAGGCTTGAATTTTCATTGTTGAGGTGAGAATCTTTATGCTTATGCTTGATTCATTGTGCTCTTGTTGATTATTGCATGCTAGCATACTCTTTCATGTCATAGAGGCGAGAATTGAGGTGAGGTGTGGTGAAGTGTTTAGGATTTCCCAGGAGGAAGCCTTGAATCTTTATGTTGTGGATGTTTTTGGTGTTTGAGAACTTGTTTATGGCTTTAGAACTTCATATTAAACGTTAGGAGAACTTCTTGTTGTGTTGGGATTCCATGGGAGGTTTAAACCATGTTTTAGAAGTTGCATTTTAGACTAAGCAGGGAGAAGGGTGCATTGGCGCCCTTGGAGGGTGCTTAGTGGCGCAGTGGGCTGCCCGGGTGCGCCTAGTGGCGCTCTTCTAGGCTATAGCTACATCTCACTTTGGTAAAATGGTCATATCTCACTTTAAAAACTCGAAATGCTGCAACGTTTAAAGTGTTGGAAAGTAAATTCATAGATCTTTCTATTGATATGAAGCTTGTACTCTAACTCCTTGTAAATTGAGAGATATTGCAGTTTAAAGTCGATAAAAAATTATTGTCAGTAACACTGTTTTTTAGAAGTTTAGTCCATCTTTCATTGGACATAACTTTCTTAACCGGAATGTATTTTTGACTTATGACCTATCAAATTAAAGGTCTTTAAACCTACTTTTATATAAAACTGATCTAGAATGTTAATTCATTATTTTGAAGTTGACGTGATTCAAAGAGTAAGTCTGTGTTGAGGGACTAATGTTCCAGCTTTCAAGTTTTGTACTTATGTTATGCATTGGCACACTTATATGGTATTCTAATATGATATTAGAAGTATCATTTTGGATGCTTACTGAATTATGATGTACTATATGCTTCACAAATTTGTTATGGTGGTGAATGTTAGGTATAGAAGCAATTCAAGACACTCTGGTCCAAGCTAAGGAGTGACATCATTTTAGTTGTAAGTGGTATAAGGTGGGGAGGTTTAAAATAGTCATATTCATATTGAAGTGAATATATTATTGTTAATGGTAATGATGATTATTAATGTTGTTGTTGTTGCTACTGTTAATGTTGATTGTGTAGGATGTTTAAGATAATCCTTCTCTTATTGAATTGGATATCTTATTGCCTATGTTGGTTATGATTGTGGAATGATTGTTCGCTTATGAGGTGACATTGCATACAATATATATTGTGTGCATATCTTGGATTGTACGAAGGAGGTTTAGTCGATGTAGGACTAGCCTAAGGTTTAGCCGATGTAGGGTTAACCTAAAGGGTATTGATGTGGAATATCCTTGATAACAAGACAACAATATATTGGGCCAATGTTATCAAAATAGCGCACAATTATGTGGTGTATTATTTATTGCATCACAAGAGACATTTCTTATTGTCAATGGTGGATTATCTATTAATAATTAACTTAGTGGTTATTTATCATTCATTCTTTTATGAGTATTGATTATTTTTGTGAGCATGTTGATATATAGCTTACACTCACACAAGTTGTTTTACAAGTGAGATGGAGAGGGTGATTAAGTCCACTGCTGTTGCTGTCATTGTTGATGTCATGTTGGAGAGCTTTGGGAGCTCTTTTAGTTTTGTTGGACTTGTGTTTGCTGTATATTGAATGAGAGTTTGGAGTTTATTTATATTTGGTTTGTAATTATTATGAGTTTAACTTATAGTTCTCTTTTATGATGTATGTTGGATGAGTATAAGTTTATTTGAATTATAAAATTGTATAAAAAAGTTAAGCTATTCTAAGCTCGATTGTGATCTGTTTGACTAGAGTTCGTTTAAGATTGACTCGAAATATAAATAAACCAAACTTGAACATATGTTGAAACTTGTTAAGTTTTAAAGCTAATAAAGAATAACCCACGGCTTGGCTTGACTTGGTACGTTTACTGGCTGCATAATAAGACTCTCATATGAGAGGTAGAATTGTGAATTTAATTGCTTGTTAGATTTCTAGTTGAATTTGAAAAAAAACAAAATTAACTACAACATGAAATGCCTGGAATAAACCTTCTACAATTTGTTACAAAAATAAATAAATAATAATTTCTAGTTAGACTATTTTAGAAGTAGTGTATAAGTTTTGACTTCTTTGTCTCAGTTGTCGTGCCCAGATTTTTCGCACTCGAGGAATACTCACACAAGCGGGAAAAATACTGTACTCTCTCGTTAGAACTCATCCTCCTAGAAGAATGAGTGCGACTGGGTTTGAATTAAAAATCGATTTGAATAAAGGGCTTTTGAAAAAGATTCGGATTCGCCACCTAACTTGATTAAGGTGAGTTAGGTCACCTAAAAACTAAGAATAATCCGAAGACTACACTTAGGGTTTTGGAAAACGATTTGAAAATATCTCCTCAAGAGAGGGTTTTTTTAGGAAAACGTGTTATTTGGCAACCTTTGGAAGATATTTAGCCCTTTTTAGAAAAATAACTCCTTTTTGGTCTTTGAAAACAGTGATCCTAGGTTCGGAGGTTGGTTACGTGTAGGGAAGACGCACTAAGCCATCACCCTACCCCGCCCTTTCGGTACCTACATGTCAATCTACTCTAGATTCACCTATGAGAGTCTTCGACTAACTATCGTTCAATCTTATTCACTTTGAAAAACAATGTTTGAAAAGAAACTAACATGATATATGATATGCAAGTGCAAGTTAAGAGAATTGAAAAAATAGATTTGAAAAGAGATTGATTTGAAATTGATTTGATTTGAAAATAGATTTGAAGAGATGGAATTGAAATTGAAAAGTTTGAAAATTTGAAAATAGAAATTTTGAAATTGAAATTTTGAAAATAGATTGGAATTTGAGATTTGAAAATATGGAGACCGCACCCATGAGGGTGGAATTGAAAGTTTGAAAAGTATTGTGACCGCACCTATGAAGGTTGCCTACGTATCCCTTTGGGGGAATCAGGTCAGTTGTAGTTCGGACCGGAGTCCGATTGAAAATAGAAGGTTGGATTGGAAGAAAAAGATTGAATTGGAAATTGAATTTGATTTGAAATTAGAAGAGGAGATTGGAATTTGAAATTGAGAAGATTGGACTTTGATTTGAAAAGATAGATTTGGACTTGTTTTGGAAAGAGAAGGTTTAAGAAACATAGACTTAAGAAAGATGAGACTTAGGAAAGACTTGAGAGTTTAAGAAAGATTGGATTTAGGAAAGGTTCGAATTAGGAAAATTCCGAATTAGGAAAGTTTCATTTTTGAAAAGTTTTGAAATTAGGAAAGTTTGAAATTTAGGAAAGTTTTCACTTTAGGAAAGTTTTGAAATAGGAAAGTATTGAATTTAGAAATGTTTTGAATTAGGAAAATTTTAGTTTAAGAAAGGATTAGAATTTAGAAAGTTTCAAGTTAAGAAAGTTTTGAATTTTGAAATGTTTTGAAAAAGAGAAGTTTTGAAAGTGGAAAAATTTAGAAAACAAGAAAGCTTTGAAAATAATAATGTTTTGAGTTTAGAAAATTTTAGATTTGGAAAGATTTGAAGTTTAGGAAAGTTTAGAATTTAGAAAGTTTTTAGATAGGGAAGTTTCAACTTAGGAAGGTTTGAAATTTGGAAAGTTTAAGATTTGGAGAGTTTTAGAGTTTGAGTTTTAGAAAATCTTGAAATTAGGAAAGGTTTGAATCTAGAGAAGGTTTGAAAACTTAGATTTGGAAAGTTAAGATTTGCAAAGAGGGTAGAATTAGGAAAGGATTGAATTTTAGGGAAGATTTGGAAACTTAATGTTTAAAGAAAGATTTGAAAGTTTTAGGAAATTTAAGATTTAGGAAAGTGGAAGTTTAGGAATGATTTGAATTAGGAAAGAGTTGGATTTTGAAATTTAGGGAAAGATTTAAAATTTAGGTTTAGGAAACTTATGGTTTAGGAAGGAATTGAATTAAGAAAGGTTTGGATTAGGAAGGGATTAGATTTGGTTTCTAAAAGCAAAGGTTTGATTTTGTTTCCAAAAACGGAGGATGGGATCTACTTTCCTAAACGGGGGAATTGGATTTGGCTTCCTAAAGGGAAGATTTGATTTACAAGGATTTGAAAAGGGGAGTTTCTAGAAACCCTAGATTTGAAAAACTATAGTTTTGACGTAGAAAAGGAGTTTTGGAAATGTGTATAGTTTGGATGTGAAAACAAGAGGTTTTGGAAACTTAGGTTTGGGGCAAGTTTGAAAACCATGTTTTTGGAAAGAAAATTAAGGTTTCTTAATGGTGGGTTCTAGGGCTTGACTTGGGCTTTAAGAAAAGAGGATTTTTGGAAAGTGCATTTTTGGAAACGAAGGTTTGGAAGGAAATCCTAAGGAGGAGTTTTTGGAAAGTAAATTTGGAAAGAGAGTTTTTGGAAAGATTTTTGGAGAGAGTTTTTCTAGGAAGGTTTTTGGTAGAAGATTGCCAAAGAGAGTTTTTGGAAAGATTTTTGGGGAACGTTTTTAGAAAGTGGATTTTGAGGAGAGGATTTTGGAAAAGAGTTGAAAAATGGAGTTTTGAAAAATAGATTTTGGAAGGGAGTTTTGGAAAACCATTTTGGAGAGGAGAGTTTTAGGAAAGTATGTTGAAAAAGAGATTTTTAGGAAGAGGGATTTGGAAAAAGAGTTTTTAGAAGGTATAAAAACATCTCACTTTCCTAAAGCAATTCTAACCATAAGAGGGCTAGAACCACTTTAGGAAAGCGGTTTTGAAAATAACAAGATTTGAAAATATGGACCATATTGGTCACTTTAAATGTAACACTTTCCTAAAGTAATCCTAGCCATGGAAAAGCTAGAATTACCCTATGATTGTGATTTTGAAAACATATTTTGAGAAAGAGATTTTGATGCAATTTTGAAAACAAGTTTGAAAACGGTTTTGAAAATGAGTTTGAAAACGAATTTTGAAAGATGCAAGATTATGATATGCACAATGCAATTTTGGGGTCGTGAACATACAAGGCTAAGGCTTCACCACATAATCAAGGGGGCCGGACCCACGTGGTCTCTGGTTAGACTAGAAGAAAGCCCTCGACACGATGACTCTCCAATAGCCTAATCCTACACATGGACCGGGAATCCCCTTGTTTCAAGCATGCAAAGAAAGGGGGGGTAAGAGATAAGGGATTAAAATAGAGAAAACCCAAGTGGGTTAGGAGAGAGAAGAGAAAGGGGGGAAGTGCGGAAATTTAAATAGGGAGCCTACCGTATGTCTTGTTTATTTTGCGCGCCGTGCTGTCTTCGGTCTTCGGTCTTTGTCTTGATCTTCACCTTCAGTCTTCAAGCTTTGGATTGCAGCTCTTCAAGTCTTCGAAGGAGGGTGGAAGGTTAGTGTATGAGCGTATAGGGGTGTGTATGAGTGTATAGGAGGCTAGGGTTTGTGTAGGGTGGCTAGGGTTTGGAAAACCTAGGGAAGCTAGGGTTTTGGAGGTGCTCGAGCTCTGTATATCGAAATTTATGATTTTTAGGTTGAGTTTACGGACCCTTTTCACGTTGAATGAGGCTTTGTATTTATAGAGGTTGAACAACACTAGCGCTTGTTGCAGTAGCACCAGGCCAAAGTTTACACTGGTGCCACTAGGAGTGGCGCCAGCCATTTAGGAAATGTTTAAGGTCGGCAAGCAACGTATGTTTGACTAGATTTGGGCGCCTGTACTAGTGACTACCATGTAATTTTTAGCCTAGCTTCACTAGGAGTGACTCCGGAAAGTCCGGGAATGATTTGAAGAAGTCGGGAATGACCTGGAAGGCTGGAAAGGAGCAGGAACACTTAAAATAGTGTCGTTGAGGTATTTGACTTGAAAAGTGAGGATAAGATGTGTCGAAAAAGTTGACCGGGCCTTTAGGGGCAAAACGGTCAATCGAACCGGGAAATTGCCGGGACAAACTCAGACTGTCCCGGAAGAAGACTTGGGATCTGAAAACATTATTCAGAATATTCCCAGGGGTTTCCGGTTTGATTCCCAGAGCCGGCATGGTCGGAAAAGGAGACCGGCCCACCAGGGGCAAAACGGTCATTTTGTACCGGGTTGGCCGGAACTGACTCAGAATGATCCGGAAAGGTAAAAGGAGGTTGAGAACACTATAAAAAGTAGTCTCAGGAGGTTACCGGTTTGATACCCGGAGTCGGTGTGGTTCCCGGGGCATTCGGATGCCTAGGGGCAAAATGGTCATCTTGACCGGAAAGTCTCGGAAAAGGTCCAAAGGGCAGTTTGGTCATTTTTCACCGAAGTGGGCTAACAAACACTGGTGTTGACCTGGGTTTTGAGTGTTTCCGCCACTCTAACGGCGGTCGTCGTGACACAGAAGTTTGTTGCCAATTCCTTATATCGACCTATTTGTGAGTATTTCCGCTACTCTAACGGTTTTGTGAGTAGTTTCGCTACTCGGACTGTCTCGAGAGAGGGATTGGAAAGAGGACTTATCGTCTCCGAAGAGACGTGCCTAAGTTGGAACCGTCTTGAGGAATAAACTGTCTCGAGAGAGGGATTGGAAAGGGGTCTTACCGTCTTTGAAAAGACGTGCCTGGGATTGGAACCGTCTCGAGGAATAAACTGTCTCGAGAGAGGGATTGGAAAGGGGTCTAATCGTCTCCGAAGAGACGTGCCTGAGTTGGAACCGTCTCGATGAATAAACTGTCTCGAGAGAGGGATTGGAAAAGGGTCTTACCATCTTCAAAAAGACGTACCTGGGATTGGAACTGTCTCGAGGAATAAACTGTCTCGAGAGAGGGATTGGAAAGGGGTCTTACCGTCTCCAAAGAGACGTGCCTGAATTGGAACCATCTCGAGGAATATACTGTCTCGAGAGAGGGATTGAAAAGGGGTCTTACCGTCTCCGAAGAGAGGTGCCTGGATTGAAACCGTCTCGAGGAATAAACTGTCTCGAGAGTGGGATTGGAAAAGGGGTCTTACCGTCTTCGAGGAGACGTGCCTGGGTTGGAATAAGAAAGGACAATGCCCTTAAGGGCATTTTGGATATTTTGCCTCTATTTAGGCCTGACAGGCCTGCGAAGCGATGGAAAGATGGGATTTGGACCTAGAGAATTGGTTTTGATAGGAATATGCCCACAATGACTTGAACACAAGTCTGGACGGAGTGTAGATTGTCGAGCGGTCAAAAATGAGGTGCTTACATCAGTATGGTTGTTTAATGTATGTATAACTGTCTTAGGATAACAAAGAAAAATTATAATAACACAAGGTTTGTTACAATTATAAATAGGCCTCTTCAACTTTATGAAATAACAATGTTTTTTTATTCAACACAAAATTTAACATAGCAAATAATTTTGTAATTTTACCTTTACTTATTTAATAAACTTATTTTTTCACATTTGTTCATCTTCCTCTTCTCTTCTCTCCTCTCTCCCACTGCCCCCACCATTAACTGTTTCTCTCTTTATTTCGACAAACAGTTGAAGGGGTGTTTTTTTGCATATAATCATATAAAGTAAGGAGGGATTGTAATTTCAGAAACCTAAAGAGGTGTTTATGTATTGTTGGAAATCTTAAGATATAGAACTTGGGCCATGAATTTTGGGCTGGGCTAAATATATTCTCAAGGCCTGACTAAACCTTAGAGTAGGCCTGTCAACGGATTGAATATGATTCGAATCCGATTCGTTAAATCCAATCCAAATCCGGTAGATCCGATCCGTTAATCTGACAAAGTCGAATCTGCCAGATCCGTTTAATTTTGGATTAGATATGATTAAACCCGCTAGATCCGATAAGAGATCCGATCCGTTAACTAACACCATGCCCACGTATGTAAGAATTAACATAGTAACACCACTTTCCTCCTCGAAGTCTTTGAACACCAATTGAAGTATGGAGAGGAGAAGATGCACCAACCACAACTTTGAAAGCTCTTGCATAGGAGAAGACGCTTCAACCGCAGTTTGTCATAGATGAAGATGATCGTTTGAAAGTGGTGAACAACGAGTTCAGCAACGAAATTTTAGTCATCTCTCGTCAGAATCGACAAAATGGACGAATGCAAATCGGAGATTTGTCAGAAGATAATAGAAGCATGTAAAGATTGGGATATTCCATGTGGTTGATCAAGACGTCGATACCAACATCATCTCTGAGATTTCATGCCTCGCTCATGAGTCCTTTGATCTGCCTTCCAAAGAGGAAATTTGGGGAACTGGTACTGTTTATAAGTTACCCAAATTAGTGTATTAGTTTGAAAATCAAACCACTTGGATGATGAAGATAATGCATGAACATAATCACATGCATATATGAACAATGTTACCCACCCAACTATCACTCCATTACTGCTGTGGGTTTGCATTTTGTAGGGTTTGATTTTTATTAGGTTTCCTTTTCCTACGTTGATAAGTCAGAGGCATATTAATGGTGAGTGTTAAAGGCTCTATTTTTCGAGTCCTGTGCCCTGTCTCTATATCTAATATATGCTGAAGAAAGCAAATTCTTATATCTAATCACATGATTTATTGGGATTCTTTTTCTCTCTCTTTCTAAACGTTTCCACTCTCCCTCTCCCTTTCCCTCTCCCTCTCATGCTTTTTTCAGGTGAGATATTCAAACTTAAGCCTTTGAATCCTTTTCATGGCACCCTTCTTCTTCAAGAAATCATAATCCAATATCAAAGTTTTGTTTAGAATTTTGGGTACCGGATTAAAAGCACAATAGCAGCCCTTCATCGCAAAAAAATAAAAAATAAAAAAAATAATTCGGATCGGATCAGATATAACAAGTCTAATATCCGATTATTCCGGATCGGGTCTGTGATCACTGGATCCGGTCCATTGAATCCGGATCCGGATCGGATCTGTGTTTTATCGGACCGGATCGAATCCTGATCTAGTCGGATCTGGACGAAATCCGTCCATTGACAGGCCTGCCTTAGAGCTAGCAGGTCCAAATGTCTGGCCCAAGCCCATCCCCTCTTTAGTCTTCTCTTTCTCTGTCTGTGTCTCTCTCTGTTGTCTGCTGCGCTTCTCCTTTCTCGCTCGGCGCAACTATCCGCGAGAGAGAGAGAGCGTATTGTGTACTTATACGTATTTGCATATATAGAGAGAGAAAGTGATGGAGCGATGAAGAAAAAAGTTCCAATCATCGATTCCGAAGTTCCAATGCCACGCAAAAGTCGTCGCTCAAAGAAACGGAGTAAGCTCCCAAAACGGCGAGGTAAACCCTAGTTTCATTTCCAATCTCCTCATGTACACGAATATACATATGTATATACATGTATCAATAACTTCACACTTATACACACACATATGATCTTCACTTATGTATTTTCTTCATGGTCCTGTTAGTGAAAATCAGGGTGAAAAAGCGAGCTAGAGAAGAAGGGATCAGCCCACTGGTAGAGAAGTACTGGTTACAGAGGTATGATCTGTTCTCGAAGTACGACGAGGGTATCAAGATGGACGAAGAAGGTTGGTTTTCGGTTACGCCTGAAGAGATTGCAGTCAGGCACGCCGAGAGGATTGGCGGTGGAGTCGTCATCGATTGCTTCGCCGGCGTCGGTGGCAATGCCATTCAGTTTGCTAAAATGTAAGCTCTGCTGGGTATGTTTCGGCGCATTTGATTGTATTCAACAACGCGATTTAGTGCTGAGAAAGAGAATTTCAAATTTCAGAAGCCAAAGTAGTAAAACTATCACGGGAGGAGTCTTTTCCTTTAATTTTCTTTCTATTATTTCTGATTTTAGTGGTTTAAAAATGAAAATGCTGAAACAAGTTGATAGTGATTCGGGGACTGGGTCATTCTTGAAAGAAATGCATTTTCCCTGTGCAAATAAACTAAAATCAGGTTTTGAAAAGAAAACCAGCCCTTAATTCCAAAATGATTCAGAAATATACTTTGTAGTTTATACATACTTAAGTATTGCTTATGCCCAACTCAGATACTTGTTTTGAAAGTCAAGTCGGTTCGTTTTGACAGAAATTTCTTGCTTATGTTTAACTATTAGCTTGTAGCTATTTTTGCCTTTTCATTCTCAAGTACTGGCCTTTTCTTCTTATTGTGTTTTAAGTTTCGAGTTTACCATGTTGTTAATGATCTTTAACATGATGAGATACCATTTTCATTTACCATGTTGTCCATAAAGTTCTCTCCCAAGTATTTGTGGTTGGTTATGTGAGTCCCGTTTAGGGCAATAAGTTATGTTAAACCACACACTACCAGACTAACTTTTCCTTTTATTCCTGGATTCATTGTTTTTGTTTTATAATTGGATCTCAAATTATTTTCTTCATAATTGAATGTGTTTTATGTGTATCTAAGTGATAGACATGCATATCTCCTCTCAAGTGTTTGAACTGTGTCTAGTTTTAAAAGAAAATTATAAAATAGTAGGATACATTTGGATGCATGTCTGACACGGGTCAAGGAGTATCCGACAAGTGTCGTGTCTGACCCGAACATGACACCTTCTTGAAGTGTCCGTGCTTCTTAGCTACCCGCCGTTTTTCTTTAACTTATGAATTGCCATGGTGCAGATTTGAGAATAAATTTAGAAGATGCCGAGTGCTTCAACCATGCTAGCTTCTCATTCCTAGTAGACTATAGTTTCTGAGCCTGAATCCTACATTTTACCATTTTACCTGTCACTATCTATTGTGCAAGACTATGACTACTTTATTCTCAACTCAACTCAAAATGCAGTTTTCCACTTACTTATTGTTGCAAAAGTTTTAATTTTTTGTCACATTGGATTATTCTTTTTGATGCTGTGATTGATTTGAACTATAGAAATCAACACATTTTGCTTTGCTTCTAGCCTAATGGATCCCCATATTTGATAAACCTGTGAATTGTGAAGCCTTATATCTCATCCATAGTTTTAAGAAAAAGTATTTCCAATCCCCCACCCCCACAAAACGAGATTCTCCATAATATAGAATATAATACTGATTGTATACTGTATGTGCACTTTCCTCTTTGGCTTGCAATTTTAATATGTTTAACCTTTGCATTTGATCGATGTATCCATGTATATGAGAACAAACTATTTCTGGTAATAAGAGTGTGCTCATCTATTTTGGTTGTAACATCAGGAACTATCATGTTGTGGCTATTGACATTGATCCTCGAAAAATTGAATTGGCATTCAATAATGCGAAAATATATGGTGTGGACGATTATATTGATTTCATTGTTGGAGACTTTGTCCAACTTGCACCTGCTCTAAAGGTAATGGTTTTTCTCACCTAAATTGCTGAAATTATGGGAAAAATGCATGAGTTCAGGCTATTTTTACGTCAATGATATGCATACATGCCACCCATCCACACACACAAAGTTTGAACTTTGAACTTTGAACTTTGAACTTTGAAGGCAAATGCCTTACTGGCTGGAGCTTGCTATTGTTTGATTTTGCTACTGCCCCATGTTAATTTCTCCCTAGAAATCAAATTAAATAAAACATAAAATTCTGCTTAAGAAAAAAAGAAAAAGGTAAGTATAAAAGGAAAAGACAAGATGAGAAAAAGAGGATGAAGTGACTTATATACAGCTTATTAAATCGTTTTCCAATGTGTTGGGGTTCTCAAGTATTTAGAAATGAGTACCAGAAACATGCGCTCGCATTCCTGTTGAATTGGAACAGTACAAGAATGGATCAAACATGAAGAGAAACTCAATGTTATCTTCCCTATGAAATGTAAAGCAGGTATATTGTTTAATAAACTGCGAAGAAAATGAAACCAAGTTGAACAATCTATCCTTCTGGTGATGTGATAGGTTCTTTCTTAGGACTTAATGATATTGAGTCTGAAAGTTGCTTTCTTTTCAACCTTCATCATGTCTTTATGTTTGGATTGTGAACCTAACTACATGGGATTTATCTCTTTATCTCATTGGGATGTTGTGACCTGTACTTCTGATGGGCTTCCTCAACTTTATTCCACTTAAGTATGTAGAAGTGGAAGTACCTCGTTGAGTACTGGTGCTAGTAGGTGAAAATGGCTGATTTGACAATTCTTGTGCTCCAAATTTCAATAAGAATGTCTTTGTTTGTTAGCTTGCTTACTTGTGAAAATCCTTAACGTTTTCTGTTACTGCTGTTTTCCTTTTATTTATTTTTAATTTATATTTTTGTTTGTTTTGTTAGGGGGATGTAGTGTTTCTCGCTCCACCATGGGGGGGTCCATCATATAAAACAATAGAGAATTTTACCCTTGATTTATTGAAGCCAAAAGATGGGTATGTGGTGATGCTCATCTATCCATTCAGCAACTAAGTGAAGGGTTAAATCCTTTAGGTCTTTTGCTATATCAAGCTAAATACAGAGAGTTTGATGGACTGAAAGAGGAAATCAAAATTGCATATAATGAGGTAGTTCATACAGAACAGTGTTTGTACAAGTCATGGAGCTTCTTTTTGTCCAGTAGGGTGACAAGTCTAGGGTGACAAGTCTAGGGTGAAATCGGTCTTGTTTCATAGCCACATTCGTAAGCATATGCATCTTCTAATACTTTCAATAGTTTAAAGGCTTGCTATGCATTATTGGAGCAATATTAATGCTTATTTTAGAGTATGGATGTCAGCAAATTTTTCTTGTCTGAGTGTGATAATCTTTATTATTTCTACTGTGAATGTCAAGCTTAGGGATTCAAGAAGTTATCACCCTGATCAATGCAATAAAATCAAAGGCCCTAAAGCAGTTAATGAATTTTTGTTATTTATCCAAAGAGAAGATGGTTTGATCAGTCTAGTGTTTTGCTAACTTCGAAGGTAAAATGGGTTTGTTATCAGTGAGTCAGTTACCCATGAGAATCCTATAAAATCATAATTCAATAGCTGGAATAACTCTGGGTATTTTCATTTTTTACATATCTGTTTGCAGTAAAAACATTTTTCTTGTAATCTTTCACTTCACATGGGATTGCAAGATTGATAGAACACTGTCACTACCAGGAAAAACTTAGTTTGAGTTTGACTGACAATGATTTAGCCTTGTTGTTCTGAATGATCCAATAATTGTCACTCACTGCACGTAGCATGACTTATAACTTCTTTTTTGTATTTGCATAACATTGTGCAAACTTTTAGAAATGCTTAGAATGCTTTATATATATTTATTGTGTTAATATATATTTTTTTATAAAGAAAATGCTTAGATTTGTGCTGGTTAAAGTGTTTTAGGCTAATTGCATTGTGTGTGCAGGCATTTAATGTTTCAAATTGCTCAAACAATAACACCTAACATCATTATGTTCTTACCTCGGAACGTGGACTTGCACCAAGTGGAAGAACTTGCATGGCTGTCCTCTCCTCCATTGTGTGTTGAGGTATTAGTTCCACTAGATGAGATATTTTCGACTCTTTGCAAGCTCTTGTCCATGTTGTTATGAGTTCCTTTTACATGATAAAGCTGGTTTGTATGTGCAGATTGAAAAAAATTATGTGAACAGCAATTTAAAGGGCATAACTGTGTACTTTGGTGGTGCTGCCTTTGGGCAACTTGGCTATCCTAACGTTTCCGGCCCAAAGCATTTTCTTGAGTAGCTGTTGACATTGCTTCATTGCAAACACTTTCCTGAGGGTTGGGGATGGAGAGTTTAAGTATGCGAGATGACGTTTAGTAACCCTTTCTACTCATTATATATGTACATTTTGTGTTCTCCCCTAGTGACTACATTCAATTTCTTTAAGGAGAGAGTGAGGAAGAGAGAGTTGGTGTATTCAAATGTAATTGAAGTGGCCCTGATGAGGCTGTATGAAATGCTTATGTAGCTAACTCCTTGTAATTGTTTTAAGAGAGAATGAAATGCAATTTGTTGGTGGGAATCCAAGGTTTTATTATTATTATTTTCTTGGTGAAAGTGGAATGCAAGGGTTTATTCAGTGGAGTTGACCAAGTGTTCTTTTTTGGGCCCATCAATTTCGGAACCCAGCACAAATCAATTTTGGACAAATAGAGTCAGGTAGCCCAAATGATTATATCCTCCATCTGGGTAGATTTTTACATGGGATTGGGCTGACTAGCTGGCCTTGTCGAGCCCAACCCAACCCAACCCAAACTGACAAAAAGGTCGCATTTGCAGATTCGGAGACTACTAGTTTTGGTAGAAAATATTTGGAAATAATTGTTTCTTGCAAGGCAATTTGGAAACGATACCACCCAAATCATTGCAAGTTCAATCCCTGTACCTTATATATGTATATATATAGACATACACAGGACATGTAGAAAAAAGATTTCTTCGTTTCTCTTTGTGGCTCAAAAGCTCTGCAATTAGCTCCTTTCATTCGATCTTTGATCTCCGGTGCTTGTTGAAGAAGAAAGCTCCGTAGGCTGATTGTTTGTGAGGTCTGGGCTGAGAATTTGGCCCAAACTCTTGATCTGATTCAGATAGTTCTTCTTGACCATCCATACGCTTTAATTTTCTGTTTCAAATTTGCTATGTTCTTAGTATTGAAATATAACATTCACCATATTAATTTGTATCTTAGTACGTGTTACGTGCTAGTAGGCCCTCAACCTATGGTATGAGACATAAGTTGAGCTATCCTGGTATGGGATGAGATATAAGAATTGATCTCATGTGTTCCATCAAACATAAGTCTTTTGGCATATTAGTCAAGTTCCTAACATTATATAGTACCATTGCATATTGTGTGTGCATATATATCTATTATTGGAAAGAAAAATGCTATTCTTCAGAAAATTTGTACATATAATCCTATCAGAATGATGTGGCAATGACAACTTTTGTAATTAAGAGTCATCATGATTGTTTCTTTGTTTTAAATTGGAATACTTTTATTTACTATTTCACTTTGTATGAGTTTTCTTGTTGTATAACATTACCCTTTTGGGAAAAGCAACACAATCTCATTTTTTTTCCCATGTGTTTTCTAACTCTTAGATACTAATAAGTGGATCACACGTCCATTTACTAATATAAGACCTACTAGCAACTACTTTGAGTTTATGAGTAAAAAAATAAGGTGAGAAATGAAACTATATAAACGTTATTCTTTTCAAAGAAGAATTTTATTCTTACAGTTTTCTTGTATAGAAAACTCTACTAAAATAATGAGACATTGGTATTTGAAAATGATGAATTAAAATAGTGGGTGTTTTGGTTTACAATAAAAGAATGACAAATAACAATATCATTTTTATGAAATTTTGGTAGAGAAATTTTGTTTGTATAGTATTTGAATTGTAGTACGACAAACCTTGTCAATTTGTACCAAGTGCCACAATATTGTAACAATAGGACTCCCATTAGAATGCTACTCACCTCAAATTCATGGTGCATTTTGAAGCAAAAGGAGCAAAAAGGGCTCTTTAAAACAAGTACAAATATGGAGCCTTTGCCATATTTTTCTTGCACACAATAATTTTAGTCACCACAGCAACCACCATAGGCTTCATGTAGTGACTCCAGCTAGAGTGGTTTGGTGTTAATTTCTCATAATCTGTGATTTATTTTATTTACTGATTATTCAGTTATATTTAGATCTTAAATTTATCGAGAGAACAAAGGAAAGGGGAAAGATGAAAAGGAAAACAAGAGTTAAATTTCTTCTTTTTTTCAGTTGGGTTGGGAAAAATTCAGCTGAAATTTTCCAGTTGGGCCTGATGGCTGACCCGCCCAACATATAGGCCAACCGTCAAAAAACGGTTATACTGCTCGCAGTGTTGGAAACTAGTGTTGGAAACGGTTATATATATAACGTATAGATATATAAGACCCGTACACTATATATATATGCATACACACAGAAGCTGCATAAAAGATCTCCCAATCACTGTAAGCTTTTTGATCAGAAAGTAAACCATGTCTCGTTCAAAGAAACCAGTGATTGTTCGTGAGGTCTGGGCTGCTAATTTGCTTGAAGAGTTCGCTCTGATTCGACAAGTTCTCGCCGACTATCCGATCGCTTCAATGGATACTGAATTCCCCGGCAAAATTCTCCGACCCAACGTCGAAATATTCGACTACTCTCATCAGCTTCCTCCTTCCGACAACTACCTCCTCATGAAGGCCAACGTCGACAATCTGAATCCGATTCAGGTCGGCCTCACTCTCTCCGACGCCGGAGGAAACCTTCCCGATTTCGGAACAGAGTACTCTTATATCTGGGAATTTAATTTCAGGGACTTCGACATCGATTTCGATCCTCGAAACATTGACTCGATCACCCTTTTGAAGCAGCAAGGAATCGATTTTGAGAAGAACGGAGAAGAGGGTATCGATTCCGAAGATTTCGCTACTCTGCTTGTAAGTTCGGGACTCGTTTTTAGTTGGCCGTCGATCACTTGGGTCACCTTCCACGGCGCCTATGATTTTGGATTTCTGATCAAGATCTCGACACAGAGAGAGTTGCCTGAGAATCTTCCTACGTTCATGGCCATGGTGAATTGCTAATTTGGTGGGGCCGTTTATGATGTGAAGCACATGATCAAGTATAGCGATGGATTGTACGGTGGATTGGAGAGGGTGGCGAAGGCGCTTGATGTTGATCGTGTGGCTAGCAAGGGCCATCAGGGGATTTTTTTATGTGATGAAAATCGAACATTTCTGATTCAATTCAATTAGTGATTTTTTTTTCTTATTTGTATGAACAAATTGGACATTCTTTACATTAATGATTCATAGAAGAAAGGAAGAGATTTAGTCCTTTTCCTTCTTGTTTTTGCTTTAATTTTTCTCTTTTAATGTAAAATTCTATCAGCATTTAGCTTTGATGTATAAAAATTAATATTTCAACTTTGATGAATTGAGCCCTTTAAGACTGAAATATATATATATATATATATAGAGGATTTTAAACTACTTAATGAACACGCCAAACCCAACTGCTGGAAAGCTTAGAAGGAGTTCTCCATACTGTTTGAATGCATGCTGCATTAGGCCCTGAGGGTGTGGTAACGCTAAGTTATATAATGCAATAAATTATACACTAATTTAAAGGGCTGGTGACACTAATTTAGTTGTCAAGTAAAAAAAAATATTGATTTGCACCAAATGAAAAGCAAGCATTGATTGTCTAAGACAACAATGGAAAAGAACAAAATGCCAACCAAAATTCCTTATGCTATATTTGAATTTTAAATTTGTGAAGGGAAACAGAAAAGAGAAAAAGTAAATAGATAAGAAAGAATATGAAATGACAAAAGTTGCTTGGTTGGATTAAGAAAATGAAATGAAAATGAATATACACATTTCTCAACAAATCTATTTTTTTTAGTTATCCGTAACAAATAAATGTGTAAGTAATTTTACATTTTTCGTTTTCCTGACAATGTCAAAATCCAAACATGGCATTTTGAATAACAATTTTCTATTATTTACATATTTTCTTTTTATGTTTTTATTCTGCCCTTGTGTGGTAAATGGTGGCGACTTAATGATGAGTAATCATGTTGTGTAGTAACCATATTAGAAGAATCCACTTTGCTTTATATTTTGTTTTGGGTTAATTACATTCTATTTTACATCAAATTTCACTTTAAGATTTTTATTTTTATTTGTAACAATTAAGTCATTGCATTTTTAATTTTTTGAAATGTCAATATTCTGTTAATTGACTTTCGTTAGGAAAATAGATGAAAAAATCGCATGTAATAAGCAAATGACCTTTTTCAAAGGTCAAGGATATACAGTCCCGCCCCTTTCTCCAATGATTTACTACTAATCTATTTCAAATTACTATAAATATAAGTGTCATTAACCCTATAATGCATATATTGTAATTAGGCCTCAAACAAAAGCCTAAATTCAACTCATAGGTGAATTTTTTAGGTGAAAAGGGATGAATTTTGTATCTTTGTCCTATTAAAAAAGACTACGTTCATATGCTTCTTGCATGGAAATATTTTGCCTAGTTTGTAAAATAGAAGTTACTAGAATCTTAACATTGCAACAAACTAGAAGTATAAGAACTTAACTATTAGGGTTAATTACACTTTGAGCCTTTACATTTTAAACCAAATTTCACTTTAGGACTATCACTTTCAATGATAACAATTAAGTCATTACACTTCTAATTTATTGTAATGTCAACTTTATGCTAACTTCCGTTTATGAAATAGTAAAAAACATTCGCATATGACAAGTATGTTACCATTTTTAAAGGACAAAGATGTAAAATCATATTTCCTCTTAATAATCTATCACAAATTCCTTATAAATTACTCTAAAATCATGTAATCAACTTTGTGATGTATATAATATAATAAAGTTTTATATAAAAACTCTTAAATTCAAATTATGTACAATATATGTGAATCTTTAGGATGAAAAAGAGTTTAATTTTACATATTTGTTCTTTAAAAAAGGTCATGTAATTATCACATGTGATTATTTTGCCAATTTTCCATATAGAAGGTTGTTATTGCAACGATTAAAAGTGTAAGAGTTTAATTGTTACAATTGAAAGTAAAGAATTTGATATAAAGTACAGAATGCAAAGTGTAATTAACCCTAAATATTACAAACAAAAATAAAAGTCTTGAAATAAAATGTAGTGAAAAGTACAACGGTGCAAAATATAATTAACCTTTTGCTTTTCATTTCTTGTTTAGGATTTAGCCTTGTTTCCTCTCTCTCAGCTCATAAGTGATCTTAATCTGGGTAGTTCACTACATATAAATAGCACCGGCTTCTCTTGTCAAGGACTAGCATTTTTAACTCTTTTCCCCATGTTTGTTTGGCATATTTGATATGATGATAAAGTATTTCGGTACATTAAATTGTGAGATTACAAATTTAATTAAGGGTAGTTTTGTAATTTACACTCAAACTCTAAATCCTCGATTATCTACTGTACCTTGCTTCTTGAATTATATGATCCGGCCTATGCATGGAATTTAACTAATTGGATACCTCCTCACGCTTTCATATAGTTAGTAATTATTTATATAATATATAAATTTTAAATAAACAGTAAACTCAAGGTAGTAGTCAGGCGAAAGTCTCGACACCTTCGACCAAAACAAAAAAAATGCTACTCACTTGCAGATTTATCTTGCATTTTGAAGCAAAAGGGAATTATGGGCTATTTTTATCAAGTACAAAAATGGATCTTCACCCAATTTTCCTTCACACAACAATATTAGTCATAGCAGCAACCACCATAGGCTTCAGTGCTTCACGTTAACTCCAGCTAGATTAATTTGGAGTTAGTTTTTATTGATTGTTTATGCTATGTTTGAATTTTAAATTTGTTTAGGAAAAAAAAAAAGAAGACTGAAGCAAAATTAAACGTATATTCATCTTGTTATGGGTAACCAAACAAAAACTAATATTATTTTTGAGAAATATTTTTCATTTTGTTCTCATTTTTCAAACCCAACTAAAATAAAAAAGAAATTTAACTTTTTTCACTTTTTTTAGGATTAATTACAAGCACATCCCTTGAACTATGACTCAGTATCACTATACCGCAAAACTCTAAAACGTAATAAATTGACCATCTGAACTATCAATTTGTATCAATCAACTTTTTCTGTTAGCAATATATTAGTAATTAGTTAAAAAAACAAATGAAAAATTATCATGTAACTTGTACATGTTCACAAAAGTTGATTTTGTACCTAAATTGCATTATCTTTTTATAATCATTGTCTAATAACTGAAATACTATTTATATTGTCCCTATATTTACATGTCATTTCAAGGGACATTTTAATCATTAGTGAATTGTTATAACAAGATAAGATTAATTGAGTTCTAAAACTATATTTTGTGAATGTGCAAGTCGAATAATAATTTTTCATTCAATTTCTTAACGGATTGTTAACAGGAGGAGTTGATTGATACAAATTGGTAGTTCAATAAGTCAACTTGTCACGTTTTAGAGATAATGAGGGCATAGTGATACTGAGTTATAATTCAAGAGCTGTGTTTGCAATAAATTATTTTTTTTTACTTATCCTTTCTCTTGACAAATCCAATAGCCAAACACAACTTTAGTAAATACAAGGAAAAATACAGTGTAAAAATACACTATGATTTCAGTATCATAGTAGATCCCACATAAGGTATGAATACTCAAATTACAATGGAAGTATGCATGTAACCACTACTTAAAATAATTTTTTGTAACATTAATTTTTATTTTTATTTTTATCTCATGTAACATTAATTCTGAAGTGGTACCTAAAAAATTGGGCTGAATTTTTCAGTTGGGCCTGACGGCGGCCGCCCAATATCTAAACCGACCAACAAAAACGGTAACATTGGCAGACTTGGAACCCGGATTTCAAAATAATTGCGATCTTCCAATTTGAAACTTGCCCACCAAAATGTTTTGGGTAAGTATTCAAATCATACATGGGTAAATAATCATTTAGTCATCAAATTTTGTCTCAATTTTTAATGCTATTTTTAAATTTTGATTTATTCTATTTAAACCTTTAATTTTTAAAAAGAAGTCAATGTAGTTCATTTTTCAAAATAAGTAAAAAAATTAAATATTAATTATATTTGGCTTTCTAAACTATAATGTATTATTACTTTGCTTTCATTCAACTAAAAATAGTTATACTTTCACTATCATAAAAATTTAGAATTTAAAATTTATTTGGTCAAAGTTTTAAACTAATTTTTAAAAAAAAAAAATAATAATAATTTCATAGTTATGAAATGTTATAAATCATCTAAAAAATGCCTAAGAAAATGAACTTTTATTTTTGTGGACCACCAATTATTATTCCTGACAATATCAAAGAGATTTTTGAAACTACGCATTGGTAGCCAAGGACAAAAAAAATTTATACTGTACCCAATAAAAAATGCTCAATTTAATTACTTATTTTGTCAGTAACATTAATACGAACTTAAATTCTCATAATTTAGAGGTAAAATGTATCGACTTTTAGTTTTATAGATAAAGTTAAACTAAATCATAGTTAAAAGGGTCAAAATGTAATTAACTTTAAATTTTTATAACTTATTTAAAATGAGAGACGACATTGACTTCATTTTATAAACTAGGGGGTCAAAATAAAATAAATTAAAATTCGTAGGTGACATTGAAACCTAAGTTAAATTTTGACAGATAAAATAATTGTTTACCTTAATTATGTATGTATATATATATAAACTTCCAAATATATATATATATATATGCACACACAAAAACTTGTATAAAAAGATATCGATCCGAAGAGAACCAAAGACGCGTGAGCATCGAAAGATGTCAAATTTTTGGAAACTATATATGCCCACAAAAGTGTTTTTTTAGAAACTACTCAAATCCTATATATACATGTAAACGCGTACATATTAGAATAGATCTATCAATATCTGCACACACAGGGACCTGTATAAACAGAGATCCCAAGAGAACAGCTGCAAGCTTTTTCGTCAGAAAGCAACCATGTCTCGTTTAAAGAAAACCGTGATTGTTCGTGAGGTCTGGGATGCGAATTTGCTTGAAGAGTTCGCTCTGGTTCGACAAGTTCTTGCCGACTATCCGATCGCTTCAATGGATACTGAATTCCCCGGCACAATTCTCCGACCCAACGTCGAAATATTCGACTATTCTCATCAGCTTCCTCCTTCCGACAACTACCTCCTCATGAAGGCCAACGTCGACAATCTGAATCTGATTCAAGTCGGCCTCGCACTCTCCGACGCCGATGGAAACCTTCCCGATTTCGGAACAGAGTATTCCTACGTCTGGGAATTCAATTTCAGGGACTTCGACGTCGATTTCGATCCTCAAAACATTGATTCGATCACTCTGTTGAAGCAGCAAGGAATCGATTTCGAGAAGAACAGGGAAGAGGGTATCGATTCCGAAGATTTCGCTACTCTGCTTGTGAGTTCGGGACTCGTTTTTAGTTGGCCGTCGATCACTTGGGTCACCTTCCACGGCGCCTACGATTTTGGGTTTCTGATCAAGATTTTGACGCAGAGAGAGTTGCCTGAGGATCTTGCTACCTTCATGGCCATGGTGAATTGTTACTTTGGTGGGGCCGTGTATGATGTGAAGCACATGATCAAGTATTGCGATGGATTGTACGGTGGATTGGAGAGGGTGGCGAAGGCCCTTGATGTTGATCGTGTGGCTGGGAAGAGCCATCAGGCTGGTTCAGATAGTCTGCTCACCATGCAAACATTCCTGAAGCTGAGAGACATTTACTTCAGTGGACAAAGGGAAGAAGAGCTTGTTGGATTTAGTTCTGTGTTGCATGGACTCGAGCATGGGATTGAGGTTGATTTGTTTCATCAAATTTGTAATGTTCTGGCAAAAGGAATGAAAATCGAACATTTCTGATTCAATTCAATTAGTAATGTTTGTTTTTTTTTCTTATTTGTATGAACAAATCAGACATTCTTTACATCAATGATTAATAGAAGAAAGGACGAGATTTAGTCCTTTTCCTGGTCGTTTTTGCCTTCCCATATCTTTCTCTTTTAATATAGAATTCTATCAGCATTTTGTTTTGATGTATAAAGATTAATGTTTCAACTTTGATAAATTGAGCCCCTTTAAGCTGACTGATATATACATATATATATATATATATATAATTTGAAACTATTTGTGGTTAATTTGTCAACATGAATAACCCATTTAGGTCACCACCATTCATGATCACAAGCCCAACCCAACTGCTAGAGAGCATACGAGGACTTTTTCATACTGTTTGAATATTTGGAAATAATTGTTTTTGCCTTATCTTTCTCTTTTAATATAGAATTGTCAGCATTTGGTTTTGATGTATAAAGATTATTGTTTCAATTTTGATGAATTGAGCTTTCTGACTAATATAAGTATACATATAGGATTTGAAACTACTTCATGAACAAACCCAACCCAACTGCTGGAGAGCTTAGGAGGAGTTCTTCATACTGTTTGAATCCATGATGCATTAGGCCCTGAGGGTGTGGGAACTCTTAAGGCAATACTGTTCAATTTCTGGTCTTTTTTTATTTCTTACATTTAACGCTAAGTTGTATACAAGAGGAGGAAGGAAAATTGACATGGTAGAGCTTAGAGCAATGAGGCATAATAATGCAAGCACCCTTCAAAGGATCTAACTTTTAAAGGGGTGATGAGTTTGCTGATCACATCAATTTAGTAAATAAGTAAAAAAATATATCGATTTGCACCAAACATAAAGCAGGCATTGATTGTCTTTTAAGACAACAATGCAAAAGAACAAAGAAGGGTGCTAGGGATAGCTGTAGCTGTCTTTCAGTCACTAGTTGATGTGTGTCACATTAGCTGAGTCCCACTAATTGTTGGTGAGGCCCAATTGATGTGACGCACATCAGCTGGTAATTGAGGGATAACCGTAGCTGTTCTTAGTATTTTTCAAAACAAAAACACCAACCAAAATTCCTAGTGCAAATCCAATCGAAATAGATAAACAAATTTAGCGCAACCATGGTTGGAAAAAAAATGGCATTTACCATTTTCTACCCTTAAGCTCTTTCTTCCTTTGTGTGTTGAAAATGTTGTGTATAAAATTCTATTAGATACCAATGGTCACACAAACAAAATTCTATTAGCATCCGTAAAACCTGAAACGACTCTAACATTAATAATTAATAATTATTGAGACAACACATGACACTTGTGGTTGGGCGGTTTGGTGTTCTTAACTAATAATAAAGTAGTTGTAGGGAGTCTCTTTGTTAACTTTTATTAGAAACACAATTCCACATTTTCCAATGCTTTTGTGTCTGTTTAGGTATCTACATCTTATAGTTGTATACAAGCAAACAGAAAATAAATTCAACAACAGCAAGTTCTCAATGATGTGTTCCACCCACCTATCTATGGTACGCTTCAATACTTTGAAGATCAATTGCTTGACGGAGTTCAAACCTGTTATGAACCAAAATACAATTTGAGAGCATAAGCAGATGAAATTCACTATCATCAAAGACACAAAAGAGCCCCCAAAATTTTTCTATATCAAATTCATAACCCAAATTTTAGGAGGTCATCCTGGTCAATTCTTTTAGGGTGGATTATATAATTATTTTGGTGATGCAAAAACTCATGTATCTAATTATGATAATCAAGTTGTTTCCCGCACGGTTTTAAAATGCATTGTACCAAATAGATATAAGTGCCTACATATATAATTCTCCGCATACTTTCGGCTATGATTGGCTCTAATATCATTCTGTCACGACCTTTTAAATATACTTGGTACAATATAGTTTGCTTTGGACTTTGGCTCGCACAATTTTAAAATGCTTTGTTCAAAGGAAATACAAGTACCTACATATATAGCACTTCTCTCATTCTCTAGGCGATGTGAAATTGCAGCACATAACTTTGAAGCCAGTCTGCCACTATAGTAGCCTGTTAGGATCTCGTCCTCGCCCACGTGTAGCCACTCAGGTCTCACAATAATGAAAGAAAATATGACTTGTGCAAATTCATTTTTCAAAGTCCATTGAGAAACACAAAACAGTTCTATTAATAACATTTTGAAAATTTTATGCCTGTTCTCCTAGGTCCCGTAGCTACTCCATAAGGCCAAAAGTCATCAAATTGGCGTCCTAATTTTGATGTTTTTCATAGGTCAATGTCACTTGTATAAATAAGCACATGTTACAAAAATATAATAACTTTAAGTCCCAATATTTTTTTGCATTGTAAGCCCCTATAGTTAAAATTTAAACTGTATTTCTGGTGAGATTATAAAGCTAATTTACATCCAACTGTAAAAATGCATAATATCATCTAACCTAGCCTACCATGTCAGTTCATCGTCATGAAAGCAAAAAAAAGAACAAAAAAATACTACAAATAAATAAATGAACTTGCAATGTTGCCTTCCTCTTGCATAAATGAAGTTTAGATTTATAACGCACATCAACAGCTCTAGTTTCATAAAATATCAAAAAAGAAAATATGATATTGAGATAAATGGTCAACATTTTACTCCAATTAATTAAAGATAGCTTGTGGCATCTTTAAAAAATATTAAATAAAGAGATAGAGAAACAAATATACTTTTCAAAAAGACCATCTAATTAAAAGAAGGAAAATGCTATTTTTCCAGAATTTTTGTACAGAATTTTACACTAGAATGATGTGGTAATGGCAGTTTTATTATAAACTAGCCTCTTGGTGGGTTATTTATTTTAAAGTGATAGGCCTACAATTTAGCCACATCATTCTGATAATAAATTCTGTATGAATTTTCTAATTATATAGCATTACCCTTAAAAGAAACCAAGGGCATTAGAGAGACAGTCTACATAACTATTTTTTTTAGACGGTGATCTATATATATATATATATATATATGCATAGACACATAATTAGCAGTAAACTTTTTCTCACTAAGGAAATTCAAACAAAGGGATCCCGTACATAACACATTTAACATATATTAGATATCATAAAAAAGATATTTATGAAAACAGAAAACTAAACATAAATGAGAGAGAAGTATGAAGCTTGTGAAAGCCATTAAGTGTATGCTAGCAGAAACAATAAAAGTTTGTAACCCTAAAAACAAACTGAGAAATTTTCCATACAGTCTCAACCATGAAATGCATTTATTGCTTCATGAGTTAAGAAAATAAAAAATAGAAAGAATAATAAATTTGTGAGAAAAATATTTACACATAGATACATATATGTATACACAATCAGATTTTAGTTTTTCACATAAGCTTGGACAGATCTCTCTTTCCTTTTGTTGACACTCTATAAACTTTTTCATGTGTCACTTAACATCTGAATACCACATTACTGATCCCATCTGTCAGGAACCATTATTTCACAAAAATAAAATCGAAGTAGATTATTGAAACCTCAACTCAACAAATTTAAAAAACTAAATTTTTTTAAGTTTATTGCTTAAAAGGAGAAGAGCTATACTTGGTGAGAACGGGCAGCGGTGGTGGTGGGCCGAATGCTGATGGCCATGGCTGGTGGATGTGTGAGGCTTCCTCCTTTTCCCTTTTTCTCACCAAAAAAAACTCTCTGGCTTGTGTAGGTGGGGCTTGCAAATGCCGATGGCTATGGCTGATCAGGAGAGAGAACGTCGGCTGCTTGGTCGGACACCGAGCACGGTGATTCTTGGAGTGGTCTGGCCGTGTTGTCGTGGGGGAAGAGAGGAATATAGAACCACGGAGGTGGTTTGGCCTAGGAGGTGTTTGTGCTTCCACCACCGCGTGTGGTATAATGTAGTGGTGTAAGGTTGAAAGATGGAGATCCAGATGGGTCTGTGAGGAGGGAGCTGGCCGGAGGTGGTACTAAGATGGGTCTGTGAGTAGTGAGGTGGTACTAAGGTGGCGGCCACGCCAACCAGAGTTGAAGGTGTCGTTAGATGAGAGAGAGAGAGAGGTGTTGGGTTTTTTACACAAAGAGAGACAAATGCACAATGGTTGTGTTTTATCAGCAATGTTCAGGTTCGCTACATCTGGGAATTTCACTCCCAATTTGTCTGGTGAGAACGCTGGCTTAATTTCCAGGGCGTTATCCTCTTTTTAGGAAGAATCAAGGAGCACCTACTGGTAGTGGTGAATACTGAAAACATGAATTTTCCTTTCACGATCATCGAAGAATCCTTTCTCCAGTAAGACCAACCCATGACAGGACCAGCTGTGGACAGTGGCGAAGGTATGAAGGGGTCAGAGGGCGCAAGTGCCCCCTCAACTTTTTAAAAGTTATACATATACCTATAACTTTAGAAATATCTTTTAAATTGCCGCTCTTGGAAAATTATGATTGGCCTCTACATTTAAAAAACTGACTTAAAATTTTTGAATGTTTATCAATATAGCCCTATAGAAATTTATGAGTTTCCCCTTAAAAAATATTAATTTTCTTTAAAAATCTCTTTATACATTATATATATAAGCTTATATAAATAATGTAAGTATATGGAAGTCAAGTGACCTCTTGTTGATTATTAAAAGCTATTGTTCCATTTTGGTTCTCATTGTTTTTATAAACGAAAAAATAAAACTTCTTATTTTTTCACCTTTTCATAACCAAAAAATAGAATCATTAAATACACCATCACTTTTATTTTCATATGAAAACAATTCTAAAAACTCATAAATAATTTTTTTAATTCCTAGAACTGGTACATTTTCAAAAGATCTAATGAAAACAAGTTTTGGAACTAGTTTACCAAATACGAATACTACTCCTAGAACTCGTTTTCATGATTTTTAGAATACGAAAACAACAAATAGAAATCAAAACTGTAATTAGATAGGCCATTCTTACTATAAAAACAAATTTATAAAATGATACTTTTCAAATTATGAGTCAAAATATTATACGTTTTGGTTTGAAATGAGATAACAATAAACAAAAAAAAACTATTTTGTACGAAAATATTGTACAAACATTATAATTGTATAACATTACACTGAGATTTTTTTTTGAATTGTGATTAATGGTTGCCCCTGATTAAGTTTTCTGGCTGTGAATATCACCACCTTTATGCTATCCAGCTGTGCATATCACCATTCCCAAGCACCTTTGCAATGGCTAATATGACCAATTGAAGTTGATGTTTTCAGGCGGGAGTTAAAAGATAGATGAGATGCATAGAAATGATCTCAACCATTGAATATTGTTAGGTCTTATGTTAGTTAGTAAATTCAGTAGATTAAAATACTTTATTTGTAATGTTTTTTTTATTTTTGTGTACTTGTTAGTTAGATATGATAAAGAAAAATTTTTGTTTGGGGTAAGTTGTTAAAACCAATGCTAAGTAGGAATTAAACAACATTCTTAATGTTCTAGAGCTTAAAATTAAGGAATTACATTTTTCGCCAGGCTCTCGATCTAGCGAGATTACGAACGCAGGATTTCACTGAGCTCTCGCCCAGGTGGCTTCTCCCAAGGTCTCCTACTATAAATATGAGTTTAAAGAAAGGCAAAAATTAGGTTTTATACATCCTCTTTGCAATCTCGGAAGACTATACACTATCATAGATATATCATTGATAAAGCTTATTGTTAATATGTATGAAGCCATAAAAGGCTCTCTCTATTTCTCGGCAAGACGAAGAATTTTAAATCTTTATCAATTTAGTCTTCGTGGTGCATCAATGGAAATTTCGTGGTATAAAATTTGTCATGGTCCAACAATGGGAGAAGTGTGTGAGCAAAATCAATTCAACTTAGATTCGTGAGTTTCAAGTTTGTACAGTTGTAAGTTGTTATTGTAAACTGTTCATTGATATAGTGCTTGGAGATTGAACTAAAACGTCTAGTGCTTATGAGAATTAGGATATCTAGGATTGGGTTGTAAGTTGCCTCTATTATATTCAATTCTTAATAGTGATTGTTTGATTAGACTAGATCTCGTAGTTTTTTCCGATTTAAGTTCCCACTTTAAAAATATCGTTTCTTGTCTTGTATATGTTTGATTTATTTTTGTTTACGTGCAATTGTGAATGACTTGATTAGATCTATAAACTAAATAGCGGATTAGATTGACTAACTAATAATAATCCAGCATTCCACCAAGTAAAGATAAATTCATATAGTTTAGAAATTTTAAATAAAAAGAAAAAAGATTATTATTAACCCTTAGATAAAAATGTAAGAGGTAGACATTTCAAAAACACTATATTAAATAGAATTGAGTAGTTTCCAAATTGAAAATATTTTGATACACGTCTTTTGTCCTATTTAGATTTGGAATTCTTTTTATACAGTTTTGTACGTTTGTTTATATATATATATATATATATAATTTGAAGAGCAATACTTGGAACATGCACTTGATTTTACCGTCGTTTGGACCGTTGCTTCGTATTACATTGACGCGTGTTGATGAATTTTTGACAACCAAAATCGAGGCCCAACAATACCGGTTGTGCTATTTGCAAGTGGGTCAGATTCATGAGTAAGAATGGTAATGGATCGAGTCGGAGTAGAGAAGAGATGACACTTTCATCTCCACTTTTATTTATAAAATTCATTTTTATCTCTATCTTTATATTTGTATGGAGATTTTTTTAAAGGTCCATTCCCGTCTCATAGGTATAAACTTTTATCCACCCCTACCTTCACCCCCACCCCGAATCTGTCAAGTCCAATTTAATGCTCTTATCTTCAAATTAATCATCTAATTAAAAGTTTCTTCTTTCAAAAGCTCTTATCCTCCTCATAACACCTTTAACATGAATTGATTTTATATTTAACTGAAGAGATGAACAACAAAATTAAAAACTCAAAACTCCAAATTCAAAGTACAAGTTAAAGTATTTAAGGACCAATTTTTCATGTAAAGGTACAAGCACATCTCCGCCTCCTAACGGGTAGGGCAGGGCGCAGGCACGCGCGAAATGAGCCTAGTAGAGAAAAATTTGAGTTCATCCCCACATCTATCCTTGTACAGGTTTAATTTAACATCTTCATTCTGTTCTCCATTCTCATTTTAAATGCTCCACACTCTCTTCAAACGAATCGAATTTGGTTGAATCTCTACCTTCTTCTAGCCTACCGCCATCCCTACAAGTGAGTCACACTCATGACAATACTTTCGAGTAAAATACTAATTCACATGGACTGACAACAAAGAGATGAAATAAAATATTAAATATTCATCTGAAGCACAAAAAGAGAAGCGAAAGAACTTCTACAAAAACAAAAAATGGTAAAAAAAATATATAAATAAAAATAAAAATGCTATTTCTCGAGAAAGATAATACAAACAAATTATACCAAATGATGTGACCATAACATTTTTTTAACTAAGAGTTATTATAATATATGTTTTGTTTTAAATAAAAAAAACTATCATTCAAACCACATCATGTATACATAAATGTTTTTTTATGAATTTTTATTTTTTATTGCATTAATAAAAAATAATATTTTTTATTTTTTTAATGGTTGTATTTGTAAGGAAAATCATCTTTTTTGTTGTAATTAATATAATTCACTATGCGCTTGTATGTCTTTAAAAACTTGTGTACAAGCTCAAGGGGTAGTTCAATGGATGGATACAAGAATTAGCTGTAAATCTAAACAATTTAATTTTCAAATTTAGCATCCCTCTTGGGATCACCATGAGATATTTACTTCTCGCGAATCCTGTAGTCTAGGTGGTTTGTGTGCCTTTGATCAAATCAAGATAGAGATTAGTCGAGATGTACATACACTGACCGGAACACTTTGGCAGCATAACTAAAAAATTATATGCATTTTTTTTACGGCCATGTGCCTTTGGTTTTTTTGGTAAGTATATGAGGTTGATAAAATGATTAATTTAAAAGTGGTTCTTTCAGAAACAATACTTGAAAACGAAAATATAGAATGTAAGGAAGTTCATATTTTATGTTTGTCGTGTCTGATGTCTAATATATCATATAAAACAAAATATTATTCTGTTATATTCTAGTGAATTAAAAAAAAAATTGTACACAATAAGACTTGCACATCAAAATAGTTATAGGTAGGGAGACAAAATAATACACCGTAAATAATAGACACGAAAGTAAAGCTGATTTCTTTACTTTTATTTAGTTGGGCTAAAAAAATGAGAAGGAATTGAAAAAATATTTTCAAAAATATTATTTTTTTGGTTATTCATGAAAAAATAGACAAGTGTAAGTAAATTCATTTATTCTTTATTTTTTTCCTTGACAAATTTTAGACCCATATAGATATTTTGACTCAAAAACAAAAAATTTACCTAGTATGAAACACAAAGCATTATAAGTGGCCACATAGAAATATTTTTACAATTTATCTAAAAAACCATAAAAATTCTAATTTATCTACAAAAGTAAAAAACCAAAAAAAAAGCTAGTTAGCCAATATTGTGCTTTTGGTGTTAATTATTTTTTTTACAAAAACAAATGGAAAAAGGTATAAGTGTTGCGACTGCTGCCATCGGGTTATCAATGTACATCACTTTTTATCATTTTTTTATTGTTTAGAAAAGACATGTATGATGTTATTTGTTTTCCTTTTTCACCTTTTCCCTTTCCTTTGAAATAAATCACAGATTATAAAAAATTAACACCAAATTACTTTGGCTAGAGTCATTACACGAAGGCTATGGTAACAGCCCTTATTAATCTATAATTAATAAAATATGGGATGATAAAAGAACAGTACGTAATATGTGTGCGTTTGATACAATTTTTGTAAAAAAATACTGGAATAAAATTTGACATAAAAATACAAGAATGTCAAAAATATAAATATATAATTATCCGAGTATTACACGAACGTAAGTCAAAAAGTCGAGACAAAAAATACGGTAATATTTATAATAATTTTTTTATATATGTTAGTAGATAATATTTTTGTCTCATATATGTCAATTTTTTAAAACATATAATTAACAAATAACTAAATTAAAGTAGTAGATAAATAAATTTTATTTTATTATTTCAATACTTTATATAAGAAGGGGTTAATTTATCAATTTTAATTTTTAATTTAATATTTTGAGTATTAATAAGAAATTACCAAAAGTATGTTTAATTGCGGATGGTTGAGTATTAACAAGAGAAAACATTATTAATGGTTGCTTGAATTGCTTGATAGTTACAAATGAGTTCTACTCCCTTATTTATAGCCATCTGCCTACTCAATGGATGGCTGAGATTAATCTGATCTAATGGTGGGGAGTGAGTCTCCAAAATATTCTATATAAGCATCTAGATATTTATAAGTGTAAAGTTTGCTTAGGAAGCTTGTTTCTCAAATTTATAGAACTAGAGATGACCCGTGCTTACGGCACTTCCTCACAAAATTGATGGTGATTAGCAGCACAAATTTGATTTGGGATGAAAAGAGTTAAAAGACAAAAGAGAACATTTTGTAAGCATAAGTTCTAGTAGTCCCCATCCAGCATAGCAACAATTACAGGTTTTCATCATGATTAGCAGCCTTGCAAGAAAAATCATAAACTTCATCAAAATAAGGCCTTCTCTTACACATACTTCAGGAGTCTTTATAGATCAACAATCTGCTTCATCAAAATAAGAATGCCCTATTTTTATGGCACTAACTATAAGCAAAGGGGTTTCAACCAAAAGAAGAAAAAAAAAAAGAGTAAGTGAATGAAAAGAATCAGTCAAAAGTATATTTTTCCTATAGACTACTTACATAACACCATCACATTCCAAGAAGTTCCAGTAATGTTTTTGGCAACCATTAATCACTTGCAATTTGCAGATGGACGCTTGAATACACGCACTTGTAGGGATAATGCAATTTGAACAATAGCTTAAAAACAGTAGAATACACAGTTGAGAAGTAGAATCTACATAAGAGCTTAAAAACATTATTAAAAACAACACAAAAACAAAAAATATAAGCAAATTCATTGATAATAGCATAAGCCTAATTGAGCAAGCTAATCAACAAAAACACATCCAAGTGATAAAAAAATAAAAAAAAAATTATATCACATACAAATGCAAGTCCACAACAAAGTTTAGTATTTTACAATGAGATATATTTGATGAATTTGTGAATGCCTAGGAAAGTTAGTGGAGTATAAACACAGAATCAATTTTGCAACGAGATATGAAGGTGTCCAATATTTTCAAAAATCTTAGGAGTCCTTTAGATATACCAATTGCTAAATTTAATTCTCGTTGTCAAGATAGATAACGTCAACCAATGAACTGAAATATAAACTTTGATATCATTCAAAGAATTTAAGAAGATAAAACGTACGGTCAAGTCTACTTGGAGTTTTAAATTCAATTAAACAATTGGCTTTTGTTGCAGTTCTTGTTTCTTAGAGAACTTTCTTCAAACACTTGGAGAACACTTTCTTTTGGGAGCTATATTGAACACCATCTTACCAGTAATGCAATCTTGTGGCAACCTACATCCAAGAGGACATAGAAACACAATATCGTTGTACAAACAAAACTTCTTTTGTCAAAGCACATATCTTGTGGAGTTAATTAAGCTATTAGTAAAATAAAAAAATTCCATGGTGATGAAAAGAGTTACTTTGATCAATAGTCTCAGATTGATACAGAATTACAATATTAGTTTATGATATAATTGATTTTGGTGAACCAAACCAGATCCAAAAAAAAAAAAAGAAGGAATGAAAGAAAAAAGTGAAAAAGAAAATGGATGTTCATTACCTGTTCAGGAGAAGGCTCATGCACATTCCAAAAGACATTTATATAATAAACACATGACTTTTTTTGAATCTTGATGGGACATTTGTCCTACGTGGCACATATTTTATATCCAACGAATGAGATTTATTTTCATCTTCATTCAAGGGTTAGAATCAACTGTGGGTGGATTTCACTTACTCAAAATCCCGACCAAAACGTCTTTGACATGGGCTCATTACCCAAAGAACCTGCCACACGCCACAACGTCCACCAGCAATCTCTTTGGTAACCCCCTACTTTTGTTTGGCGTGCAAGTTTGGTCAACCAAACCTCTATCACTTGGTTTGAATGGTTAGGATTTGTTTCGTACAAAATTCAAAAGCTGTCATCACATTTGGTTTGAAAAAAGTGTCATTGTTTTTGAAATGTTTTATAGCTATTACACATCATTCCAACACTCTCTCTCTCTCTCTCTCTCTCTCTCTCTCTCTCTCTCTCTCTTTCTCACTGCCTCACTCAATAGTTATCTTATCCTCACCCACAATCAAATTCACTCGATCTTAGCTGCACCTTCTCCTTCTTCTTCTCCTGCGAGGAGCATCACCACCACAATGCTTGATCCATAACCCAAGTGTGACGATCATGCCGCTATCTTCTTTCTGCCCATTCTAAGGCCGTTACTTCTCTTCGTTTTACAACGTAAGTTTTAAGTTTTTTTGTTTTTATACGTAGCTCTATCTCCTAAACTCTATGCCTTTCGTTTCTCTGAATATATGTATGTATATATGTTGTTTAATACCTGTAAAATCGGTTTATGCATTTTCATGCTTCTCTTCCTCTCCCTGATCATCTGATCCTTTCCTTTGTTTTTTCTCTCTTGGTTTTTTCTGTTGTGTTTCATTTTTGTACAGAGAACTAAGTGGCCCATTGCTTTGACGTCCTACAAGAGAGAAGGTCACGACACACTATGCAACATGTAGCTTTTTTTTTTTTGTGGGTTTGTTCTTCAGTTACAGTGTTTGTGTCTTATGATGACAAGGCCTTCATTAATAATGGGTCTCATTTCTGGATCCATTAACTATCCAAGAAGCACACCTACCCCGTGAGGTATCATTGTCAATACAATGCGTTGGAGTTTGATTTTTTATTTATTTTTTCTGTTCTTTTGTTTTTTTGGTTGGTTATAGGTGAGGTAAAAGCTAGAGAAGTGGATGTTATAAATAAATGTCTTTTGGAATGTGAATGAGCCTTCTCCTGAACAGGTAATGAACATTCATTTTCTTTTTCACTTTTTTCTTTCATTCCTTTTTTTTTTTTTTTTGGGATCTGGTTTGGTTTACCAAAATCAATGATATCATAAACTAATATTGCAATTCTGTATCAATCTGAGACTATTGATCAAAGTAACTCTCTTCATCACCAAGAAATTTTTTTATTTTGCTAATAGCTTAATTAACTCCACAAGAAATGTGCTTTGACAAAAGAAGTTTTGTTTGTACAACGATATTGTGTTTCTATGTCTTCTTGGATGTAAGTTGCCACAAGATTGCATTACTGGTAAGATGGTGTTCAATATAGCTCCCAAAACAAAGTGTATTCCAAGTGTTTAAAGAAAGTTCTCTAAGAACCAAGAACTGCAACAAAAGCCAATTGTTTAATTGGATTTAAAACTCCAAGTAGACTTGACTGTATGTTTTATCTTCTTAGATTCTTTGAATGATGTCAAAGTTTATTTTCCATTTCATTGCTTGATGTTATCTATCTTGACAACAAGAATTAAATTTAGAATTAGTATATCTAAATGACTCCTAAGATTTTTGAAAATGTTGGACACCTTCATATCTCATTGCAAAATTGATTCTGTGTTTATACTCCACAACTTTCCTAGGCATACACAAACTCATCAAATATATCTCATTGTAAAATACTGAACTTTGCTGTAGACTTGCATTTATATGTGATATAATTTTTATTTTTATTTTTTTGTCACTTGGATGTGTTTTTGTTGATTAGCTTGCTCAATTAGGCTTATGCTATTATCAGTGAATTTGCTTATATTTTTTTTGTTTTTGTGTTATTTTTAATAATGTTTTTAAGCTCTTATGTAGATTCTACTTCTCAATTGTATATTCTACTGTTTTTAAGCTGTTGTTCAAATTGCATTATCTCTACAGGTGCGTGTATTCAAGCGTCCGCCTGCAAATTGTAAGTGATTAATGGTTGCCAAAAACATTGCTGGAACTTCTTGGAATGTGATGGTGTTATGCAAGTAGTCTGTAGGAAAAATATACTTTTAATTGATTCTTTTCATTCACTTACTTTTTTTTTCTTCTTTTGCTTAAAACCCCTTTGCTTATAGTTAGTGCCATAAAAATAGAGCATCCATATTTTGATGAAGCAGATTGCTGATCTATAAAGACTCCTGAAGTATGTGTAAGAGAAGGCCTTATTTTGATGAAGTTTATGATTTTTCCTGCAAGGCTGCTAATCATGATGAAAGCATGTAATTGTTGTTATGCTAGATGGGGACTACTGGAACTTATGCTTACAAAATGTTCTTTTTTGCCTTGTAACTCTTTCCAGCCCAAAGCAAATTTGTGCTGCTAATCACCATCAATTTTGTGAGGAGGCACGAGTCATCTCTAGTTTATTTATAACATCCACTTCTCCGTCTTTTACCTCACCTATAACCAACCAAAAAAAGAAAAGAACAGAAAAAATAAATAAAAAATAAAACCCCAATGCATTGTATTGACAATGATACCTCAGGGGGCAAGTGTGCTTCTTGGATAGTTAATGGATCCAGAAATGAGACCCATTATTAATGAAGGCCTTGTCATCATAAGACACAAACATTGTAACTAAAGAACAAACCCACAAAAAAAAAAGCTAAATGTTGCTTAGTGTGCCGTGACCTTCTCTCTTGCAGGACGTCAAAGCAATAGGTCACTTGGTCCTCTGTACAAAAATGAAACACAACAGAAGAAGTCAAGAGAGAGAAAATAAAGGAAAGGATTAGATGATTGGGGAGAGGAAGAGGAGCATGAAAATGCACAAACTGATTTTAAAGGTATTAAACAACACATATATACATACATACATTCAGAGAAACGGAAGGCAAAGAGTTTAGGCGATGGAGCTGCGTATAAAAACAAAAAAACTTAAAACTTACGTTGTAAAAGGAGGAGAAGTAGCGGCCTTAGAATGAGGAGAGAGAAGATAATGGCATGATCGTCACACTTGGGTTGTAGATCAAGCAAAGTGGTGGTGATGCTCGTTGCAGGAGAAGAAGAAAGAGAAGGCACAATGGAGATCTAGTGAATTTGATTATGGACGAGTGAGAGATGAGGATAGGATAACTATTGAGAGAGAGAGAGAGAGAGAGAGAGAGAGAGGGAGAGAGAAAGAGAGAGAGAGAGAATGATGTGTAATAGCTGTAAAACATTTCAAAAACACTAATATTTTTTTCAGACCAAATGTGATGACAGCCTTTGAATTTTGTACGAAATAAATCCTAACCATTCAAACCAAGTGATAGAGGTTTGTTTGACCAAACTTGCACGCCAAACAAAAGTAGGGGGTTACCAAAGAGATTGTAGGTGGACGTTGTGGCGAGTGGCAGGTTCTTTGGGTAATGGGCCCATGTCAAAGATGTTTTGGGCGGGATTTTGTGTGAGTGAAATCCACCCAAAGTTGATCTAAACCCTTGAATGAAGGTGAAAATAAATTTCATTCGTTCAATATAAAATGTATGCCACGTAGGACAAATGTCCCATCAAGATTCAAAAAAGTCATGTTTTGTTATATAGATACTATTCCCTATGTATATTAGGGTGGAAGCTTTCATAATCTATATAGGTTTTCCTCTTGAATTTTGAATCTTCTACCTTATTGTCACTTGTCTAGGAGTCTCTAGAATATTCTGTAAGTCCTTACAATGAAGCTCCTTTACTTGAATATGCTATTTTAAACTCTCTATTGTTTCTCTTCCTAGCTTCCATCATCTTTTTGACAAAGAATTAGGTTGACTTAGCATCACAATTAAGCTTGTAAGTGTTTAAGTGCCGCATGTTGGCTTAGGAAAGTAGTGACAATATGCACATACATGATAGAGGAAATGTAAAGAAAGATTTCCAAAGAGAACATAAGACATGTGTGTTAAGTATGGGCGTCATGATCGCTTCGTGTCCCAGATACTGTGCAATTACCTCATTTCATGTTGTCTTCAATATTTTAGTATTATTATTTATTAAAATTAATTTGACTAACATTTTGCATCCATTGTCTAAAGTATTGACCCCAATAGTGCAATAAAAATAACGACAATTCACAAGTTAAAAAAAAAAAAAATCTCTCGCTTTTTAGAGGTGGATGTACTATAAGGACATAAGCGCGTAATTGCTACATTCAACTTATGTCAAATATTTATTTATTATTATTAGTTGTCTCAATACTGTTTATTAGTCTTTACTCCTAGTATGAAATACGTAATTTTGTATATAGAACAAATCCAACTCATTGTTTTATAATAACTTCATATTTTATTCAACATGATAAGAGACATTAAGTTTGTGAACAATAAAAGTTGTATCTTGTGTTTAAAATTTAGATATGAGTGAACATTTTGATTTAAACGTGCAATAAATTATTTGATGTGATAATAATTAATAAATAAACTAAGTTTTGTAGTATAAGATGAAGTTTTTGGGCTAAGCAAGTTCTTAAAATATTAACACTTTTAATTCGTTGAAAAATACCCATTTTTTAGTGAACATTGATTTTATAGATTGTGACTGTGACAATGGAAAGAGGTTTTTCAACAATAAAATTCATAAAAAGTCAATTGTAGAACCAAAATGCAAAATTCCTACGACCAATCAGTTAACAGCCGACCGCTCTACCACTGAGCTACTGAGGAACAACGGGAGATTAGATCTCATAGAGTTCAATTCCCGTTCTCAACCCATGACCAATATGAGCTCGAAGCTTCCTTCGTAACTCCCGGAACTTCTTCGTAGTGGCTCCCTTCCATGCCTCATTTCATAGGGAACCTCAAAGTGGCTCTATTTCATTATATTCCATCCATATCCCAATTCCATTCATTTAATATTCCTTTGGTGTCATTAACATGACAAATGTCATTTCTAGTCTATTTCTTCATATATGAGAAGTTTAACCGCACTGCTCTTGTATTTTCTGTTCTTTTTACGTTTTTTCATGTCTGATTCCGAATAATCTTCTTCAATATCTTTTTGTTGGTTTGAGAAAACAGATATAAAATTTCCTTGGTTTTGTGCATTTGATCTAAGATCTCTTTGTCCTGCGGACTCTTTTTGATTCTTTAATTCAAAAGATTTTTTTTCATTTGATGCTATAACTCTTTTTTGCTTTCTATTGATGTTTTTATTTTCACTAATATTTTTATTTATATGAAAATTGAAAAAAAGTAATTTGCTTGGTATAAACCACGGTTTAATTTTATATGCATTATAAAGTAGTACAAATTCTGGGAAGAACCAAAGTTCCAGATTCGATATAGGACGACTTAGTATTTCTTCATTCATTCCCATCCAATCAAAAAAGATTTTTTTTTGATTGAGTGAATTGATTTCTTGATCTTGATCAATCATAAGATAAAAAAGACCTTTTTTATCAATTTTATCAATTATTTTATAATTATTAGTCCCAGTATTAGTATTTTTATTACTGTTGGTATCGATCTTGATCCAGGCCTCAATATCGATTTTCTTTCTAAGACAAAAATTGATAATTTTCCAATCAAAATATTTTCTATCCGGGTTTTTTTCCATATACATAATATCACTTTTTCTTAGATAATTATTGATAGGGATATCTCCTACTATATCAAAAAATTTGTCTTTATGTGTGTTGTAATTATAAAACCTCTCATGATCCCTGCCCATATAGCTAGTGGGGAGGATGACACTACTGATAAAAACTGTATGGCAAAAATGCCACAGGCGCGAAGCATGGTAAGCTTACGCAGGGGAAGCATAGCATAAGGAGGAAAGGGAGCTCAGACGGTGGAATTGCCAGGGGCGGCCGGGTCATTTGATGGAAATGGTAGGCTTTTCCCTATGAGAGAAGGCCCTGCACATTTCTTCCACTTGTTCTTATAGAGTGGCCACCTTCTCCATAGTGGAGTTTTGGCATGCCTCTTCTTCCTTTGCTTATTCATCCATCCATCTAAGCATTGAATGAGCCAAGAATCTATCATTTAAGCTCCTCAAATTCCAACTCAAGACTCTATCATTCCTCATTGAGACGGGTCTCTATGCGAAGAAGGCGCTTCTCCATATACTCCAAAATAGGCCAAAGCTCCAGTAATTTCCAATTAGGCCGTGTGTCCATGATTTCTTTGTATAAAAACTTCCTAGGGTAATAATCCTTATCCTTTTCCATGATTGCATCCTGCATCTGTGGGCACTCACGAAGGTCATATTCCTGATATTCATTGTTCAAATCCTTATCTGGACTAGATCCGACCAAGAGTGCGGTTGAATCTTGAAACTTTGCTCAACTGCCTCTCCGTCATCTGTATCCAAACCATTTCATTTCCATTGGGGCAACTTCGTTTAATCACTTTTGCACTTTTTTGTTTATCTGACAGGCTTTTCATAGTTCATGACCCTAGTTGAGTAGGGTTGGGATAGGTAGGCAATTAAATCCAAGCAAGATGCACTTCTTACCGGTTTATAAGATTAGTCATTGAGTCTTGACTCCCCTGCATCTTGTTCATTTTCTTTCTTGATGCTCGTGTCAGGGGAGGTTCAAAATAACAAAATGAAAACGGAAAGCCTTGACGATGGGACAAATGGCTTGTCCTCGGCACCAAAAAAGATAATAGAATAAAAAAACACAGAAAAATTACCCTGCTTCTATTGCCGAGTCTACTCCTGTCCTTCGAATGAGTTGAAAGGCCCTTGCCTTATCACAAGGCTTGTGAGCTGTGCCTTCTAGCAGCTAAGCACTCGGACAAAAAAAAATGAAATAAAAGACCTAGGAACAAGCAAGGAAGATTTTTAGCCCCAACGACAAACGAACCTACGGGCGGGGCATTTTCGGGGAGTAGCCCGCTTCCCATTACTCAATAGGGTTGGTTTAACAGACCGAAGAGCGCATCTAGTCTTGTATATAAAGTCATGCTTGAAATGGTTGACTTTGGAAGAAGTGCGACTAGAGACTAATACTTCGAAAGCGAGAGAAGGATCCCCTAGTTGGGGAGCTCGAGCTGTCACGACCTATTTTACCCTCTAGATCGGGGCAAGGGGTTTAATAGTTAAAGATACATCATCTACATACTTCTAAAATGATTATTACATCCGAAGAACATTATTCTTATAGTTGAGATCCATAGCTTTATTTTATGTACAATCCAAACTAAACATTAAGGAAAAATTTCAACTGAACTGTGTGGATCATTTCTCCTAATCATTTCCTTAAAATCCAGCTGATGTCTCATTTCTTGAAAATTTGTTCCACAAGATAGAAGTGAGCTGCGAAGCCCAGTAGAAATACCATGACTTCGTAAGACACAAGTTTAGAATGCAGTGTAATAAATTTATGCTATGACATGCATATGTACCCGTTTTTTTTTTATCATCACTAGGATCCTGCCGGTATGTCCTACCTAGGGCATCATCAAGCCCAGTGAGCCCACCCTTAACACTCCTTCTCTTCAAGTTTAGTGGAGACCCACCCATAATTAGCTAGCCCATATCAAGTTAATGAATATTGATTTGTGGTATCCCCGATACCAGTTGATCAGTAGTCACCCATGATATAAACCTGGGGTTCTTTAATTTATTCGATTATTTCTCCCTTATTTCTCCTCAGTGATGCAATTATACATAGAATGCACTTTTGTAAGGCATACAATATAATAAAGCAGGATATAAGTTTTAACATTTAAACCAAGCATTTGAATAGAAATGACATAATCAAGTAAGCATGTAACCAAACATTTAATATAAAATAAAATAAGCATGTATTTTAGAGAATGCACAGTTTCCTACCCTGCTAGTATGTGTGCAGAAGATTTGATCCGGTTCTTCAAATATTTTCTGTTCATATCACAAGAATTAAATATCTATTTTTCATATATATCTTTACTAAGTAAGTTAGACTGTTAGTAATGTGGTTTTATAAATAGTCAATATCTTGGGTGGTACACATCTTTGGTCGGAACAAAATTGCCCGGTGGCTCGGAATAGGAGATATTCTAGATTTCTTATCCGGGGTAGCTACTAAGGCTAATCTCCTATATCTATATCCCATGTATTTTTAGAGATTTTCTGGTAAAATTTCAGAATATTTTTATATCTCCTTTATTTTCTGTGAATTTCCATGCCAAACATAGAAATAAATTCATGATAATTCACAGACAAGTCCTCATGGTCTGAAAATTTGAGGGTAAGATATTTAGATGCTAATAGCATGGCCATAAAAATTTCAGAACCAAATCAGGCAGGACGCGCCCACACGTGCCACCAGCCGCTTGTGGGGGAGGAAGGCATAGCCTTTTTCTTCCTCCCACCGCGACGGGGTGCATTCGTGATCGATTTTTCGGCCAACCACTAGTATGCTTGGCCGTGCATGTGAGTTCTAGGTGTTGGTAAGGTATTGGGCTTCACACTCATGGCCAGAGCTCGACTAACAGTGGCCGGAGGTGGCCGAACGGAGCCCGAAATGGCCACCATATGGCGGAACCCTAACAGTTCAAACTTGCAACTGCCATTTTGGCCATCTTCCCTCCATTTTTAGACCTTGAGCTTTTCATGAGTTTTGTTCTTGACCCCAAGATGAGTCGACCCCAAGTGGTGCAGTCGACAACTGTGGCCGGTGGCGGAAGGCCGGAGCCACACTTTTAGGTAAATTTTCAGGCAAAATACTCTTCCAGGAGCTACACTGAGCATGTATAGAGGCTTTGGGTCTCTTTGGGACACCTATAAGTGTCCTTGAGAAACTCCATGGCCGCTGTAACAGCCCCCCAACCCCTATCTCTCTTGCCACGGCCAAATGCACCGAGAATAAACTCTCTCTCTCTTTCTCTGATTTTCTGGGTTTTCAGCCACGGTTACTCCTCTATTCGACTGGGTTTGTGATGAGGGAGGTGGATGGGAGTGATTTCTTACCTTAGAATGTCTCTAGGAAGCTCATCCTAAAGTTCACTCTTTTTCCTTCTCTCCTTCTCTCAGTTTGTGTATGTATTATATTTTTTCAGCTAACTCTCTATGTTGCTTGAACTGTCTACATCAAACAGGAGTATTCCAGCAATTTATGAAGTGTGTGCAACGCCAGATGTCATGGTGCATGAAGTGCAAGGTGGTGTATCGGTTCATGGCACAGTTCATTATATTGTGACTAAATCGGTTGTATAAGATTTGATATATCTATTGTATCATGGATTGGTATATCTGTTATATGGATTGATATATTTGTTACATGTAAGCTTGCATATGAGTGGTGCCATCCACCTTTGCATGAGTTTGGTCATAATCAAGAGTTAGTGGAGCCTTGGTCTATAATTAAACAGGTTTATTCATGGTTTGTTTTTACATGGTTACAAGGCTTTGGGTTGGTTCAACAACCATGGTTACAAGGATTTGGGATGGTTCACGTAGGGTTTTTTTAAAAATTGTGGTGAGTTGTTTTCAATAAGAAGGTGAATCAGTTTAGCATGTGTGTGTAACCGATTAAACTGATGTTGGTTTATAGTGGGTTGTTTGGGTAGGTTTTGGACTGGTTCAAGTATAGGTTGGTTCATAGGTAAGGGTATAGATCGGTGTGTCTAATGATTCGACATTCGATTCCTTGGTCCAAGGAAGAAACAGTCAAAATGAGTGAGGACGGTTTTGTTTTAGTGGGAAAATTAATGGTGGTGGTCGTCCTTCTTATTTATCGGAAACCAAAAATGAGAAAAACTCTGACTTTTTTAACAGGGATGTAATGTAGTCAAGAAAATTTTAGGGTGTTACACAAGCGATCAGTCATCATGTGTATTGTATATAATGCCAACCAACCTACACTAAGAGCCCATATTCATATAAGTATTGGTGATTGAGGATCCATACAAAATTTTATGAAATATCTTAGAGATCAAGGAATAGATGCTTTCTTCAAGAGAGATGAATACTATATGGTAGTGACTAGTAGTCGTATCTATCATTATTTGTTTAAAGGGGGCGGGTACAATGATCTTTCGCGAGTCGAGATACTGGCTTGACTTAGCAACGGGAAATACAGACATTGAATCGTGATCTGTGTCCGCTCAGTTGGTACAGTGTTCAAAGACCAATCTGCTCTGGCATAGGACTAAGGAAAGAGTTGGATGAACTTGTTCAAACACAAGGTAAAACTCTGCATTGATGAGGTTGCCTGAGCCTGCATCTAGTTTCGGAAATGAAGTTAGGGAGCTTAGAACATACCATTGGGAAACGACTCAATAATCAAACCTTTATGAATCCATTTTTGCTCTTTCACTATAGGTAAACCCCCTTAAAGTTTTAACTAACAGGGGGGAGGGCGTAGATCGCCTTTACCAGGGGGATGAGGATGTGAGACAGAATTAAGTCCTGCGACCCTTAAGTCCATTCAGATGCCGCTCTAATAGAGCTTTATTCGGCTTTTGTATGATTGTCTTCCTCTTTCATTCTTGTCTATTCCATGCAAATCTTTCTGATCCGCTAGCTGGTAGTCCTCTCAAATCCCATTTTTTCATCGACAGGTTGGGTGAATTCTAAGGTCCCTTATTTCGGTTGTAAAGCGAAAGAAGAAGGAAAAGAAGGAGGAGGGGCCCCCAATCAACCAACGGTGGAAGTTGCCCACCCTTATCTGTATCAATCGGAAGAAGTGACACGGGGGATTGTGTTGAGTTGAAAATAAGCATAGATCCGGAGATTCCCGAATAGGTCAACCTTTCGAACTGCTGCTGAATCCATGGGCAGACAAGAGACAACCTGGCGAACTGAAACATCTTAGTAGCCAGAGGAAAAGAAAGCAAAAGCGATTCCCGTAGTAGCAACGAGTACATATATTGACCCATAAAAAAGACTAGTGGAAAAGGACATAAAGCCAACAACACTCTTAAAAACCAAACTCCTCGTTTAGGCACGAGCCCAAGTCTTGATAGATTATCCAACCCCGAGCAATCTTAGTTATTGGTGGGGGTTCGGTCCGTTAGCTGGTATTTGTTTAGTCATTCAGATAGTGACTGGCGTTTTTTTAGCTATGCATTACACACCTCATGTGGATCTAGCTTTCAACAGCGTAGAACACATTATGAGAGATGTTGAAGGGGGCTGGTTGCTCCGTTATATGCATGCTAATGGGGCAAGTATGTTTCTCATTGTGGTTCACCTTCATATTTTTCGTGGTCTATATCATGCGAGTTATAGCAGTCCTAGGGAATTTGTTCGGTGTCTCGGAGTTGTAATCTTCCTATTAATGATTGTGACAGCTTTTATAGGATACGTACTACCTTGGGGTCAGAGACAAGTAAATGAAAAAATGAACCCAATAAAAGGAAGATTCTGTTTGATGTACGTTTCACTATCATCCAAATTAAAATAGGAATAAACAAACATAAATAAATTTTTTAGAATTACGGTTGACTTGATTCCAGTCCGGATTTGTTCCAACTCGGATACATAATCAACCCACTTAAATGGATACAATCAACACATTTGTGAACAAAATAGTTCACTCAAGTTAAATTTGCCTAAATACAATTCAAGGCATTAAATTAAATACTAGTTATTTTTAGAACTACCGTTAACTTGATTCCAATTCGGACTTGTCCCGACTCGAATACATAGACAACCCACTTAAATGGGTACAGTTGATAAATTTGTGAATAAAATAGTTCACTTAAGTTAAATTTGCCTAAATATAATTTAAGGCATTAAATTAAATGTTAATTATTTTCAAAACTATGGTATCTAGTTCAGACTTATCCCAACTCGATTATGTAGGTAACTCACTCAAATGGATATAGTCGTAACATTTGTGAACCCTAATGTTCTTTTAAATTAAATTTGTCACAAAATCTAATTCATTCTCATTAAGTTTGAATAAAAGGATATTCATTTAAAATAAGGGATTGTTATTAAGAGATACGTTATATCTTGAATGGGTCCGACCTATACAATAAGAACGCATATGATATTTTATTATATGAGTGAGATTATGTTAAGTGTTTGTTTAATTAAATATTACTTGTTAATATTTTTGCTTAACATGATACACTCACTTTGTGCCTCGTGGGTAAGAAATTAATTTATGCATAACATTTTCCTTACTTTTATGATGTTTACTTGTCACATATGGATCTTAACATGTTTGTGTCATAGTTATTAGACTCGTACAGGTATCAAAAATATCGGCCAGTACGGCACATACAGTACCGGTGAATGTAACTACCGTACTGACTAAAGTATCGGTCAATACCGGTGGTACCAGATTTATGGATGGTACATGTTTTGCGTATTTTATTTTAAAATAATTTAATTTTATTATCTTTTGATGATAATTGTCAATTAAAAATTATTTTAGGCATATAATAGATAATAATATGTGTTTTAAGTATTTTTAAATATATATTTGAATTGGATAATATGTTTACATTATATTAAAACACTTAACATTTTAAATATTTATATTTTTATAGCATATAATATTTGTAGTGATAAATTTCAGAAAGTACTTGATATTGTATCGGTATTGATTTGTACTGTATCAATATTAAAAATAATACCTCAACCGATACTAAATTGATAACTATGGTTTGTGTGATTGACAGATGCCTAGTCCAACAAATTTTGCAAAGAGAATATGTTTGACATGAGTACTCGATCTATATAGGAAATTTATAGGCAGGACAAGTGTCATTTTCTCATTTGCTAAGACAGTACTGGGTCTATCGCTGTTATACAGATCACTTTCTTTACCTTATTGGCTAAAAAGGTGAAAGGATATCTTTTTTCTACAGGTCTTGTAAGATGCTTAATGCATAACTAGTGACTGGCCTGTTTTAACATCCTTCTGCTTGATGATCTATAGGTTTATGTAAATCCTTATCTCTTATATATCTGTTGTTTGAGTTTTGTTCATTGTGAACAGGTGTTTGCTGTTATTGGGTTGTATCCTATTTCCTTAATTCCTTGCCCCTCTGAAGCTTTGGCAACAAACAAAACTGATTTTTTTTATACAAAAAATGAATATGCATGTACGCTACTCCACGTACTCGCAGCCATATGTACTCCACATACTCCCAGCCATCTACGGATATTCGTGGCCCCAGTGCAATAAATAGAACTTTGGGATTTCTTCTAATACTTCCTCCTCACATCTGTCCGTCGAGATGGTTTTAATGCGGATATCAGAAAGATTCTTTTACCATTTTTCAAAATGTGGCTTTTGCAACTCGTGTGGATACACATATATGCTGCCTGATTTGTTTTTCTCATTCCATGACCTTGTCGACGCAGAAGACACACTTCAATAGATGAAATGAATTTTTGTTGATTTATTTTTTGTGCAACCATATTGAACTCTGAACCCTATGGAAAGAAATGACATCCTGTTTGGGATAGGTGGTAAGGAGGGAGACCAGTTTCTAGGATTTTGTTTTGGGTTCCAAAACTAGAAACGCAAATTTTTACTTATTAGTACTATTATAATTTTCGATGGATTCGAGTTTGGGTGGAAAGACTAGTTTCTAAGATTTTGTTTTGGGAACCAACACTTCAAATCATAGATTTTCACCTACTGATATTATTATTACTAGATGTTGGGCTACACGCAATTGGCGTGTGCTACTGGATCAAATGATTCCAAGGCCCATTTGCACCTGGTGTGCGGCTAATATTAAATCGTTCTTTTTAACCCCTAACAGTAAAAATTTTGAAGCAATAATGTCAAATTTTCAATAGCGGTAATGGTTTTCGGGTGAAGCCAGTGAGGGTTGAAGTTTTATTAGAAAATTCCAGCGCGTTAGGCGAGATTATGGTTTGTAGGGTCCAAAAGGTTTCAGTAATGTTATTGTATAGTATAGGTCTTTTGGCTACAATAGAATTGTTTTCACAAAACAATTGTGGAAAATGAAAATGAAAATGAAAATAGATTTTGTTTTGGGGTGTCAAAACTTGAAACACATATCTTTATCTATTGATATTATTTTTATAATTCAAGTTTTATTTACACGTTTCAAAGTTATAGCATGAGAAATGCATATTATTATTATAATAATTTTAAATTTTTTTTATACGTGTTTTTAAGTTCAAGTATGAGAAATATATTAGAATGTTAGACTCAGTTTCTATGTGCTTAGTTTGAAGAGAAATTATGGCTATTCTTATTTGGCAGGAATATGATCTTAAACTTTTTGTGTACATGTTAAAATTTTCACTTCATAGGAATAAGCTTCCGAATAGTGCTTTTCATTTAATTGGATATCTACAAATAGAGAGCAATCAAAGAAACAAGTGAGAAATTCCCAGGGCAACCCCTCAAAATAAACTAACCATTGGTTGATTGCTTGGAAAATACAGGAATAGAATAGAAAGGAAGACAACTTCTCGGTCTCTTCTTCATGGGGAGCATAATCATAAAGTACGAATAATATTTTAGAAGTGATAATTTTTTTTTTAAAAAAATACACGAAAGTGTTCCGAAACATTAATTGAAATCTATTTAAATGTATAAAAGCGCCTAATACTATTTAATTAATTAATCACATTAAAATTTATTCACGTATTCGCGACATGTAAAATAATAAGTCAATGTTGCTTTGAACAAAATCTATGCAAAATTTTTTTAAAAATGAAGTCTAGAAATTTACTTAGATACCAGTAATAATAGTATTTCTACATTGGTATATTACTAATAATAATTTATTAATATAGTAAATTACATCCTTCTATATTGTTATAAAAATATTATATAAACAAAAAATCATAACTAGCCCCCAACATGTGCAATAATCCCATAAACAGTTCCTATTAGACAAAAGAAAGTAGGGTGAAGGTCAAACAAAGCATTGTAAAAGTCAAGAAATAGTGTAAGGGTTTGAGCACGCAAAAATACCTATGAAAGTGGGTGGCAACACATACCATTAGAGAGTGGATCAACTCCGCATTGGTACATTCTTATCAAATTACTGAATCTCAAGAAAAAGAATTGGCCTCAGTAGAGGAAAAATTGTTGAGATTGATCGTCATATTACGTTATCATATCTATGTAGTGTAATTATTTATTTTATATTTTTTTGATATTATATATAAAGTGAGACAATACTTTTTAAAAAATTATAGACAATATCTTAATTATATGGTGGTATTTTAAGTTTAAAACGTCTATCATGTAAAAACTTCACATGGAATAATTTGCATGAAAAGTGACATCAGCCAGATAATTACACCTATATGCGATTAGGTCAAGTCCAAATATTAAATGTCGAATACTGTCAAAAAATACACAGTGGATAAGTAATGTGGTACACCAACATGGGATGATGTAAGAAATGACCAGGCGGGCAGCTGCCCACTGAGTTGGCTATTTCATTATTTTTAAAATTTTATTTATGAGTATTTATCTGTTACTTAGGTAACAAATATATTTTTAGTCTTTATTAAATTTATAAATACTTACATTTGTTTTTTTTTTAAATTTATTAGTATTTATATTTGCTCCAACTAAATATTACTAAATTTATAACAAAAAATATCTCTTTCCTTAACCTTTTATTATTTGGTCAAATAAATAATAAATTAACTATTTATTATATCTATTTATAGGCTCTTAGTTATCTAAAATTTAAAATCTCTTTTCAAAAATATCAAACTTAGCCACCTATATCTGAATTAAGGTTCTCCATAAGATTTTTATGTACATTTGTATAGGGATGATGTCTCTTTTTCGGCATCCTTAACATAATTATTTTTTTATTTTATCAAAACATGTGTATATATAGATATAGATAGCGTATATGGTTTTCAAAATCCATTTGGTTTTTTCGATCCTTCTTCCTCGAGCCGGTCCAGCTGGATGAAAAAAATTTACATATTGACCGGTTCGTTCGGGAATGGATCTATAACTTTCTCACCGAGTAGGGTAGGGTTTTCTTTCTCTCTTATTATGCCGCCATCACTCAGAAAATAGGAGAAAACATTCACCGACTAAGGTTTTGTTGTTTCATCTCTCAGAAATAGAAAGAGAAGGGAGAGGATGACGGATAGAGGGGGAAAATCAAAGAACACGAGAAAGAGGCAACAAACGGCGAAGGCAGAGGTTGGGACGAAGTCAGGGCCGGCGGTGGAAGAACCGAAATCTGTCTACATGTTTTTTACAAACGGGGTGGGGCCCTATAGTCCATTCTCTGTACGCTGTCGACATACCCAACCCTCTCCCTGATCCCCCGGTAGATCGATCGAGAATTCCAGAACCCCAACCACTGTCTCCCATTCTCGAGTTTCCTAGCCGAGAATACCCGTTTGCAATGCTTTGCATTCAGTTTGATTCCAAATTATACTTTCCTGGGGGAGAATTCACCAATGGGAAGGACCACCGTTTAGAGTCCTCTTACCTATGAGATGTCCATATTTTTTATCCTGCCACCATTAATAAAAACCGACCCTCCTCCTCATCAATGTTGATAAAAGGCCCTGAAATGGACACCGGAAAGCGCTTCCCGTTGGCATTCGTGGCTGACCGGAAGATTTATGTTCTATCTAGCTTGACTGAGGGCGAGACTAACGAAAGGCTGTCGCGGTTTGAGGTCTTTAACCCTGATGCTGCTGGTAGCGATGGTTCTGGTGAATGGACTGCATTGGAGGATCCTCTGTACGAGGTCACTTAAAGGGGCACGCAGTTGTCAATAGAAAGGTCTTTATTCTATCGGATAACCATGGGTTGCACAGTTTCGATCTCGACTCGTATAAATGGTGCAAAATCGCAAGATTTCTTCCTCCTTTCGAAGGACGGGCTGAGTTTGTGGAGGATACCTTGTACTGCTGTTATTATGCACGGGTTGTCTTCTCATTGAGGCCACTTCCCACCAACTCCTCCTCTTCCGAAGAATTGTTCAACCTCCACGGGATGGCCTACTTGTCACTGGATGTGCTTAAGTACCATCTACCAGGAATGCATCCCTCTTCTTCTCTGGTGCACATCGGCAGCAGACACTTTTGTCATGTGTCGACTGGCTCTCCCAGCCATCCCATCATTCCAGACATTGAACATCCGGAAATACGTTACCTTAATCTCACGATATTTCAAGCCTTCAGAGAGACGTACACTGCCGGAGAGAATACCTTTTCCAAGGCGAAATTCCTGCACTCTGCGCATTTTGTCATAAAAAATTGCGATTATGGCAGCAGCATCAGTGACTGCTTTATTCTTCCATCGTGAGTCTAATTATATGCTTTCCTTTCTTTAAGCCACTTGCGTTGTTTCTTCCATCGTGAGTCCAATTATATGCTTTCCTTTCTTAAGCCACTTGCGTTGTTTCTTGTTCTTCTGTTTTCTTTTTTGATTTGGGTGAGTTCTCTTTGTTGTTTTGGTTATACTCTAATATAACTACTGATGTGTTGGGAGCTCTTTGATTGAACATGTCTAATATTATGTACATAAAAATATGTACAGTCAAATAGGAAGATAAAATCTACGTTCCGAGCCTTCTGACATGGTTTATTTAGTTAGAGAGTTCCAATTTGCATGGGTGTATACCCCAATAATTGGTCCTAATGCTAAGATAGACATAATCTGCATCATCCAAAGATTTCTTAATGGTTGTTCCGGTTATTCCATATCATGTTTTATATTGATATTTAGAGGTTCTGGAGGACGTTGAGACCTTTTGTGGGTTGACCCTCCCTTTTATGTTTGATACTCTTTAAATAGGGGTGGTGAAGCAAAGTTGGTGCTCCTTTCAAGAACCCTAAAGGTTGTTGGAACGTGGGAATGGTTTTCAGTGAGTTGGACTTTTGGAATGTTAGTGAGTGAAGCTATTAAGTTAAACTAGAATAATGCTTCATCATTGGTTTTTTAAGTTGAATGCTTGAATTCACAATTAACAAATACACGCACTTGTATGAGTTGCTCTAAGGGCCTCTCTTGTAATTAATGTAAGGGCCCAGGTAGAGAAAAATTACTGGCCAGAACACCAAGTCAACATGATCCACAGTCTAGACCCATAGGATAATTTCTCCTAGCTAAGACCTTCTTTGATAACTCATTTAAGTGTTTAAAACTAAATGACTGATGCAGCAGTGGTCATTTTAGTGTTCAGCTGGTAATGTCACAACGAATTCCAAAATTGGAAACACGTTACAATACAATGAAAGAAATGTTACAGGTAATTCGTTGCCGTAAGATTTCCAACCCGATCTAGCAAAAATTATGGTCAATTTGCGCAAGCCAAAGCTATGAAGTCTTTATAGACAACATTTTTTGTGCATGTAGTATCCACACTGTCATCTGAAGCTGGTTTGATAAGCATTTTGATCGCAAGAGGAGATTTTGCTCTTGACAAAGCGACATATAATTGACCGTGAGAGAACACAGGCTGTGGTAAGTAAATGTCAATATTTTTTAACATTTGTCCTTGAGCCTTAGTGATTGTCATCGCCAAGCACAGTCGAATAGGAAATTGCTTTTGTAGGAAAGGAAATGGCAAATTTTCAGCAGGTTGTAGTGGAATGTGAGGCAAAAAAATCCTTTCTCCTTTGTGATGTCCAACAATAATTTTTGTATCAATAACATTATTATCAAAGTTTTTGCATATTAAACGAGTCCCATTTCAAAGCCCAGAAAATGGGTCTATATTTCGTAGCAACATTATGGGACAATTTTTCTTCACTTGCAGTTTATGAGGAGGCAACACATTTGGAGTCATAGAGTTGAGGAACTCCAATTGCTGAAAGTGTGTGTTCCGTCAGTAGCTGAATCAAAGCTATAGTATATATTGGAGTCACCGGGAAACTTTGAAATTAACAGCTCGTTCAGCTTGTCTACATAATCGTTTTTTGTTGTCAATATTGCTTTATTTGTCATAAAATCCATTCTTTTTGCATTTTGCTCCAGCTTCACATAAATGTTGTTGATAAGGTGTCGTTTGGAGGTGTTCTCATCTTTAAAAGGTATAAGCAGGCTTTGAGGTATTTGGATCTTGTCTTTCGAAATCATTGTCTCCAATCCATTTCCAACACACAGTAAGAATTGGCTAAATGATAAGTCTCATTTAGGTCTCATATTCTCTTTTAATTGTAATTTTTCTATTTTGTTCCAAATTTTTGATTTCACGAAACTAGCCTCTATTGTTTCTTCTTTACCACCACAAAGCACAACAGGTAAAACTTGACGAAAGTCTCCCCCAAAACAATGACTTTTCCACCAAATTATGCATTCGAGTCATTGATTTATTGTAACAACATTTCAAGAGCTTCAATGGCTTGTCTTTTTGCCATGGATACTTCATCCCATATTATGAGTTTTGCTCTTCGTAATAATTCCACCAAACTACTTTGCTTTGAGATATTGCATGACTGGAAGTTCTCAGCATCCAGTGGTATTTTAAATCTTGAGTGTGCAGTACGACCACTAGGTAATATTGAGGCTGCAACCCGTGATATTGCTGTAGCAAGTGCAATGCTTCCTTCCGATCTAATTCTAGTAAGTAAAGCACGATATAGATATGTTTTCTTAGATCCACCAGGGCCATCAATAAAGAACGCTCCACTATTTCCTTCTCGAATCCTCGAAATAATTACATTGTAAGCGCTTCACTGCTCATCATTTAATATTGACACCAATAGCAAATCTTCATCATATATCGGAATATTCATTTCCTCCATAATCTCCCTTTGAATCCTTTTGTCTTCATTCTCTAAATAGCTTGGAAAATCATAGTTTGACAGATTTTTACCCATGGACTCCAGATAAATGTTGATGCTTCGCAATACTTTTGATTGAATAATATCTGCACTTAGCAATCTCTTACCTTGGAAGTCTTTGGCCATTACATCGTTAAATTTCTCCCATAGGGCTTTAGGATTTTGAGGCAAACAATATACAAGCAATGTAGCAAATAAACGCCTCAAAGTGGATGGCACTTGAAATGAAGATGCTTCACATAGACATTCTTCAATGCTGTTATCTGATTCTAATATTCCCAACTGTTCAGTTGCCTCCCGAAATGTATTATATTGAACTCCATTAATAGTTTTGAGATGATCATAAGATGTTGCACCTTTAACGTGATTTAGTAGACATCGAAGATAATATTTTTCTCCTTCAGTTGGTTTCGTAAAAATACTCTTCCGATAACATTTCTGATTTTCCTAGGACTCCATACTCTACTACTTTCATCCCATACATAGTGTTCAGGAAAGTCCCTGTATAAGTAGCGGCTCGCATTGTTATCGATAAGAATCATATGAAAATATTCTGTTAACATAGACCTTGAAGCTCGTTCATTTTGAACTACATCTTGCAAATTCTGGTTGCTCCGAAAGCCAACAACATGTATGTCTTCAAGGTGAAGTTGTAATGCCCTAACAGATGGATGCATTTCATTCATGTAGAATTGATATATTCACCATATATCTTCTGGAGGGGACACCCATCTCGCCAATTGCAATCGTTGAATTTCATCAATCATTTGAGATTTGTCGTCATCTCCCTTGTGAAATAGAAATCAGTCATGCCTTTTGTAAATGTACTTGTATAAGTACTTAATTGCCTTAAAAGTTGAGCATATTTCAACATTTAAGTGATAGTTACATTTTTCATGCCGACGTTGTTTTTGTGTAAATTACTACATCGTTCGTGCATCATGTGTTGTACAACCATTCTAAATGGATGAGGTTGCATTTCTTCGTCAGGAAGTTTTGCACATACAAATTTGTCATACATATACGGGGTCATGATCTTGTCCTCGGCGTCTAATATAAGTATAAAATGAACCTGAGGAAGGCCTCGTTTTTTAAATTCAACCACGTACAGATATGCAGCCACACGTCCAACTATATGTCTTTTGAACAGGTCTACTTTCAATTCTTCTAATTTTGCTCTAAACACTCTTGCAAGTAGTTCAGGCCTATTATGCAGCTCTTCTCCAAAAGCTAGCTCTCTTTGTTTTTCAGGCCACGATGCAAGGGCGGAGCCAGGATTTTAATTTACCTTGGGCTATACTAAATTTTAATAAATTACAAAAAAAAAATTATAAAATATGTATATGTATATATAAAAGTTATATAAATCATATAATTTCAAAACAAATATATAGCAAAAGTGTACATAAACCGGCAAATATTAAATTTTTTTTTTAAAGAAAAGTACCTATTGTATGTACTCTGAGCAAACTTTGAGTAACTACTGAAAACTTACTCTTGATAGTGTTTGTACTCTGGAGTCACAACCTGTATTGTACAACAATATGAGAACACAAAAGCAGAGGTTTGAACAACTTATCTTTCCATCTGTAGGTCCTTAAAGTCCCAAAACAAATTAGCATGATCAACTTGGTAATTTGAATAGTTTCCAAAAGCAACCCTCTATGAGTCAACAGAAATTCTTTTGGCAGGCTTTAAGTCTTGAAGTTGCAACCAAAAGAACCTACTGCTTGTTTCTTTTGAAATGTTTAAAGAGCATACCTCAGGCTCAGCGTCGTCTTCTTCTTCCCATGAATCAATGGGTTCTACCTCTTCATCCACTTCATCTGAAAATCTCAACATTACTCAAACAGAGCAAACATCCAACTAATATCAAACTATATATAACAACTAACGTCAATAAACAAATAAATGTATTTTGGCAGTTTGAAGTTAGACACAGGCAATATGAAAAAGAAGCTGACAGAACATTCCAAGAATGAATTCGTCTTTTAATTTTTTTGTGTTCTTGCATTTGAGGTCATCTAAAGTACCATCAGTCAACGAATCAATGTGTATCTAATTAACAGAGGCTATTTTTTGTTAGTCCAAAATAAGGACACTTTGGTACAAAATTTTCTTTAAGTAATGTATTTGCAATCTTGGCATCTCGATGAATGATTGCAAATGTGATATCTCTGTTTACATAGTGTAGGCCTAGAGTGAAATATGTACAAACTTCCACTCTAATCTTCCATGTCAATGGTAACAAGCAACTATACAAATATTCTTCTATATTATGTTGGGGCATGAACCCATAAATTAAGATCATTTCCATTTTTTTCTTGCAAATGCCAACTAGCTCTGCCAATTTCTAAACTAAGCCTTAGACAACAACTTAACCTTAGCATAACATTTAGTGATAACTTGCACAAAAGATTAGTTCAATCTTCTACACAAGCAACTTTAGTACCATTTTTCATCTCACACAAACAAACTTCGATAAACCAATCTTCCCAAAATTTGTTAAAATAAACTTCGATAACATGGAAATGAAAAGCAACTAGAGTTTAGGCTCTCTTTCGTCAGCATTTGCTTCCCAAACTGAAAAAGAAAAACAATTTTTCCCTCAAAAAAATCAATCAAACAAGCAGTCCTAAAAATGCTTTTGTGAGAACTAGGTCACTAGAACTTTAATCAAACACTTGGACAACATATTGCAAGGAGAAAACCAGACAAATGTTTATCAATCAAAACAAACTCATCCACAGTTTTATGAACACTATATAATACAGACGCATAAAATACACACGCAACAAGAGACAATTCGCGACAATTGGAAAGAATGAACTCACTCTGAAATGGGGTTTCTTCATGTTCGTCAATATCTCGAGACATAGTGGTACTTAGATACCGAAGAGTCGCAAAACAACAAGACAAGGTGGGTTTCGATTGAATACCACTCACACGGCAAGAAGAAGAAGAAGAAGAAAAGTCAAGGTTTAAAAGGGGAGTAATGCTATACAACCAAAAAATATAATCAGAATGATGTGGTTAAGTTGTGGGCCTATCACTTTAAAACAAAGAACCCACCAAGATACATTTTAATTACAAAACTGCCACTACCTCATCATTTTGGTTCAAAATTCTATACAAAAATTCTAAAAGAATAGCATTTTTCTTAGAAGGGTTAAAATTTCTTGCTGGGTTGGATGAAGATGATGAAGATGTTGATGGGTTGAGAGAGAGGACCTCAATCAAGTCACAAACCTGTAGATGAGCTGAGGAATTATTGGATTGAGGAACAAAAAATAGATGGGCTGAACAAAATTAGGGTGGGCTAAACTTAAATTTTTAAAAAATTTGAACAGAAAAATATGTAGTTGAGTTGGGCTCCCCTGGGCTACAGCCCAGGGGAGCCTTTGGCTTCCCTCCGCCCCTGCCACGATGGATTGCATGTCATTGTCAAGAAAAGATCAGGTTACCAAAATTTTGAACTAAGGCCATTGCATACGACCCATATCCCTTGGGCCATCTATGAAAGATGCTGGTAGGATTACTTTTCTCCCTACTTTATAGCCTCGACTTTCCCCATGATTAATGCTATCCACAATCCCTTGATATAAGTCAGCGCGTATATTGTGTTGGTCGTTACATATGAAGTCCAAACGGCTACTCTTTAATTTGATATACATATCAACGATATATTGTTGTAGAAGACGCCCAGTGCGCAACAAAAAAGATAGAAGAGATGGCCGTATTTATAATTTGTAACAGTAGTATTCATGGCATGATATAGTGTTTCTCTTGGACGTTTTAGTTTGTAAAGCTGAAATATATAATATTAATTGTTAGCTATTTTTTATAATAATTGTGCAAATAATTATATGCATATGGAAACATAATGTACCTTTTTGTTCATGAATGAAAAGATCTTCCGGAGATTGTATGCTTGAAGGACGTGTAGATTTTGTTGTACATAGTTGTCCTCTGCGTAGTTTACGTTCCTTCGATATTCCTTCATGCCACCCGGCATCACCAAAGGAGAAGAGTAAATAGTACTCCAAAGCATCATAACAGCCAAAATAGTAATTTACACGATGGCTATTTGCTGCATGGGTGAAGACAATAATGTCACGATATCCAGGTGGGTTGGCCTTGCTATTCTCAATCCATATTTCGGAAACCTGTGAGGCCAATGGTGCATTGTATACTCTTTGATCTACATTGGGCGCAAACTTGATGAAGATTTGTCTAATATCAATATCATCCAAATCTCAAAGGCTTCGGAAGAACTTCGAATAAGGATTTTCTCGTAGGATACTCATCAAACGATTTACAACATCTTCCCTTAACTTTTCAGATCTTTGTCCATTCTCGATCTCGTGTTCAGTGTCGTAAAAATACAATTGTAAATGAGAGGGGTGGCCGTCTGCAGGAATTAGCTCGTTTATGAAGTGATACATCTGACCTTGGACTTTGAAAGTGTAAATGCCTGTGTTCCTCTTGCTAAGCTGCATATCATATTTCACACCAAGCCATGTAAATGCAAATGTTTTTATTAAATGTTCTAACGCATTGCCTAAATTGAATGGCTTCCTCACTGTTGGATGTAAAGAGCTCATTAAGTTCTTTTGGCACGTCATTTTGAGCTAAGCTCACATCTCCGTCACAGCAACAGGAACCCTTAGGCTCGTATTGAAACTTTTTTGCTCCACATTGATTGCAAATCAAACATTCTTCCAAAACAAATAGCTTTGAAGTAACATTTTCCCTGCATATAACTGGAACTGAAGGCAAGGGAAAAAAAATTCACACACGTAATTACAATGGTACTCCGAAGTGATTTACAAATTCCATGAATATATACCATGACATACCTTGGTTCCTTTGTCTCGTAGATCTTTTTGTTGTATGTGGCCTATTTGCTTCCATTTCTTGTGGAACACCTTCTGCAGATACAGAAGCTAAAAAATGAGAAGTACTATGGGTTTATAATATATAAACTTATTACTTAGTAATCTTTGCACCAACCAGATTTAGATGTTCCATGTTCCATACCTGAGAGATCCAGTGCTTGGGATTGTGTAGATGTGGAACCTATACGAAACATACCATATTGTCAATCTGTAACAAGTCTTGTGGAACACACTATGTGCCAATCTTTCGCACTTACCAGACTAAAAAATGCACCATTGCTCGGCAATATCTTTACCTTTGTGTACAGTGTCTATCGTAGCATGGTGTTCATCTGCAAGACCTAGGAAAGATGAATAATTAGTTTCCTACTAATCACTGTGGTTTGTTATGTGATATAGCACCACATAGTACCTTTTTGGTCACCTTGTATGACTGGCTTTTGACTTGATTTATTACGTTCGTAGTATTCTTTCCTTTTTTTTAACAGTTCAGCTTTCTTTTCATCTGACAATGAAGCATATGCAACCTTCTTTTTCCTGCGCTCTTCTTCTTGCTTTTTTGCAAGCATCCTCGTGTACAACTCCCTCATTGTTTTCCACTTTTCTTCCTTCTTTTCTAAGGGTAGTGCTTTATATTGATCTCTCTTCTTCTTTATCTTTTGAGTATTTTCATCTGGACTTACTTTGTCGCTTACAGAACGTCTCACCATTTTGACATGGAAACTAATACACTATTGACAATCAATGGTTGGGCTACAAGTTCACTTTGTAGGTGAAGAATTACAGATCGAAGGCTAAATTGCAAATACCAATGTAGTTGATAAAAATTCGGAACTAAATGAGTAGATAGATACGTACCTCTTTGCAGGTTGCGTTTGAGAAATGGATGTTCTTCTCCTATGTTGGCACACACATGTATGTATTTATACATAGCTAAGGCGATGGCTGTGGGAAAATGTAATTTATAATGTAAAACATTGCAGCTGTTAAAGATTTGACTGGTTAGTAGTTTGGACTTTTAGCCAAAAGGTTGTTTGCATATTCAACATGTGTGTTGAAAAAATGACTTCATGTGCGTGAGGCATTGAATGCTTGTAATGGGTTTTGCCTATAAAATGGCATATCACCTCTTGTATTGTAAAGTGAAGCGAACAGAACCTATGCAATAGATCCAACAAAGTCTTTGGTTCTCTCTCTCTAGTATTGCTAGAAAGGCTCTCTTTATTTCTATTGTGTTCCTTTCTCAATATTTCTCTCTCTATTAATCTCATACACCAACTCTTCTCTTCACCCACTCTGCATTCACACTCTATCAATCAGAGCTTCTAAAAAACTAACATGGTATTAGTGTCAGGTCCAATCAAAGTGCTAAAGAAAATTTCTCAGAGCAGGTTGCGATAAAATTCTGGGCATGAAGAAAAATCGGAGCAACGACAGTTGTAAGTGTAGATGGTTGTTTCAACAAAGAAAGCAAGAAAAAAGGGTACGTAAAAATCAAGTACCATTAGAAAAACAATGTAGTGTTTTCAATAGACTGTCTGTGAAGAAAAATTAGTATTTTCTATCTCTTTTGAAGTCATTCAACCCACTTGTACTTAAAAGCTTGCGGTGTATGGTGGAAGGATGATATCATATTTCCAGACAATAAAATAGTTCAAGAAAAGAAAAAGGAACTTACATTGAAAATATTGAAGAAGGTTATCCATCTAGAAGTATGGAAGCATGTGGAGGAAATAAAATCTCCAAACAAATATGGTAAAACCTCAAACTTTTTTGTCAAAAATATGAAAAGCAGCCTTTGGTCCAAGAAAAATGTGGATGCAGATGAATTTGTTGAAGAAGATGTTGAGAAAAATGTTGGCGTAGATGAAAAAGGAGAAGAAGAAGTAGAAAAAAGGAAAGAAGAAAATAAAATGAAAGAAAATTTTGAAAATGAGAGAAGAAAATTTTGAAAAAGATGAGGGTGAAAAGAGAGTTGAAGAAGAAGATGAAAAAATAAAAAGTGAAAAAGAAGTTGAAAAAATAAAAGGTTTATGTGAACTGCATGAAATTTTTAAAAGAGGAAAAATTCCTAAAGTTGAGTTTGCAGATTAATTTGCAAATAAAGAAAATGCGAAAATTGAAAAGCTTGTTCTAAAAGAATCCTAGAAGAATTAGCCAATGGAATCCTCACCAAATGGTGTAGGTACAAATCAAGTGCGGCAGACACTTAGCGAACTCAAGGAATCAATTCATGCAGACTTCAAATATTTCAAAATTTCAAGTGTTTTTGTTCGCGTGGAGAATTTGTCTTTTGACACAGGTTGGATAAGCATGGAACAATTTTTTTTATCTACAAGAACGAGCAAAAGAAAAAAAATGAAGAAGTTTGGACGAGTGAAAAACTATGAAAATTGTCCACAATCCTTGCTGAAGTTTAAAGGCAAGAAAACTGTCTTCAAGCCCAATACATCAACAGAAATCGCAATAAAAATTGTGGCTTTCAAAAGCATACCTAGCAACATTTGGGCCCTCTACAAATCTGAAGTGAATTGCAGCAAAAGCAAAAAGACTCTACAACAGTCCCACAAAGAAAAATATGAAATTGCAATAGTTCAAAAGTTTCTCCCACATTAAAAATTAAATGGGGGTGTTGGAAAATTTAATTTTTAATGTAAAACATTGCGGCTGTCAAAGATTTGACCGGTTGATAGTTTAAACTTTTAACCAAAAGGTTGTTTGCATATTCAACATGTGTGTTGAAAAAAGGGCTTCATACATGTGAGGCATTGAATGTTTGTAATGGGTTTTGCCTATAAAATGGCATATCACCTCTTGTGTTGTAAAGTGGAGTGAATCGAACATATGCAATAGATCCAACAAAGTCTTTGATTCTAGACTTTCTTTATCTCTATTTTGTTTCTCTCTCAATATTTCTCGCTCTATTTAATCTCACACAACAACTCATCTCTTTATTCACTTTGTATTCACACTCTACCAATTAAAGCTTCTAACAACCTAACAGTGGCTAGCACCACAACCAACGTTGGGTTAATCGATGTAAACAGCATGGCGGTAGCCGGAAGTCACACGGCGAGACGGTTACGGTTATGCCGCATTATTCAAGGGTGCATGCATGTGAAGGCCTTTAATTGTCTAATAGATCGGATGAATGCAGCAGATATTAAATGTTTCAGGTATGTGAAAGTATTAATTAATGAGTAATGCTATACAACCAGAAAATATAACCAGAATGATGTGGCAAGTACGGTTGGACAGCCACGTCATTACTTTTAATACACGGATTGTTTAATAAAAAAATAATTCCTTAAAAAATAATCAATGCAAAAACTTTTTGTCTGTTCAGTTTCCAAATTGGTTCGTCTCTTCTCTTCTAACCTACCGGTCTATCGGACGGTCGTGAGTCCACTTCTCCGAGGAATTGAGGTCGGTCTAGCCAGTTATGTTCCATTGAAGCTTGACCACACTCACTTCTTACGAGTTGGCAGAATTTTCCATTGTTGTTGGATTCTTCTCCCAGTCATTCATTTCTCTCAATCTCTCACGATCTGGCTACGATTAGAGCTGCAACTAAGCATATAACATCATCAAGGAGCTACGAGCCTAAGACATTACAGCCCATTCAAGTATGCTTCTGAGTTTCAATGGTATTCTCTGTTCTCTATTCGAACTCTCTAGTCTAAATTTCATCCCCTTCGGTTAAGGGTAATTTGATCTTTGGGTTGTGCATCATTCCCCTTCGTTTTAAAATATTTGGCTTTTGTGGTCATAGTTTTGTTGCGTCTGTGATGGAGAATCGTACATGTTTGATGAAATGCCTACGTGACTAGCTATGCATACAAACTAGTAACATTTAGTTTACTAATCGAACTTATGGTTGGGCTGGACAGGTGAGGTCTTGGGTATCATGTATGAATTTTTGCATATATGTTTGATCAAAGCCTTTAATGGCAGCACCATTTGAAAATGAGTAGAAATCAATGCATTTCAATAAGGAATAGTTATTGTGCTTATTTTGCTGAAGTGAACCTGCTGTATTCATAGCCCCACCGTTGATATACATGTCTACTGTTTCAGATGGTCTATGTACTTATTTGGAGTGATAAATCAAATTTAAGGCTCAAAGATTAAGCATAGAGGATGAAGTCCATAGAAGGAAGTCATGCATGTGTGTTTTTAAAGTATGTGTTTGATTCCATTTTTAATTTGCAGGATATGGAAGATCAAGAAGTATGCATTGATGAAGAGACATCTATCGGAGAGGAAACAAGGGGAGAAGAGTCAGAAACAATAATAGGTGGGAAGGAAAAAGTAGGAACTCCAAATGTCGGTATGTTGTTTGACTCTATAGTTGATGTTCGTGATTTCTACCAGAAATATGCTTACAATCATGGTTTTGGTATAATAACAAGAAGTACAAAGATTGATGAAGTTGGAAGGATAAAATATTACACAATTGCATGTGCTCGAGCTGGTAAAACCAAGTTTACTAGAAAAAATCCTTTGTTACCACTTCCATCAACCAAAATTGGTTGTAAGGCTAGGATAAATGTGAGAACATTTGATGATGGAAGACTTTGTTTATCTGGGGTTTTCCTTGAACATAACCATGGATTGAGTCCATGAAAATCAAGAAACCTTATTTGCAATAAGCAGTTGGATTCTTAGGCAAAAAGAAGACTTGATTTGAATGATCAAGCTGGTATCCCATTGAGTGAGAGTTTTCACTCATTGGTTGTTGAAGCAAGGGGTTATGAAAATTTAACTTTTGGAGAAAAAGAATGTAGGAATTATATTGCCCAAGCTAGACGATTAAGACTTGGTGCAGGTGATGCTGAATCTCTTTATAGTTATTTTGTTTGCATCCAAAAACAAAACTCAAAATTCTTTTATGGGCTGGATGTGAACGAAGAAAGTTATGTAAGGAATGTATTCTGGGTTGATGCGAGGTCTCAGGCAGCGTATGAGTCTTTTGGGGAAGTTATTACATTTGACACCACATATTTGACAAATAAGTATGATATGCCATTTGCTCCTTTTGTTGGTGTAAATCATTATGGACAATTTATATTGTTAGGTTGTGGCTTATTATCTAATGAAGATACAATGACTTATATTTGGTTATTTAAGTCATGGGTAGCATGTATGGCAGGTCATTCTCCAAAAGCCATAGTGACAGACCAATGCAAAGCAATTCAAGCTGTTATTGTAGAGGTTTTTCTAGAGGCTAAGCATCGGTTATGTCTTTGGCACATTTTGAAAAAGCTTCCAATGAAATTAGGGGGATTAACTCAATATCCAGCAATAAAGAAGACCTTAAAGAATGTTGTGTATGAGTCTTTAACACCAGGTGAGTTTGAAGGCGGGTGGAGTAAATTAGTTGTAGAATATAACCTTGAGGGTAATGAATGGTTGAGATCTTTGTATTTGGATCGAAAGCGTTGGGTTCCAATATTTGTGAAAGAAACATTTTGGACAAGAATGTCTACTACTCAACGTAGTGACAGCATGAATGCTTTTTTTGATGGCTATGTTCATTCTAAAACTACATTGAAGCAATTTGTGGAACAATATGATAATGCCCTAGGAAGTAAGGTTGAGAAGGAAAAGCATGCTGATTTTACATCTTTCAATTCAATCATACCAACTATAACTGATTTTCCCATGGAGAAACAATTTCAAGGATCATACACTAATACACTTGTAAGCACCCCATTTTTGCCCGCTTGGCAATCTCCGGCCCGGCCAGATTCCAACATCACAACACATGCAAGCTCAAGATATGCCTTTCAATCTCCAATCCAACTAACTGGCCGCTTCTAGGGTCCATAAGGATTCGCTGGAGCCTTAAACACCATTATTCCAGGCAGTTTTCCGGACCAGGCGGTCCCAGAAACCAACGCCATCTAGGTAGCTTCCCGAGATCAGGCAATCTCGGGGACCAACACCTCATCAAATTCCAAACAGTTCACTTCTGGCGCCTGCTAGCCCGCCAATGTAGAATGTCCGCCATTGGGTAGTTCTCCGAGACCGGGCGTTCTCGGAGACCAACACCACACTTCCAGGTAGCTTTTTGGGACCAAGCGTTCTCAGCAACTAACACCACCCTTCAGGTAGCTCTCTAAGACCAGGCATTCTTAGAGACCAACACCGCACAGGTAGTTTTCCGAGACCGGGCGGTCTCGGGAACCAACACCTAGGTCAACACCGGTGCCTGCTAGCCCGACTAGGTGAAAAATGACCAAACCTGCCCTTTTGGGCCTCCAGGCACGTTTTGGGAAAGTTCAAAATCTCTCAAAACGATAAGTCCATCCTTCCAAATGTTGTCAAACCATCAGGCGTCCCCTGCACACCATTCGGTCCAAATCCGGTCCTATTCCGGCCCACTCCGGTCAAAATGACAGTTTTGCCCCCGAGCGACTCAGCATGGCACAAACCCCGCTGAACGGCAACAGACTCTCCCAAAACCATCCCTGAATAGCCCTACATGCCTGACACAATATACCAGATCATTCCTGACCATTTCTAGCCAACTCCGGTCAAAATGACCGTTTTGCCTCTAGGAGCCAAAAACGCCCCGAAACAGCACCGGCCTTGGGGTTTCGAGCAAAGGATTTCACCGCACGCCTTTGTTTAACCCAAGGAACATCCTACGACACTAAGCTCACATGACTCGATAAAAGTTCCCTGGAGCGTCTCACAGACGCTCCGCTTAAATTGTATTTTCTCCCGATTCCTTGATTATATCGCATCATCAACCGACTTGAGAAACGCGTAAATTAGGGAATTCTCAAAAACTCGTCCATAGATCCTTCCATCGATACAGCTCGATCAAGTAAATCACCTCCTGAAGCCCTTCATCGTACGATGCAAAAACTGTAACTTTCAGCAACCCCTGGAGCGTTTTGCAGACACTCCGCCAAGGTTAACTTTTTCTCTGATTCCCTGATCAAAATGCACCGTCAAACGACTTGAGAAATGCGTAAATTTAGGAATCCCAGAAAGTATTTCCAGAGTACTTTCCATCGGTACAGTCCGATCGAATAGATCGCTTCTCGAAGGCCTCGATCGCACAAAACGAAAACAGCCACTTTCAAACACCCACGGAGCGTATCACAGACGCTTCGTGAAAGTGTCTTTTTTGGCACGCTTTCCAAGACGATATCACTCACCTCCAAACATAATTTAAACTTTTCGAAAACAAGAAAGTTCATCGGAATCACTAGGAAAACATCTCCAGTGCGACCGATTTCCCCGGAACCTTCCCGTTTGACCCAATTATCGAGGCAAAGTTTGGGCAAATCTTCCCGGTGATGGAGCGTATGCTACATGCGCTCAAATTTTGTTCAGATCGACCGACTTTCAATCAACGGTCTAGATTTAACCAGTACATAGAGTGCCACGTGTTATTGTGGCAATGTAACAGTACTTGCGCATGTCTTACATGTGCACCGCCAAAGTTTGGCCATGGCATTGTAGCACATGTGCATGGTCTGTTCCAGATTGCCTATAAATACAGGCCTCCCCCTTGCATATTCCAGGTCCGAAATTGATACGAAACTTTGCTGAAATTACTCCAGAAACTCGAATCTTTACATATATTCCTCCCCTCCAACACTTAGGCTAGATTTTATCCCTCCTAAACCTATACACTCCATATACAAGGCCTCATATACACTTATATACTCCACTCAAGCCCCTCAAGCCTTCTTGAAGCCACTCAAGCTCCAATCAAAACATCCATTGAAGACTACAAGAGTGTTGAAGACAAAAGGTGGTATCCCTTTTACATTTGTGCTCTCCCCCACTCTTCTCTTCTCCCTCCTAGCCTACTTAGGCTATTCTCTATTTTAATCCCCATCTTCAACCCCCCTTTCTTGCATGTTTGAGCCAAGAGGGCTCCTAGATCATGCCTAGAGGAAAGCAAGTGAAAGCCACCGTGTAGGGGGACCTCTCACTAACCTACTTTAAGATGGTATGGCCTAAGAGCCCTTTGTTTGTATGGTGAAGCCTAAAAGCCTTGTATGTGAATCATGACCCCTTGCATATTATTATTTTGATCATGTCTTGTATGCTTGGCTTCATTTTATGTTTATTGTCATATCCCACAACGCATGCATCGCTCTTAATTTCATGATATTTCCAAGTTCTACATGTCCTTCACAAATTGTTACAAGAGTTGGCCCCTTGAAGTTTAGGGTGAGACCTTAGGAGTCATGCCTTAGAAAATCCCTCACAACCCCCTAATTCCTACTTTTGCACTATTGTATTTCAACTTGCATGAAAATTGCTTTCAAATTCTCTAATATTCAAGGTTTCCATTCTCTCAAAGTTCGTGGTTGAAATGGCCCCATAGAACCCTCTTTTGAGTGGTCTCCCATTTATTGGCCATATGAACCCTCTCTTGATGGAATAGTTCCCTTGAAAAAAATGGTTTTCAAAATCCTTCTCCAAAAATGATTTCAAAAATACACTCTCACCGTCTTTGCGTCAAAAATGATCTTCCAAAAATCACTATCAGTATGTTGAATTTTGACCCCTTATACTCTTGTCAAGATATTGGTTATAATGGTCATAAGGAAACCTTCCTTGGAATGGTCTCTAATCACCAACCATATAAACCATATTCTTGGCTAGAGTCAAAATTTTCATGAAAATGATCTTCATAAAGATTATCAACCAAAGTCCATTGCATATCATGTTGTGTTTTCAAAGCTCTTTACAAAAATACACCAAACCAACTTTCAAAACCATTTTCCAATCCAACCCTAGGTTAACTTGACCCTAGTTGACCAACCTTAGGTTAACTTCACCCTAGTTGATCAACCCTAGGTTAACTTGACCCTAGTTATCCAACCATAGGTTAACTTGACCCTAGTTGTCCAACCCTAGGTTAACTTGACCCTAGTTGACCAACCTTAGGCTAACTTGATCATAGTTGACCAACTCTAGGTTAACTTGACCCTAGTTGTCCTACCTTAAGTCAACTTGACCCTAGTTGTCCAACCCTAGGTTAACTTGACCCTAGTTCACTCACCTTAGGTTAACCCTACCCTAGTTAGTTAACCATAGGTCATCTTAACCCTAGGTTAACCTAACCCAAGTTAGTTAACCTTAGGTCACCCCTAACCCTAGGCTAACCCAACCTAGGTTGATACACTTCAAGGTTCCAACTCTTGACCCCTTTTGTAAATGATCATTCAATTTTCAAACTATTCTTATAACCTATTTTTCCAAAACCTCTTACTCATTGATTTCAAAGAAACCAACTCCATAAACTCTTCAAATGTTCCTACATTCCATCTTCAAGGCATTTCCAAAAATATTTTCAAAAAGTCACAAACCTAAGGTGTCCCTAACTCTCTCATGGTTAGGGATTCAAAGGACAAGTGACAAAATAAGAACCACCCCTAAGGTTGTCCATATTGGGATTCCAAACACCACTTTCAAAAACCAATTCATCAAAACATTCCAAAATCATACCTCCAAGGTTTTCAAAACAAAATTTCAAAAACATTCTCAAACTCTCTTGAGTTATCCAAAAACATTTTCCAAAACTCTCTCAAATTGACCCAAAAGCATTTTCAAAGCACACCACTATCCAATTTCAAGTCAAAACTTTCAAGACCACAAAGAGTCTTCAACTTCCAAAGACCTCAAAGTGTCTTAAAATTTTCCAAAGACCTCAAAGTGTCTTAAACGTTTTCACAGACCTCAATGTGTCTTCAAACCTTCCAAAAGCCCTATCGCGCCCATTTTCCATCGGGCTCTTGCCTGAACTACGAACGACCTGATTTTCGTCAAATGAGATACGTAGGCAACCTCAAATTGTACGGTCATAACTTTTGTGTCAACCCCAATCCCTTTTCCAAAAATTCCAATCAGGTCAAAGTTTCTATTCCAAACTCTTTCAAAACCTCTGTTATTTTCAAAATCTTCCCAAAAACTTGCATCATGCATCATCCATCCGAAAAGTGATGGCTAAACCCCGTTTTCAAAAATTCTAAAGTGGATATAAAGTGGACCATGGTAACCGGTTATTCTAGTGAGTGAACCAAGGGTGATTAGACATGTAAGTACCGAAAGGTCGGGGTAGGGTGATGATTTTAGGATATCTTCCCTACACGTAACCAACTCCCGAACCTTAGATCTCTGTCTTCGAAAGACCAAAATGGAGTTATTTTCAAAAAAGGGCTTAAACATTTCAAAAAGGTTGCCAAACAACCTATTTTCTTAAAACCCTCTCTTGAAGGAGTTTTTCAAAACCTTTTCCAAGAAACCCTAAGTTTAATCTTCGGATTGACACTTAGTTTTAGATGTCCTAACTCACCTTAATGAAATTAGGTGGCGACTCCTATTTTTCTAAAATGCCCTTAGTCAAACAAATTTTCAAACCTAGTCGCACTTGTTCATTTAGGAGGACGAGTTTTAGTGACAGAGTTTCGTGCTTTAGGGTCTCCTACCCGAAAGGACCTTAGACCCCCAAAAAACAGGGGCACGACAGCATTGTTCAAAGAATTTCAAGAAGAATTGAAGGCATTGATCTATTGCAACATTTGCTTGGTTAAAACAGAGGGTTCAATTTCTACATTTCAAGTCAAAGACTGTGTAAAAAAAAAAGATGGCTCAAGGAGTAAGGTTCTATATGATGTTCTTTACAATAAAGTTAAATGTGATGTACGATGCCTTTGTCACTTGTTTGAGTTTCGAGGAATTCTTTGTAGGCATGCAATTGCTGTATTGGTTGATCAGGATGTGAAAGAGGTTCCATTACGTTACATCTTAACACGATGGAGAAAAGACATTAAACGAAAGCACACATACATCAAAAGCTCATATGATAATTTAAGTGATACTGAGAAGATGAAACGTTATGATATGTTATGCACTCGATTTCACACCATTGCAGATATTGGAGTAGATGTTGGCCCAAATAGGCAACCCAAGAGGGGGGGTGAATTGGGTTTTATAGAATTTATACCAAACAATGCAACTAAAAATTGATTGAGTAATATAACAATGACTAATCAAAGTATAACTCAAACAAACAGACAATAGAATGCAATACAAGCAGTGAGCAGTCAAACTAGCAAACAAATACTAAGATGTAATGCAAGGAAGTAATATGTGTAAAGAGATGAAGAACACCAAATTTATAGAGGTTCGGCCAAACCTTGCCTACGTCCTCTCTTCCTCGATCCTCTCGAAGGTATTCCACTATGTAAACTTTCCTTACACAGCTGCTAGTTTTTCTCCAAGTGCCTAGCTCACTTTTACAAGAGCTCTTCCCCAAGCTCTCAAAACCCAAGAGATTTTGTCCAAGCTTCTCTTAAACTTACGAGTGATTTTGTCCAAGCTTCACTCAAACTTTACAAGTGTTTTTCCCAAGCTACACCCAAACTCACAAGTGTTTTTCTCAAGAACACTCAAACTCACAAGTGTTTTTCTCAAGAACACTCAAACTCACAAGTTTACAAACCAACCCAATAATAGATGAAGGTTGTACAATTAATAACACTCTCTCAAAGAGTAGATGAACAAATTTTTAGCTCACTCAAGAACCCCCCAAATGAATAAAAACAGTGTATAAGATGTAGAAGATGAAATATCACTTTGTAGCACTTAATCTTGTGTTCTTCTCATGTTCTTCTTGTTCTTCATCATCATATATGTGTTGGGGATCTTGTATATATAGCTTTGAGTTGATTATAGCCGTTGGAGATGGATGGGAGACCATTTGATACGAAAACGGCGGAGTATAACGTTCAAAAAACTAGCCGTTACCTTAAATGAGTCGACTCTTTTGCTGCAGGGGTCGACTCTTTTTGTGTTGCAGCAGATTTTTGAAGGTTCTGCCCAAATGAGTCGACTCTTTTGGTCCAGGGGTCGACTCTTTTGGTCTAAAACTGCACAATCAACTCTCTGTTGGAATGAGTCGACTCTTTTATGCTAGGGGTCGACTCTTTTGATGTTCCACCAGAATTTTCAGCCTCTGTTTGAATGAGTCGACTCTTTTGCTTGAGGGGTCGACTCTTTTTAGGAAAATCCTTAACTTTTGCAATACTTCTTCAATCTTCTTCAATATCTTCAAGCTCTTTAAGGATCATCCAAATAAGGTTTCTAAGGCTTGAAAAGACTTCTTCAAGGCATGTTGACTTCAAGAACATCTTCAACTCTTCAAGATAAAATCAATACACTTTTGATTATATTTAGAGTTCTTTAATCAACATCACTTCTTCCATTGATCTAAGTCTTCTTCAAAATCTTCAAGAGAGCTTCCAAGACTTGAGATCTCTTTTCTTCAATTGATCTTTCATGCTTATTGAACATCTTCAATTTCTTTACTTGATCTTCATCAAATTGATTTCTTCTAGGATTCTTTAATCAATATAAATTCTTCCATCAATTCAAGACTTCAACATAATCTTCAATGAAGCTTCCAACTCTTGTGATTTCTTATCAATACTTTCAAGACATATTCAAATCTTCAAGGTGAGCTTCCATGTCTTGTAAGAGTCATCTAAATGAGGTTGCAACTATGAGATTGCTGAATGTATCAACTCATCATACTTCTTGTCTTCATTGTTTCATGACAAGCTTTTCACCACAAGTTCTTCAATATCTTCAATGTGACAAGTTCTCCACTGTTACTTGACAAGCTTCAACTTGTTGCTCCCCCTTTCTTTTATGCTTTATGCCTCAATGCATTTTCTAGATTTAGAGTAGAAAAATCAACCAATTTAGAAGTTCATAGCATGCATGATGATATAGTGGACTTGATATGGCCATGAGGATCGAGGGTCTTCATAGTGAAGTGTAAACCATATTTGTACGGTGCCAGCTCTTCGGTCTTCAATTCTACTTGAAATCCTTTGTTGTATTTGCACTTCAATTTGTACTTTAGTTTTCAAGAATTGATTCCATGTTAACTTGAATACTCTTCAAATAATCTTGCTTGAGTGCTTTGCTTCTTTGAATAACTTCTTGGATCATCATAAGATCTTCAGTCACTTGCATCCTTCTTTTGAATACTTGTTGAACTCCTTGAGCATCTTCAATTTCTTCAAGAATAAGATTACCTAAGTAATCTTCTTGTTTGATACTCAACCGATTAACTCAATTATTTTCTTGTTATCAAATGATTATAATCTAATCTGCACACTCAAGTGAAATTATTAGATAACAACCACATGGTTTTGTTATCATCAAAATCAACATGGGGATCAACCTTGAGTCAACAGTAGAGACAGATGATAACTCTCAAATTTTGATGAAGCTTTTGGACGATGCAGAGGAGACAGTGCTTGAAAGAAACTCACATTGCGGGAGTAACCAATCTAATCAAGAGTTCTTGTGTATGGCTAAGGATGGTAATGGGATGAACCAATCGAGTAAGAAGCTATATAGTCCATTACAAGTGCGCACAAAAGGACGCCCACCATCAAAAAGGAAGGAGTCTAGGGTGGAACAAATTTCGAGAAGCCAAAAAAAAGTAATCTCCGCCATTACAGTTTTTTATTTATGTTTTCCATTTCCAAAAGTGTTTATTTATGAAAATTTTTTTTTCAAATATTGTATCATAGGCTTCCCAAGTAAAAACAAATGAACAAGTCGATGGAGAGGAATGCTTACCAAGGCAAAAAAGAAAGAAGGTGATCTCAAAGTATTTAATTTTTTATTTTTTTGAGATATTCTTTTTGTTCATTTGTATTCTAATTATCCTCATTTGGAAATATTGAACCATAGGTTTGTCTAACGAGCACAAGTAATCTGAATGGAAGTGACACCCGACCCAGCAGACTATCACCAATTAATTTGACTTTGTCCCGAGGGGTTAATGACAATGGAAGACAAGAAAGCATGAATGAAATGGTTCCACATTCACTAGCTTTCTTTTCAAACTTCAATTGTTATTTCAGAATAGATTTTTTTATATCCTTCTCTAATATAAGAAATTTTATGACAGGTTCAGCAAGTTCCTTACAAGGTAAAAGACGATCACTCTGAGCAACAAATTACCTTTTTGCAACATTTACAGGTATGCATTTTCATTTTTAATACTATTTATAAAGCGAACATTTTTCCTTTTATGGATTTCTAATCAATTCATTTCAATGCATTTAAATATAATCACAGGCATACACAGAATTTGGATCCAACACTTCCATTTATGGTGGTCCTTTTAGTGACTCTGTTAACATAGATCCTAAATCTTAGTTACATAAGGTATATTTTAATGAAGATTTTACCTTCAAGTTCATATGGTTATATGAAGTATATCTTATTAAGCATTCTGTCATTTTTTTATTTTATGTTACTTATTTCGACATCTCATTTCTTTTCTCTTATTTTTATGAACAGGAATATTGGAGAAGGAAGTTATAGAATTTGTTGACTGCTTGCTAAAGCTGTTCATTTTGTTGACCGCCTCCTGAAGATCTTTTGCTTTGTTCACCACTTGCTAGAACATGACTATTTATTTAATTAATGATGTATGAGGATGCTTTACTGATCAATACACCAGCAGGTTATTGTATAGGTTGGTGTTTTGTAAAACTTGTAAAACTATTATTAAACCTGCTTATGACAAAGCTATGGCGATGGCTCAAAGGCTTTAGCTCTCTTGTTGCTTTTGTATTGGATTTTGATGGTTAATGTTTGTATCCTTCTTCATTTCTCAAAAAAAAAAAAAAAAACAAAAGAGAGAATATAGGTTGCTTTCATATTCTGTATAGTTTCTTTTTACATTTCATTGAACGATCAAGAGTTATGCCAATTTTATCCATACATGATAAACCTTCAATCTAAGAATATATATATATATATATATAGTAACATTAGAATTTTAATGTTTATTTATATACGGAGGATATTTTATGTAATTAAATATAATATAACTATTTAGGACTTTCATAATATAATCAGGGTAGGGTGGCCTAAACCTTACTCCATCCCAAACTCACATCGATTTTTGTTTTATTCCTCATACCTCCTAATCTTTTATTCATATCCTAAACCCTTTCTCTTAGGGTGGAGTGAAGCGGGATTCGGGATTTTCGATCCAATTGTCATCCCTACTAGCTGGGGGATCGAACAATTGAACATTGCAGAATCTGTCATTCGTATTAAGATGTTAATTGGCAACCAAAGCAGAGCTTGAAGGAGTCAATAAAAGCTCTGTTCTTTAACAGAGATTACTTTCCAACTAACCTTTATTTGTTGATTCATATGAAGGTTAATACATCTGCTAATATTCATAAGATATCATATTCACCATACACCATAATAAAAAATAAAAAAACTTCATAATAATCCTTTAAGTGATCAGTCTTCTAATTTACAAATTTTCCTTTCCCAAACCAAATCCTAAAGAGGAAATCAAAATGCCGACCAGCCAAGCCCAGAAATTGTTTACTTAACAAAGTAAGGAAAATTGAGAACATAGAGCAGGAAATAGGCCCAGATGACACTAGAAATCCCACCAAAGAAGAACCCTCCGGTGAACTTGGCTCACCCATCGGCGGTCTGCAGCTGGTCAGGCTCCTTCTTCCTCCCAGTCAATGTCAGTGACGGAGCAGTCGATGGCTCTCCTTTTTTGAATGATGAAATGCCATGGATAGTTAGGCAAATGCTCAGGATCACAACAAGGCCTCCTGCTGCCAGATCCAGCTGCACTTGCCATCGTGGGCCAAACCGACCTCAATTCCTCGGAGAAGTGGACTCACGGCCGTCCGATAGGCAGGTAGGTTGGAAGAGAAGATACAAATAAAGAGAGAGAGAAAGAGAGATATGCAAATAGAGATAGAGAAAAATACGGAAGTTGAACAGTCTTTTTAACTTTAAATTTGTAATTACTTCTCTCTTTTGACGAGTTATTAGTAGATCAGTGCCACGTCATTCTGGTTATATTTTTTGGTTATAAATTTTGGAAGAATAGTATTTTTCTTAATTAATTATTGTCTCGTGGATACAAAATAGTTGTTTATTCCATTCAGTACTTGAATAATGGATCTCACGGATATAAAATCAATTTTTTGTTCCATTCTTCAATTGTTTAATGGATATGCAGACCTAAGAGTCCCCACTCGATCAATCCTTTGCCCCTCATTCTTCCATAATAAGAAAGATTTTTTCAAGTTTGAATTTTTTTATTTAGAATATGGACTTTTCTATTTTATTTTTATTTAATATTTTTTAAAAAAAATTCTCCTTTTTTATATCATTTCTTAAGTCTCATAGATTTTGATGGGACCGATCAGGTGAGTGCTGACTAGGATCTATGTGAGAGGCTAATCAAGGAGATTACGAGTAACGGAGCACTTTGACAATGCTAAATAAGAGGTGGTCGAGCATATCAAAGGCGACCAGTTTAGCTAAGCATACCAACTATGAACATGCCGACCATCTCCTTCGACTGGCCTGTGAAGACCACGCCTGACACTAAGCTCGGCTGTATACTATTGAAAGGACAAGATGCGTGGTGGGACAACCACTCTCCCTGCTACGCGCCAACGTTCGTCTGACAGATGCCTCAAAAGACGCCCTGTCAAAAATCTGACTGCTTAATGATATATAATCACGTGAAAAGACGATCATTCCTCTTCTAAACCGTCTATAGACATTGTAGAGACCACAACCATAGATGTGTAAAAAAAAAAATCTCTTTTTTTAAGGTACGCATAATAAATAAAAAAAACCCTAGCAAGAGACTCTGTGAAGTCATCGTCTAAAATTTAACTTTAGCATTGCAGGGTCTTTATTGGGTTCAGAAAAGACTGTATTTCTTGAACCAGTTTTCCTTTGCTATCAACCGAAGTAGCTTATCGGACCTTGAGGGCAGACCACACAAATTTAATGCTTTATCAGGCTTAATTTGTAGATTTTGACTTATTTTTTCATTGAGTGGGGGGTACAAAGTAAATTAGATTGATTTTTTTTATCAAAAGTACTATGGTTATTCATTAAGTGGATCCTTTGCCCCTTATGTCAGTAGCTGGGCCCGAAAGAAGTAACCGGCTTCGGTGAAAACTCTTCCAGCAATCAATCGCGAGGTATTTGAATGAAGTGGAACCGATTTCTTCGAATCAATCGGTCAAATCACTCGACTGCAGAAATGAATCAATTGAAAGCGGCCCATTAGCCCGAACCTTTGGTCGGCCAAAACAAACTCCTATTTTTGGCTCCGACAGTCTCTTCTATTCAAATTCAAAAAAGTCAGCATGCGGTCCCAAAATCCCCTTCGAGACTTCTGCTTGACTGCCTGCTTCGAAACTTCCACTTGGCCCCTTCTACTCTTATATCTCGGATATCTCCAGCCCGGTGATAAATCTTCTTCCACTCTCAAACCTCTAAGGAGTTGTAGAGCAATGTCTTTATTGGTGGTTGTGCGACCTTCAATTGAAGCGACTTCTGCGGATTGTGACTGCACCTGGTGTTGGATCAAGGCTCTCAGTCGCTCAAGATGTCGATGCGCCACCGAGTCGACCCGCAACTGGTCCGACGCAACTTACTGGTGATAGTCGTTTCATCACCAGCTATGGAAATCAAAACAACGTTTGGTGCGCACTCATCTACTCTTATTAAGGCCTGTATAAGCCCCAACAATCAAACTAAAGTGCTAACGCACCTATCTTATTAGTAAAATAACCTTTCGCCTTTATTGATTGTGGAGATACAAGACAAGCAACCTTATTAATAAAGCGGCAACAAGCACCTTCTTTCTCAAAGTCAATTTTCTTACTTCTTGTTTTAGTTTAATTGCAGTTAGATAAAAAGGGCTTTTCTCAAGCACCTTTTTTCTCAAAATCAACTTTCTTACTTCTTGTTTTAGTTTAATTGCAGTTAGTGCGCTTTACTAATAAGATAGAGAGAGCTTTTCTCTCTTGTTTAGTATTACTTTTCATTTTGATAGAAGTAGGTGCTTGCAAGGTATAGCAAGATATTACGGAGGAGGGTCATGCACATCCATCGGCAAATGCGGATGGAGTAGCGGATCCAAATCCGGAAGTAGGGGTGGGAGGATCATCTGACCCTAGCATGATCCTCTATCGGACCAAGCTGATAGAGAAGGTTGGACCCATCGAGGGAGAGAAGCTTTCAACCGGAGCAGGGAGGGTTGGGTAGAGCTGTATTTGCCGAGGCAAGGTTGGACCGAAATCAACAGAGATTGGTGCTGTGAGGGCGAAGCTAAAATCACGCCGTGCCGTTTGCTGCGCGAAGTCAAACTTCGCGACGGAAGTCAAATTACGATGAAACTCTTAATAATGCATGGGATTTTTCAATAGCATAGTGAATATCTTATTTTAGTAAAATTTACTAATAGTAACTGTGTTATCCATGGATTTGTATATGTTAAAATATGTACTTAACTAAAAATTGTACTATTTAATTATCTTTATAAAAAATACTCAAAGCTTAATAATGCATGGAAGTATGTGTGTGTTTATTTAAAAAAACAAATTCCTATGGTATGTTTGTAATTTTTAAAAGAACGCATGTCTGTAATGCATGGTAAAAATTAACTATAAGCTTAATAATACATGGTTTAAAATCTAATCATTTTTCTTTCCTGTTTCCACTAATGAAAATTGTTTTCATAGCTAACAATTTGATTTTTATAGTGAGCTAAAAACTAAAATATTAAAACAATGAGTAATAAAATCAGTTTTTATCACCCGTACTATGCATTTTCTCAAAGTCTTTGCAGGGGCAGATTTATAGTGTTGCTAGAAGGGGCACGTGCCCCCCTCAGATTTTTATAAAAAAAAATTATATGTAATTTCAGCACAATTTCATACTTTGACCCCCTCAAATTCGGAGTGCCCCCCTAATTTCGTACTTTGACTCTTTGTAAAATATACATACAGGTTATATCTATTCTAGCTAAAAGCCAAAAAAAATGTTTGATTAGATCCCCCAGCAAAAAACTCAGAGCTTTTTTTTTTCTTTGTGCGTGACCTTTTGCTAGAGAATAGAGACCCTTTGTAAAATATACATACAGCTTATATCTATTCTAGCTAAAAGTCTAAGTAATGTTTAATTAAACCTCTCTGTAAAAAACTCAGACAAAGCTTTCTTTTTTTTTCTGTGTGTGACCTTTTCCTTTTGTTCTTCCTTGCATTGTTCCCACTTCCCAGCCTGCACGAATCGATTGTGGCCAGCGATATTCAGCAATGGTCATCAACAACAAGCAAGCTTAATCTAAAATACATAAGTCTCTCTCTCTCTCTCTCTCTCTCTCTCACACACACACACACACACATACATGATACATACAACTTTTTCTATTTCTTACATTAAATATCTCTCACAGATTAAGGTGTGAGCCATGTGAAGTTGTGAACCCTGTGAGAGAGATAAAGCCAAAGGAGGAGCCTTTTTTCATATTCTCTATGCAAATCCTCTGTACCACTTTGAAACCCTAGTTTCATATTGAAGCCCCAATTTGGCAAGTAAGTTAAGTTGTTGGAATTTTGATTTTATTTTGGTGTCTTTGGTTTTCTTAAATTTGCACTTTTTATATTCTAAATCCATGTTGCTCAAATTCCTGAATCAATGATGAACTTCTTGGAATTTAATTTGTTCTATTCTTTAAATTTAAATCTATTTATTTATTTGGTTGATTGATTAAATTGATTTTATCCTGGTTGTGAAGAAAGAGAACTCATAATTAATTTTATTATGGTGGGTGATATGGGGTTGTTCAAATTCATTATATTTGAATATGTTATCCTAGTGGTTGGGGGTTTTATAGATTCTTAATGGATTATGTTTTTTTTCTTTGTTATTTATTCTTGCGGGTTCTTCTTCTAAGATAAATGCTCTTTGCTCTTGCTTTATTCAAACATAATTTTGAAATACATGGTAGCTGCAAGTTTAATCAGTGTCAAACATTATTCTTCTTCCAAGATACATGGTTTTTGCTAGTTTAAATAGTTTTTGAAATAGCTGGTTGTAAGTCTTGTGAATTAAATTGGTTAACGTTTTGTGTAGGTAATTTTTTTGACTGAAGCTAGTTTAAACAGTGATGGAGAAATATTTCAAAAGAAAATCAAAGGTAGATATGTCAGCTCCTCAAAATAGAGATGATAATTCTTCTTCCTCAAAACAAAGTCGTAGTACTTTGATTGAAATCAACTTGTTGGATCTTCCTGCAGATCCAGGGCTACAGACTCAGATTATGGATTATGATCCTACTAATCAAGACCAAATCCGTAGAGCATATTTACAAAGGGGTCCTTGTCAGCCTCATTGTCATTCTTTTCCACAAAAGAAATTTGGACAAAAAGAACGATGACTTAATGACGATTGGTATAGTGAATTTTCTTCTTGGTTAAGATGCTGTATTTTGTCTATGTTGCTATCTTTTCAAACTTGATATTTGAGATCAAGCGGGTGGGCAATCTTTTGTAGGTGAGGGTTTCTCAAATTGGAAGAAGAAAAATAAATTTGACATTCATGTGGAAGGCCCCAATAGTGCTCATAATCAAGCTTCGAGTAAATGTCAAGACTTGTTGAATCAAAAATAGCATATTCAAACAATTTTTGTTAAGCAATCAGACCAAGCTTGACTTGAATACCGAACACGATTGAATGCATTAGTTGATTGTGTTCGGTTTCTCCTAAAACAAGGACTTGCTTTTTGTGGTCACGATGAATCTAAAAATTCAAGTAGCCAAGGAAATTTTCTTGAACTTTTGAAGTTTCTTGCAGACCACAATCAAGAGGTCAAGTTAGTTGCATTGAACAATGCTCTGCAAAACCTTAAGTTGACAGCCCCTGATATTCAAAAATATATTGTAAGTGTTGCTGCATTTGAAATGATTAATGTGATTATTAGAGATCTTGGAGACAAACTTTTTTCTGTTTTGATTGACGAAGCCTGTGATGTATCAACCAAGGAGCAAATGGTCGTTGTAATATGATATGTGGATAGAAAAGGGCATGTGATTGAGCGCATTTTGGGTATTGAACATGTTTCTAATACCAGTGCACTCTCACTCAAGAAGGTTGTAAAAGATCTATTTTGTAGACATGGATTGAGTACTTCCATATTGCGTGGGCAAGGTTATGATAGGGCTAGTAATATGCAAGGTGAGTTAAACGGTCTTAAAACACTTATGCTGAAGGAAAGTCCATGTGCATATTATGTTCATTACTTTGCTCATCGATTACAATTAACTCTTGTGGCAGTGGCAAAGAATCATGATAAAATTACCTTACTCTTTAATTTGGTTAGCAATGTGATGAATGTTGTTGGAGTTTCATATAAACGTCGAGATATTCTTAGGGAGAAACAAGCTGCAAAAGTTGTCGAGACACTTAATAAAGGGCAACTTTCAAGTGTGCAAGGCTTAAATTAGGAAACCGGTTGGGTGATACACGTTGGGGCTCATATTATAGTACTTTGATTAGCTTGATTGATATGTTCTCAGCAGTAATTGATGTGCTTGAAATGATTTCAGAAGATGGTTCAAATTCAAACCAAAGAGCAAAAGCACATGTCTTATTGCATTCCATACAATCTTTTGAATCTGTATTCAACCTTCATTTGATGAGAACAATCCTAGGAATTACAATTGAGTTGTCACTGGCATTACAAAGAAAATATCAAGTTATTATGAATGCTATGACTTTAGTTCACGTGTCCAAAAAGAGACTCCAAAAGATGAGGGAGAGTGAGTGGAGTTATTTACTTGATGAAGTTTCGTGCTTTTGTGAAAAACATGGAATTGATCTTCTCAAAATGGATGATATGTTTATAATAAGAGGGCGAAGAAGGAGTAAAGGTCAGGAAATGACAAACTTACATCACTATTGAGTGGAGCTATTTTACACAGTCATAGATATTCAACTTCAAGAACTAAATGCTCGTTTTATTGAATCCAGCACTAAGTTGCTTCTTTGTGTAGCATGTTTGAGTTCATCTTACTCATTCTCTAAGTTTGACTAAAGAAAACTAATCCGTCTCCCCGAATTGTATCCTTAGAGTTTTCTTCAATAGAGCTTTTGATGCTTCATGATCAGCTTGATGCTTATGTTATTGATATGCGGTCTAGCCGTGACTTCTCAATGTTGAATGGAAATAATGATCTTGCTAAAAAAATGGTGGAGACTGGGAGGGACAAGGTGTATACATTAGTTTACTTGCTTTTGACTTTGGCATTAATCTTGTCGGTTGCAACTGCGACTGTTGAGAGGGCATTTTCAGCTATGACTATTGTGAAGAATCGATTGCGCAACCGAATGGGTGATGAATGGATGAAAAATAGCTTGATTGTATACATAGAGATAGACATATTTGAATGCATTGATAATGATCCTATCATTCAAAACTTTCAAAAGATGAAAACTCGTTGGGGTCAATTGTAAAGGATATATTAGAAACTTTATCAATGAATATATAAGATTTTGTGTTTATTATGGCTAAAAATGTTTATGTTTGTTTTTATTGTCATTGATAACAAAAAAAAAAAAAAAAATTTAAGGTTGTGATTGAAGAGTGCCACCTAGATGAGGTTTCTGACTCCGCCACTAGATCTTTGCACTTGTATTTTTTAATTATAATTTGGCAACTGAATATCTATCCCCTTACATATTTATTTAACATGTAATACAATTTTATTTTAACTTTTTCCAATACTAATAACTATCGCTCTCTCTTTATCTATACATTCGTATTTATTCCAACCAAAATTCCTAAAATCTCTAATCCCATCATTCTCACTCTAATCTATTCCTAAAATCTCTCTCTAATTCATTCCTCAAATATCTCTCTCATGCTGCCATCCACCAAGACACCATAAACAAAATCCCTGCAAAATGTTTCCACAAACAAAAATATATAGAAAACAAAAGGTTTTAAAATGTCATTGTCAAAATCTTCAGAGACGATGGTTTTGTACACTTCGACACGCAAACACAGATAGGACACATGCCTAATTGTCACGGGTGGCACCCGTGGCACGTCTGGGGCTGCGAGAGACCTTGGCGTGGGACATGTCTGAGCATGATTGGCCGGTGGCATGGCAATCTCGTAATTTGTATTTTTCATATTTATTAGATATATGGATTATGACTACTCGAGGGGGTAGGATGTTTCTTCTTATCAGTTTGAAGATGGCTCAGAATGCTATTAAAAGGGGGGGCATGGTGTTGACTCTACCACCCTCTGGTACTACCGAAAGGAACAGCACTCAAGTGAGTCCCCCAAGGGAGTGGGCGAGAGTTGGGGGCCGGCTGTAGCACGTAGCTACAGTCCTCATGCTAGTCAAGGGGCTACATGGGCAATATTGTGTTCGGTGGGCCAGATGTTGGGCATTGGCGTCGAGGATGGGGTTGTGGCATACGCACCCGCTATGCCGCATTCATATCATTTTGGGGCTTATGTTCATGACGGATTGAGCCTCGGTGTGCACACTTGCATGCTGTGTGTCTCGTGTGCACTTGCACGTTGGGTTCAGGCTTGTGCACACGGCCACTTGGTTTGGCTAGCATTGGTGTCGCGGGGCACGATGTTGTGGGCTTAGGTTGCTATTCAATTGTGCCTATCCTTGTAGGCAACCTTGACGCGGGGTGCTAAGAGCTTCATGGTTAGAGGCGTCGTGCCTAACGGGTGATGCTTGGCTGACGCGCATGTCCAATTGCACATGACTACATTGCTTGTGTTTCGAAATGGACTAGTGCTAAGCACATTGCTTGTCATGTGTGTGCGCATTTGAGAATGACGTTGTTATCGCCTATAGCTTGGGTTAGCCTTATGGCTTGAGCATCGGAGGTCCGAGCTTAACAATATATGCGAGGCATTACGGATGGATCCTAGACAAGCGCATAATCTTATGCCTCAATGTTTAAGATTGGCGGAACTATTACTTGGTGCATAGTCGCCTCACGGGTCATTTCTGCTGCGTATGATCATGGCAGGTCGCATTACTGTCACCGTGTGATGCCCGACCTGTCAGCCCGTGACACTAATACATGTTGAATGTTTCTTAATTCTCACCAAACATCTTTTCAAGAATTTATAGACTTCGTAAATCATTCAACTCCCTCATTTGCTTTCCACTCTGAGACTTTGTAGGTTGATTTCCTTCGATGCCCTTATTTGTTTTCTGGTTATAGTAATTTGTTTTCCAATGGTAGCATCAGCATACGGACATATGTCCTCAATAGACCAACTGAGTGAAAACCTAAACAAAGAGGACAGAATCAAATACAAAAAAAAATTAATAAAATAAAATAAAATCTTATCTCTTATCTCGTTGACTGTGGCTCAATGCTTATCCTCTTAATTTAAGATTTGAAAAATCTTATCAGTCTTCAACCTTAATATAAATATAAATCAAAATTTTTCGATATCATTTGAAGATTCCTGCTTGGGCAATGCAATTTAAACAAATCCACATAAAGTTTTCATCAGGAAAAAACATATCACCGTTTGTATTTTGGTAGAAAAAAATAAAAATATCAACTTGAAATTATTGTCAAAATATTTTCAGATATAATATTTAGAGATTTTCGCAATCACAATAATATCTAGAGTATTTTAGGGATCACGATAATATTTTCAATTTGAAAGAGGATTTTAAGAATTTAAAAAATTATAAAGAAGACGGGGGAGCACGTGCCATTTTTTCCCTTTTTGAGTGGGAGGGAGAGTAGGGGAGCCTGATGATGACAACAAAGGGAAAGGGGGCACTACTAAAGATGGTAGTATTTGCAACGGCAGAATGCCGTCGCAAAAGTTTATTTTGCCATCGCAAATACTCCTTTGCGTCGATTGTGCGACGGCATTTTCGGCGACGAATCTACGAGCGTCGCAAATACTATTTGCAACTGCCAAGCGACGGCATGGGTTTTCTTTTGCGACGGCAAAAACCCGTCGCAAATACTTGTCGCCCAAGTAAATATTATTTGCGACCATTGCAAGTCCGACACTAATAAACTATTAGCGACAGGTTAGTGCCGTCGCAAATAATCATTCACTACCATTATTAGCGACAGCCTAAACCCATCACAATTGATAGCTTTAGCGATCGCACGCAACCGTCGCAAAAGGCCAGCACATTTACAGCATATAGAAAGACACTTTTACCGACAATTATGTAACTGTCGCTAATACTTTTCAAACAAAAAAAACCTATATTGAATTGGTGAATACTTTTGTAGCTTTTTTCAACCTGATAAAATGTACAATTAATATTATACGAATGACAAAATTAAAGCATTCATTCAAATCCAAATATTTATAAATATGCGTGACAACGTAAACTAACACATTTTAAACATTGTCTCACATTAAAATTCATAAAATAAAAAATATATATATAATGCCTCTCAAAATAACATTACAAAGCCATAATCCATAGACCAAAAGAGAGTTTTAAGTCTATCGCAAAATATGTTGACATATAAACTCCATAGATCGATCTATTCCTTGCGAATAACCTGAAAAAAATATATATATATATTAGATAAAATAATGAACATATTATAGAGAATGAATAAATATGCATATAAATAAATAGGCTTACTGAAAGAAAGATTCGGGATTCAAGTATTCAAAAAGCACAGAAGACATTGTTTTTCATATAAAGTTAAGTGAAAACGTAACAACTCTCACCCCAGGAATCCGGCGACCATGCCGTTTATTCCCACATGTAACTCATGCGTAAACCTTCCAACGTGCCAAGTTTGACGGACTTCCAAGGCCATTTCAACATTTTAGTACCCAAACGGCTTTGAAAACAATGATTTTTTTAAAGGCTAAGTGAAAAAACGTGACAACTCTTAACTCGGGAGTCTGACGACCGTGCTATTTGTTCCCACACGTTACTCGTGCCTAAACCTTCCTATGTGTCCAGTTTAATGGACTCCCGAGACTGTTTGGGGATTTTAGTACAAAAACAACTCGAAAAGTATTTTTTTTTTTTAAGGGTTAAGTGAAAAAACGTCACAACTCTCAACTTGGGAGTCCGGCGACCCTGCCGTTTGTTCCCATATGTCACTCGTGCCTAAACCTTCCTACGTGTCAAGTTTGATGGACTTCCGAGGCCATTTCAGCATTTTAGTATCCAAATGGCTCGGAAATCAATGTTTTTCTTTAAAGGTTAAGTGAAAAAGTGCGACAACTCTCAACTCGAGAGCCATACGACCGTGTCATTTATTCTCACACGTCACTCGTGCCTAAACCTTCCTACGTGTCAAGTTTGACGGACTCCTGAGGCCGTTTTGAAATTTTAATACAAAAACGACTCAAAAAATAATGTTTTTCTTTTAAGGTTAAGTGAAAAAAAGTTACAACTTTCAACCCGGGAGTTCGGCGACCGTGCCGTTTGTTCCCACACGTCACTCATGCCTAAACCTTCCTACGTGTCAAGTTTGACGGACTTCCGAGGCCATTTCGATATTTTAGTACCCAAACAGCTCGGAAAACAATGTTTTTTTTTAAAGGTTAAGTGAAAAATCGTGACAACTCTCAACTCGGGAGTCCGACGACCATGCTGTTTGTTCCCACGTGTCACTCGTGTTTAAACGTTCCTACGTGTCAAGTTTGATGAACTTCCGAGGCTGTTCCGGGATTTTAATACAAAAATGGCTCGAAAAATAATGTTTTTATAAAGTCAGGAAGCCTTAACAGCCACACGTAGCTCACCAATTTCTAAGAGTGATTCCCAATTACTGCCGCAAGTATGAGAACAAACTTTAAAGTTTTAACTGATTGCATTTGCAAATCTTGACAGAAATTGTTAAAGAGAACAAAAGAAGAGTTCTTCAAGTCTATTTACTAAATTTCATGATCTGTACTACTCTAGTTGTCAATCACCTGAATAACGCGTCAGAGAAAAAAAATGACCCATAAAAGGATTCACATTACTCATATATGTAGTCCATAAAACTAACTTTTTTCTGTTCCAGCCACACATCATTTGTAGTTTCAGATATCCTCCTCCCCATCCCTATTTTGTTGTTGCTCTCTTCAAGATCATTATACTATACAAATTACTAGTTAAAAAAAAAAAGAAAGGAGAAATAATAATGTTTAACAGACCATAAATAACATTTTATTTTTCCCAAGTTTCAAGCCATCCTACTTTAGCCCCACTGCCATATTTACCTTTTCTCTTTAATTCATTACTCTATATTCTCCTCATCTTTGTTTTTTAATATATATATATATATATATATCGTCTTAATTGCCAAAAAGGGCATGAAGAATAAGCCTTATCCAATGCTTGGGAAGAATAAAAATAAACTCAACTCCCTTAATCCATGTCGGACCAAGCCACGGAAGATTGAAGGTTTGTGCAGTAATATTTCTAATGCTCTACGGTTCTTTATTTATTTAAATTATGTTACCCAATAAACAAAGAAATGTCAAAAATAGGAATAAACACAAGCTTTTGGAATTATATATATATTGTTTGCCTTGGCTGATTTATTTTAGTGTAAAACCGAAGATTGATTATGAACGATATAGCTTTTCCACTGTTGATGTAAAAATATGAACTTATCCAACTTGTTAGTCTAAACAATTATCACCCACAACATTAAAACGAAGCTAAATCTGAGGAATGCAATTATAAAAGTAGATAATACAACCTGTCCAACTAGTCCAGCAGAAGTTTCAACTTCAGAAGAACTCTCAAGCCTTGATTTCCTCAACTCGTGAGAAGTCTTGTAACTGTTCCTCGCCTCAGTGTAAGCTCCAAACTGTGTACTACGCTGAAAGTAATTATGTTAACACAATGATTAATCTGATTATCAATCCAATACCAAAACAAAAAAATGGTTCATCTCCACCATGCCAGATATATTTTGAAAGATGAATGATAACTATATTTCTCTATCGTAACCAATCAATGTCATAACATTAGCCTACCCAGTTGGGTCATTGAAAGGCTAAGGCATTCAAAATACCAACCATCCTTAGAATTCATGATGATTATGATAAACCAAAAGGCCAAGAGGCAAATTGAGATACCTTTTCCACATTTTTCAGTAGTGAAAAACTCTTCTTTCCTCTATCTATCCTTTCCTGAATTGCACAACCTCCAACTAATTCCAAATCTAGATACCTCCAGTTGTTATACATAAGCGCCTTGCATGAACTGGGAATATCCAAGCACCAGGGCTTTCAAAAAAAGAATATTCTTTTTCACAGAAAGCTGCTGACTTCAGATTACCCTCTGAAGATCCTTGAATACTAATTTCATGTGACTAACTTGAGTGAATTCCATTTCCATGCCCCTCCATACTGCAATGCCACCAGAATCATGATGGTTAACCGACAAATTATAAGGCTAGTGTAACCCTGAATGGAAGAGCTTATTGACAACTAGAAGCTTGTTTCATGATTTGTTCCTTCCATCTATATTTCATTTTTTAATTCAAGTAAGCATGATCAAACTTGAGACCTCATGGTTAACGCACGAAGATGACATGACAGTACTACTAGCAGCACTAGAAGTTTCTGAACATCTAAGACTGGTATTGTTCAGTTCACCATGGTTCTTCTTCATTGCAAATTCTCTCCACAAACAAATAAAAAACATTCTTTGAATAGAAACATAAACAAAACCCGGCAACATAAATAAAAAAAAACTATTGGTTAATCTAAATATCAGGACTATAGAGAATAGAATAACAAACTATCAGGAAATTCACATGACATTCAGAAACCATTACAAAGAGAAGCCCCCCTTGTCCCAAGTTTGATACTCTCTTTTCCCAATGGAAACTGCATTATGTGATAGAATGGCCATTAAATTCCAAACAACAGAAAACCAAAATTTTGAGAGAGGGAGGGAAAAATGAAATTGAAGCAATTTTCTACTTACCCTTTACCAAAATTGATGAAGGGGGTGATGAAGATTGGATGAAGACGGGAAAATGAAATCGAAAGTTGACTAGTAATGTAAATAAATGGACCTCGAACACATTTTTAAAACTCGTTAATTTTCTATGCTCGGCTTAAACTTAGTACAATAAGCTTATATGCACTCTAAAATTGTATTAAAAACTAAGTTACTCGTGGTTAGCCCTTTTTTGGCTCAGTTGAAGCTCGTTGGAGACCGGCTCATAAATAAACAAATTAAGCTTGAACTATTTTGGGACTCGTTAAATTTTTAAGCCAAGTTTAAACAACCCACTGGACCACTCAGCTGGCTTCCTTTATAGGCATATGCAAGATTAGGTCAGTCTCCAACCACCACCACTGGCTTAATGCAGAAATTCTATATATAGCACCCCAGCACAATCCTACTATTGCATGGCAATCACTTAAATGAGATACAGTTGGGTTTAAATGAGATGCAGTTGGTCCTCTCAAGGAATGGGGCTTCTAAAAATTGAAATATTGCTTTGATTAAGCACTAGTGGTCACAATGACAATTATGCTACATTGTCCATCATACATATACAACAGTTCAAAATATGCAGTTAATGAAAAATCACTGAAAAAGAAATCAAAAGCCTTTGATTTCCACCGAAGGTAAGACTAATTAATAAGAACCTATATTAGTTGGAAGATTTTTAAATTAAAAATTATAGAATTAAATTCTTGCTAGAACTATATTCCAAAGCATAATGTGGCTTTGACTAAGCAAAACCCACTTGCTATTAGTGGAAAACACTGTCATATGTTCTTTCTTTCTTTTTTTTTTATTAAATTTTATGAATCAAGGATCCGTTCGATTTTACGTAAAATATTTTTAATGTAAATTATTTTTAAGTGTAATGAATGCAGATGCAATATTTTTCGGTGTTTGATTACTAACTTGAAAAGATACATATGGAAAAAGGTTCTAGCAATATAACACCACCAATTGCTAGTTGCCCATTTACTACAAGCCCAACACTCTAATTTTCATCAAACACCTACAACTGTATCATCCAATACACTCAAATTAAGGACCCATAACACATAACCAACACTATGTGATTTTCGGTTCAAAGTAACTTAGATTAACCACTCAAAGCTCCAACAATACAAGAAGAAATTGAAGGTTGTTTCGTTGAGGCATTTTATCGAACAATTAACAGGTGAGATAAGGAGTCATAGCTTAAAATTGACATAAGTAGCTATATAAATTAAAACCAATATTTGCTACAGAGACGAAGAGATTAGACTTTGATTTGAATTGAAACCACTAATCAAAGAATCAATTGAAACTAAAATTTTCTATTCAATTGAATAGAGCAATAAGTCTGTCAAAAATAGATCCAGAATATCAATCAATGGGTTTGGATCTGATGAAGATCATTGTAGTAGAAACCAGTTTTTGACATTTAAGAACCACACGGTGAGAGAGAGAACCAAAGAGAGTGAGAGAGAAAGAGAGCGAAAGCAGAGAATGAGAGAAAGATAGAGTTAGAGAGACAATACAAACCTGGTCGTCGGTGACAGATTCCGGTCGGTGAGGGATTCCAGTTGATGCTACAATGGGGTCTGGAAAACTAATTGGTAAGAGAGAAAACCACACGGTGAGAGAGAGAAGAAGAGAGGGAGATCAAAGCTTACCTAGGGTTAGGGCTGAAGAGGAAGTCTGAAGTCTGAGAGATGGTCGGTGAGGAAGTCCAAAGCCTTAGATGAAAAAGAATGGAGAAAAGAGAGAATCAATTTGGGAATTGAAACTATGTCATTTACACCCAAAACGACGCCGTTTCAATAATAGCTTTTGTGACGGCGAACTACCCGTCGCGTATGTGCCATCGCATAAAAGGGGGATGCATTTGACTATCAAAACGACGTGGTTTTGAATTATCTTTTGCGATGGGAATGGTTACCGTCGCAAATGTGTTGTCAACAATAAACACTTTTTGCGACGGCGAAATTGCTGTCGCAAATGACGGTATTTGTGACGGCATGGAGCCGTCGCAAAAAAAGTCCGTCGCAAATACCCATTTTTCTAGTAGTGGGGAGAGAGTAGCGTGCACAGACATAATTCAGTTCTTTAAATAAATTTTTTTATAAAAAAGATTTGCATGCTCATGTTTTTAAAATATGATATAAAATAATTAAATATGTTAAAAATAGTTTCTCTATTCTTATTCAGGATTGAAAAAAAAACATAAATTACAAAAAGGAAGTTAAATGTATGACACTATTATATATTCATCCGATCCATCTCACTCAAGCTTAAGATCTTATATATACGTCTAATGCCTCTCAAGAAAGAGTCATTCAGAATAATAAAACAATGTTATTATATTTTAAGAAAATATAAATGAATAATGAAAGGAGATTATTTAAGTTTCCATAAGTTAATTAAAATAAGTATACGTAAATCTTTTAATTCATGCTTAAATAATGTGCATTTGTAAAATTAATTAACAAAAGGTTTATATGCTTTATTTGTATCGGATTTTATAGTTCTTTTTCCTTTTTTTTTTTTTCTTTCTCTGTTTTGGGTAACTATTTGATATAATGGAATAAATTTACACAATGTTAAATGAATTATACATCGTTATTTGTTACTTTTTTTTTCTCTCTCTCTTTTTTGGGTAACTATTTACATGTATTTATAAAAATAATGGTATCAATGTAGTAAAATCCTCTTTCATCTGAAATTTTTTATGCGATGAATCGAACATTTCTTATTCAATTAAATTAGTGATGTTTTTCTTGGAAGTATGAAGAAATCAGACTTTCTTTACATCAACAATATATAGAAGATAGGAAGAGATTTAGTTTTTTTTTCCTTCTTGTTTTTGCCTTCCATCTTTACTCTTTTAATTTAGAATTCTATCAGCATTTAATTTTGATGTATAAAGATTAATATTTCAACTTTGATGAATTGAGCCCCTTTTAGCTGTCTGGTATATATATACATATATACAAAATTTGAAACTATTTTATGTTTAATTTGTCAACATGATAACCCATTTAGGTCACCATTCATGATCACAAGCCCAAGCCAACTACTGGAGAGCTTAGGAGGAGTTCTCCATATTGTTTGAATACATGATGCATTGGGCCCTGTAGGTGTGGGAACTCTCGAGGCAATATTGTACATACTGTCAAGGTTCACCATACACTCAAATTAAGGACCCATAACACATAACCAACACTATGTGATTTTCGGTTCAAAGTAACTTAGATTAACCACTCAAAGCTCCAACAATACAAGAAGAAATTGAAGGTTGTTTCGTTGAGGCATTTTATCGAACAATTAACAGGTGAGATAAGGAGTCATAGCTTAAAATTGACATAAGTAGCTATATAAATTAAAACCAATATTTGCTACAGAGACGAAGAGATTAGACTTTGATTTGAATTGAAACCACTAATCAAAGAATCAATTGAAACTAAAATTTTCTATTCAATTGAATAGAGCAATAAGTCTGTCAAAAATAGATCCAGAATATCAATCAATGGGTTTGGATCTGATGAAGATCATTGTAGTAGAAACCAGTTTTTGACATTTAAGAACCACACGGTGAGAGAGAGAACCAAAGAGAGTGAGAGAGAGAAAGAGAGCGAAAGCAGAGAATGAGAGAAAGATAGAGTTAGAGAGACAATACAAACCTGGTCGTCGGTGACAGATTCCGGTCGGTGAGGGATTCCAGTTGATGCTACAATGGGGTCTGGAAAACTAATTGGTAAAGAGAGAAAACCACACGGTGAGAGAGAGAAGAAGAGAGGGAGATCAAAGCTTACCTAGGGTTAGGGCTGAAGAGGAAGTCTGAAGTCTGAGAGATGGTCGGTGAGGAAGTCCAAAGCCTTAGATGAAAAAGAATGGAGAAAAGAGAGAATCAATTTGGGAATTGAAACTATGTCATTTACACCCAAAACGACGCCGTTTCAATAATAGCTTTTGTGACGGCGAACTACCCGTCGCGTATGTGCCATCGCATAAAAGGGGGATGCATTTGACTATCAAAACGACGTGGTTTTGAATTATCTTTTGCGATGGGAATGGTTACCGTCGCAAATGTGTTGTCAACAATAAACACTTTTTGCGACGGCGAAATTGCTGTCGCAAATGACGGTATTTGTGACGGCATGGAGCCGTCGCAAAAAAAGTCAGTCGCAAATACCCATTTTTTCTAGTAGTGTGGGGAGAGAGTAGCGTGCACAGACATAATTCAGTTCTTTAAATAAATTTTTTTATAAAAAAGATTTGCATGCTCATGTTTTTAAAATATGATATAAAATAATTAAATATGTTAAAAATAGTTTCTCTATTCTTATTCAGGATTGAAAAAAAAACATAAATTACAAAAAGGAAGTTAAATGTATGACACTATTATATATTCATCCGATCCATCTCACTCAAGCTTAAGATCTTATATATACGTCTAATGCCTCTCAAGAAAGAGTCATTCAGAATAATAAAACAATGTTATTATATTTTAAGAAAATATAAATGAATAATGAAAGGAGATTATTTAAGTTTCCATAAGTTAATTAAAATAAGTATACGTAAATCTTTTAATTCATGCTTAAATAATGTGCATTTGTAAAATTAATTAACAAAAGGTTTATATGCTTTATTTGTATCGGATTTTATAGTTCTTTTTCCTTTTTTTTTCTTTCTCTGTTTTGGGTAACTATTTGATATAATGGAATAAATTTACACAATGTTAAATGAATTATACATCGTTATTTGTTACTTTTTTTTTCTCTCTCTCTTTTTTGGGTAACTATTTACATGTATTTATAAAAATAATGGTATCAATGTAGTAAAATCCTCTTTCATCTGAAATTTTTTATGCGATGAATCGAACATTTCTTATTCAATTAAATTAGTGATGTTTTTCTTGGAAGTATGAAGAAATCAGACTTTCTTTACATCAACAATATATAGAAGATAGGAAGAGATTTAGTTTTTTTCCTTCTTGTTTTTGCCTTCCATCTTTACTCTTTTAATTTAGAATTCTATCAGCATTTAATTTTGATGTATAAAGATTAATATTTCAACTTTGATGAATTGAGCCCCTTTTAGCTGTCTGGTATATATATACATATATACAAAATTTGAAACTATTTTATGTTTAATTTGTCAACATGATAACCCATTTAGGTCACCATTCATGATCACAAGCCCAAGCCAACTACTGGAGAGCTTAGGAGGAGTTCTCCATATTGTTTGAATACATGATGCATTGGGCCCTGTAGGTGTGGGAACTCTCGAGGCAATATTGTACATACTGTCAAGGTTCACCATACTGTTTGAATACATGATCGTGTGGCTGAGAGACAGAGGCGGAGGGAGGGGGGTCAAGATGGGGCAATTGCCCCCCGCAAATTTTTTAAAAAATCTCTAGTTATGTATTAGATATATAAGTGCAATTATATAAATACCCTTTTGAAAGTTCTAACTACATTGTGTTACATAGAGTAATAAGTAATTTTATTCACATGTAACAATCCAAAGAGAACTTTAATTCTTTCCAATCAGAAGTTCCCTATTTAGGTTTAAAAATTTCCAAGCTTATTCAAAAATGTAACTCTTCTTCCCTCTCCTTATTGTTACTTACATAGACAATAGATAGAAAAAATTAAGATAAGAGATGATCAAATAATTTTCTGGAAGTCTGAGTTTACTTAGTGTTTCTATGTTTGAAGTGAATTTACCTTCACATCTTTTCTTTATCATCTTTATTTGTTAAAGCATATTAGGGAGTTGTGGATGATCTTATTATGAAATGATGATATGAGTTTCTTCAATTATATACCGGCTTCAAACCTATAGTTTGTTGTTATTAAAGTCATATTACATGTAAAAACATAGATTTGGTTTTGATTTGTTGTGGTATTTTCCTCATCTTGATCTCTGATGCCTCTAATCTTTATTTGTTGTATAAATTGTAATCTAATTCAATGCCAGTAAGAAAAGAAAAAAAAACTAACTATAGACTTTAACTACTTGTAGTCTCAAACTTGAAACTTGAAACTTTGGCTCCGCCACTATCGAGAGACATTTACTTCAGTAGACAAACGGAAGAACAGCTTGTTGGATTTAGGTCCGTGTTGCATAGACTCGAGTATGGGAGTTAGGTTGATTTGTTTTATCAAATTTGTAATGTTCTGGCAAAAGGAAATTTTTTCACGGGATGAAAATCGTACATTTCTGATTCAATTCAATTGGTGACGTTTTTTTTCTTATTTGTAATAACAAACCAAACATTCTTTACATCAGTGATTCATATAAGAGAGGAAGAGATTTAGTCCCTTTCGTTGTTGTTTTTGCTTTCATCTTTCTCTTTTAATATAGAATTCTCTCAGCATTAAGCTTTGATGTATAACGATTAATATTTCAACTTTGATAAATTGAGCCCCATTCAGACTGAAATATATATATATATACATCTATGCTATTATAAAGCAAACTCTTAGGGTTTGGTGAAGCTTTCACTTTGGTAAAACTTTTTATTTGTTAACAAAAATGACTCATAGCAAGAAGTTCACATATGCAAAGATACTTATGTAATACCTACAACTAAACTGCTTTTTCAAATTTTGTAATCACCCACTACTACATTAGTAGTACAGAGAATGATTGTGTGTAGTGTCATACATATACATGTTACGTGTCATCTTTCTAATATATATATATATATATAGGATTGTAAACTACTTAATGAGCAAGGCAAACCAAACTGCTTGAGAGCGTATGAGGAGTTCTCCATACTGTTTGAATGCCTGATGCATTAGGCCCCGAGGGTGTGGGAACTCTAAAGGCAACACTGATCAAATTCTGGTTTTTTTATATTTTTATTTTATATGTTTGACGCTAAGTTGCATACAAGGGGAGGAAGGAAAGTTGACATGGTAGAGATTATAAAGCAATGAGGCATAATGCAATAGCCCTTTCAAAATGGCTTAACTTTTAAAGGGCTGGTGACACACTAATTTAGTAGATAAGTAAAAAAATAGATTGATTTGCACCAAACCAAAAGCAACCATTGGTTGTCTAAGACAACAATGGAAAAGAACAAAATGCCAACCAAAATTTCTTATGTTATGTTTGAATTTTAGATTTGTGAGGAAAAACAGAAAATAGAAAAAGTAAATAGATAAGAAAAGAATATGAAATGAGAGAAGTTGTTTGATTGGATTAGAAAAATGAAAAGAAAATAAATATAAACATTTCTAAACTCATCTAGCTTTTTTTAGTTATCCATAAGAAATAAATATGTATAAGCAATTTTACATTTTTTCGTTTTTCTAACAATTTCAAAATCCAAACATGACATTTTGAATAACTATTTTCTATTATTTTCATATTTTATTTTTATGTTTTTATTTTGCCTTTGTGTGGTAAATGGTGGCAACTTAATGATGAGTAATCACCTTAGTAAGTTAGCAACCAAAATGGATGAAAAAATTGCAAGTAATAAGCAAATGACCTTTTTCGAAGGTCAGATAAATAAAGACCCGCCCCTTCCTCTAATAATTTGCCACTAGTATATTCCAAATCACTATAAATGTCATCAACCCTATAATGTATATATCATTGAAGTAGGATCTGTTAGTAATGAATTTAACAAGGTTTTGAAGGAAAATCTTCATATATGCTTGGGCTCTGTAATGCCACTCAGTTTTGGCATGAGCCTTGAGTCCCTCAAAGCCAAATTCAACCCCATGGCCAATGTAAGAATTTGCTCTGTGAACTATTTCTCAAATTTTACTCACTATCACTTAACCAACAAAAGCTCATTAAGAATGTGAGTGAGGTTCAGAAGGATGGCTCTACCTCTTGGAATCTATGTTTTAAAGGGATCTTAGAGCCTGGGAATGTGAGGATCTTGAAAGGCTCACTCACATGCTTAATTCCCTCTTTTTGATTCCTAATAAAGATGACATCCTATCCTGGAAAGCAGAGTCCTCAAATAAGTACTCAGTCAGCTCTTTTTGTAATTCATTTCAAGACAAGTTGAGTGTTCCAGTATGCAATTATCAGTTTGTTTGGAAAAATGCAGCTCCTCTCAAAATTCAGGTTTTTGGTTGGTTGGCTTTCCAAAGGAAAATTTGCACTAGAAAGTTATTGAAGCACAGAAATATCGTACCCCAAAACGCTAGTACTAAGTGTGTTCTATGTGAGGAGGAAGATGAAAGCTCTGAATATTTATCACTTAGGTGCAAAACTGCTTGGCTTATCTGGTCCTCCATCCTTAACTAGTAGGGTACTCAATGGATTTCCCCATTCAATCTAGCAAATCTAGCCATGTGGTGGTTTGACTTCAAGCTACTTGGCCTTGAAAAATCCATTTGGAGAGCACTCTTCTTTGCTATAATATGGAATATCTGGCTGCTAAGGAATGACATCATCTTCAATGGCACCCCTTTTGACTGGCAAGAAACTGTGCATACAATCAAGCTACACACTGCATTTTGGGTGAAAGCTAAAGCTGTTAATACTGACTTCAATATACTGGAGTTTGTTCACAACATTGCAAGTGTTAGGAGTCTTAGGCGCTTATCCATTATCAGGAAGTTTTAGTTGGCCCTTTGCCAACACCTCTTTCCTTTTTTTTGTATCTCTATTCTTCCTTCTCTGGTCTAGCCTGATTTAGGTGTTCCCAACTCAATGAAGCCTGCTCTTGTAAACCTTTTATTACCTGAATGAATGGTCTTCTCTTTTGCTGATAAAAAAAAAAAACCCTATAATGTATATATTGTAATTACGCCTCATACAAAAGCCTTAATTCAACTCATGTGTGAATTTTCTAGGTGAAAAGGGGTGAATTTTAGATCTTTGTCCCCTTAAAATAGACTAAGTCCATGTGCTTGTTACATGGGAATTTTCTATCTAGTTTTTAAAATAAAAGTTAATAGAATATTAATATTTTAACAAATTAGAAGTGTAAGAACTTAAATATTACAAACAAAAATGAAAGCTTTGAAATGGAATATGGTGTAAAGTGCAAGGATACAAAGTGTAATAAATCATTTATTTTTCATTTCTTATTTAGGATTTAGCCTTATTTCCTCTCTCTCTCTCAACTCATAAATGATCTTAATCTAGGTAGTTCACTACATATAAATAGCACCGGCTTTTCTTGTTAAGGACTAGCATTTTTAACTCTTTTCGTCATGTTTGTTTGGCAGGATGTGATAAGATGATAAAATACTTCGGTACATTAAATTTTGAGATTACAAATTTAATTAAGGGTAGATTTGTGACTCATACTCAAACTCTAATCTTCGATTATCTATTGTACCTTGCTTCTTGATTTATATAATTCGGTGTATACATAAAATTTAACCAATTCAATACCTTCTCACGCTCCCATATGGTTAGTCATCATTAATAATATATAAAATTTACATTAACGGTAAACTCAAAGTAGTAGTTAGACAAAAGTCTGCAAACCTTCGACAAAAAAAATACTACTCACTTGCAGATTTATCTTGAATTTTGAAGCAAAAGGGGATTATGGGGCTCTTTTTATCAAGTACAAAATTGGATCCTTCACCCTATTTTCCTTCACACGACAATATTAGTCATAGCAGCAACCAACATAGGCTTCAGTGCTTTACATGAACTCCAGCTAGATTAATTTGGAGTTAGTTTCTATTCGTCTATGATTTACTTAATTTATTGGTTGTTTATGCTATGTTTGAATTTTAAATTTGTTTAGAAAAGGGGGGGGGGGGGGGGGGGGGGGGGGGAGAGAGATTGAAACAAAATTAAATGTATATTCACCTTTTTTATGGATAGCCAAACAAAAATACCTTTTTTTTTAGAAATATTTTCCATTATGTTCTCATTTTCCAAACCCAATTAAAACAAAAAAGAAATTTAGCTTTTTTTTCACTTTCTTTAGGATTAATTACAAGCACAATTCTCGAACTATGATTCAGTATCACTATACTCCCTAAACTCTAAAATGTAATAGCTTAACCACTAAACTACTAATTTGTATCAATTAATCATTTCTGTTAGTAATATATTAGCAATTAGTTAAAAGTGTAAATGAAAAATTATCATGTAACTTTCATATATTTACAAAAGTTTATTTTATACCTAAATTATATTATGTTTTCGTAATAATTGTAAAATAGCTAAAATACTATTTATATTGTCCCTATATATACATGTCATTTCAAGGGACATTTTAGTTATTAGGTAATATTATAATAAGAGAAGATCAATTTAGTTGTAAAATTAGATTTTTGTAAACATGTACAAGTCAAATAATAAATTTTATTTATTTTTCAAACGGATTGCTAACAGGAGAGGCTGATTGATATAAATTAATAGTTTAAGAGGTCAACTTGTTACGTTTTAGAATTTAAAAAGATATAATGATACTAAGTCATAGTTCAAAAGGTGTATTTATAATTAACCTTTTCTCTCAATAAATCCAATATCCAATCATAACTTTAGTAAATACAAGAAAAAACCCTATTAAGAATGATACCATCAATTTTTTAACTCAATTTAGATTTAAGCTTTAAAGTGAGAGACTAGTGTAAAAGTCAATAAATTACTTCAAGTGGCCCTCACAGTGTAAAAATCACACCATGATTTTAGTCTTCACAGTAAGTCCCACATAAAGGTATGAATATTCAAATCACAGTAGAAGTCAAATGCTATTATTTGTAACATTAATATTGAAGTGGTACCCAAAAAATTGGGCTGAATTTTTCAGTTGAGCCGACGGCTGGCCGCCCAACATATAAGCCTACCAATAAAAACGGTAACATTCGCAGACTTGGAACCCAGATTTCAAGTAATTTTGATCTTCCAATTTGGAAACTATGCCCACCAAAATGTTTTGGGTAACTATTCAACTCATATATATAATTATATTGGTAAACAATTATTTAGTCCCTTAACTTTGTCTCAATTTCTAATATTATCCCTAAATTTTGATTTTTTTTTCGCCTCTAACTTATAAAAACAAATCAATGTGGTCAAGCTTTTCTAAATAAGTAAAGCAATTAAATATTAATTATATTTTGGCCTTCTAAATTATAACTTAATATTACCTTATCCTCATTCAACTAAAAATAGTTATTATTTTCACCATCATAAAAATCTAAAATTAAAAATTTTTTTGGTCAAAATTTTATATTAATCTCTAAAACAAAGACAAAAAAATAATTTCATGGTTATGAAATATTATATATCATCTAAAAAAATGACTAGAATAAAATTTTACTTTTGCGGATCACTAATTGTTTGTCTTGACAATATTTAGAAGATTTTTGAAACTATACATTGTTAACCAAGACAAAAAAAATATATATTTACGCTATATCCAATCAAAAATGCTCAATTTATTTATTTATTTTGGGCAATAACATCAATACGAACTTAAATTCTCATAATTTAAGGTAAAATATAACGACTTTTAGTTTAACGAGTAAAGTTAAACTAAATCACGGTTAAAAGAATCAAAATGTAATTAATTTTTAATTTTTTTAACTTATTTAAAATGAGAAACTACATTAACTTTAGTTTAAAAGTTGAAGGGTCAAAATAAAAAAAAATAAAGTTCAAAATATATATATATATAAATATGAAACAAAATTAGAGGGCCGCCCTAATTATAGAGGACGGAGCGTGGTTGCCAGGTTGTAGAAGGTTTCCACTGTCCGTTTGCGTGGCAGCACCTAAAGCCGTACACGTATCAAAACTTTCGAACCCAATATTCATTCTTTAACATCACACCGTTAATTCTATGTTTAGAAACGTATATTTTGACTCCAGAAATGATTCCTCCTCCTCTCCCCCTCTCTCCATATCTCTATCTCTATCAAAGAACTGCTATGATAAGGTTCAGTGTTTTGAAACTTGGATCAAATTGACCAGTTTAATTGAAAAATTGAGAACATGTCAAGCAATAATCTGGTCAACTTTTTAAACTTATTTTGATCAAAATTCGACTAAATCTAATAAAAATTACGATTAAACCGCGATTCAGTCACTCAAATTGGTTTTTGGATCGTTCAGATCAATTTTTAAAGTAAAATTTTAAATTTTAAGTATCAAAACTAGTATAAAAAAATATAAATACTTTTTATTATTATTAATAAATAAATTAATAACATAATTATAATATCACGAATCAATAATAATTGACCTAACAGTTGAACCAATAACTCGATCTTTTTTTCAATTCGCTCAACGAACTGATTTTCAAAACATTGATAAGATTTATCAAACCTAACTTCCAATGGGAAGTCGACGCAGAAAGAGAACGAGATCAATATAAGTATGCAGAAGATTATGAATCGGAGAGGAGAAAACATATATATATATATAAAATTATAGTTTGGTATTGGTGAAATACATGAGAAGATTACTGCGGGCATTGCAATGAACTTAGCAATCTGATGAATAATTTAGCGTTTGGTTTTAGAGAACCAAGTATGATAGAGTTCTTGAAAAAAACCCAAAGTATGATAAGAGTTTTTGGAACTAAAGATACAAGTTACCTAAATTATGTGAAATTCCAAAATGTATGCAACGTTGCTAAAACAAAAAAGAACGGAGGGAAAAAATTTAATGTTGACGGTAATAATGAGACTAGATTTGTGAGTTACAGAGTTTTACACGTGTACAGCTGTAGGTGCTGCCATGCAAACGGGCAGTAAAAACCTCTTACAACCTGATATCCAGCCAAGCTCTGTCCAATTAATTACAAATATATATATATATATATATGCACACACAAAAACTTGTACAAAAAGAAATCGATCCGAAGCGAACAAAAGACGCGCGCGCATCGAAAGATCTCAAATTTTTGGAAACTATATATATATGCCCCACCAAAGTTTTTTTTGGAAACTACTCGAATCCTATATATACATGTAAACGCGTACATATTAGAATAGATATATCAATATATGCACACACAGGGACCTGTATAAGCAGAGATCCAAAGAGAACAGCTGTAAACTTTTTCATCAGAAAGCAACCATGTCTGGTTCAAAGAAACACGTGATTGTTCGTGAGGTCTGGGCTGCTAATTTGCTTGAAGAGTTCGCCCTGATTCGACAAGTTCTCGCCTACTATCCGATCGCTTCAATGGATACTGAATTCCCCGGCACAATTCTCCGACCCAACGTCGAAATATTCGACTACTCTCATCAGCTTCCTCCTTCCGACAATTACCTCCTCATGAAGGCCAATGTCGACAATCTGAATCTGATTCAGGTCGGCATCGCACTCTCCGACGCCGATGGAAACCTTCCCGATTTCGGAACAGAGTATTCCTATGTCTGGGAATTCAATTTCAGGGACTTCGACGTCGATTTCGATCCTCAAAACATTGACTCGATCACTCTGTTGAAGCAGCAAGGAATCGATTTCGAGATGAACAGGGAAGAGGGTATCGATTCCGAAGATTTCGCTACTCTGCTTGTGAGTTCGGGACTCGTTTTTAGTTGGCCGTCGATCACTTGGGTCACCTTCCACGGCGCCTACGATTTTGGGTTTCTGATCAAGATTTTGATGCAGAGAGAGTTGCCTGAGGATCTTGCTACCTTCATGGCCATGGTGAATTGTTACTTTGGTGGGGCCGTGTACGATGTGAAGCACATGATCAAGTATTGCGATGGATTGTACGGTGGGTTGGAGAGGGTGGCGAAGGCGCTTGATGTTGATCGTGTGGCTGGGAAGAGCCATCAGGCTGGTTCAGATAGTCTGCTCACCATGCAAACATTCCTCAAGCTGAGAGACATTTACTTCAGTGGACAAAGGGAAGAAGAGCTTGTTGGCTTTAGTTCCGTGTTGCATGGACTCGAGTATGGGATTGAGGTTGATTTGTTTTATAAAATTTGTAATGTTCTGGCAAAAGGAAATCTTTTTATGGGATGAAAATTGAACCTTTCTCATTCAATTCCATTAGTGTTGTTTTTTCTAATTTGTATGAAGAAATCAAACATTCTTTACATTCTTTACATCAATTCAATTAGTCCTATTCCTTCTTGTTTTTGCCTTCCCCTATCTTTGTCTTTTAATATAGAATTCTATCAGCATTTTGTTTTGATGTATAAAGATTAAAATTTTAACTTTGATGAATTGAGTCCCCTTTCAGACTGATATATATATATATATATATATATATTATGTTTAATTTGTCAACATTACAAACTATTTAGGTCACCATTCATGATCAAGCCCAAGCCAACTGCTGGAGAGCTTAGGAGGAGTTCTCCACACTGTTTGAATACATGATGCATTGGGTGCTGTGGGTGTGGGAACTCCCAAGGCAATACTGTACATATTCTTCCCTATTTGAAGGTATCAACTTAGTAGACAAGCTTTTTGTTTTTATTTTTAAAATTTTTTTAATGCTGAGTTCTATACAAGGGGTTAGATAAAAGTTAACACGGCAGAAATTAGAGCAATGAGACACAATGTAAATAACCCTCCAGAAAGACCTAACTTTTAAAAGGGTAATGACACGTCAATTTAATAGACGAGTCAAAACATATATTGATTGCACCAAACAAAAAGCAGGCATTGATTGTAAGACAATGATAGAAAAAAAGAGAAAAATAGGAAACGTAAAGCATATTTAGTTTTGATGTGGAAAGAGTATTTCAACTTTTGATGAATTGAGCCCGTTTCACACTGGTATATATATATATATATATAATTTGAAACTACTAATATGTTAATATTTCAACCTGATAAGTGATAACTCATTTAGCTCACCATTCATGATCACAAGCCCAAACCAACTGCTGCAAAGCTTTGAAGGTGCTCTTCAAACTGTTTTAAAGCATGATGGATTGGGCCTTTTGGGTTTTTTCTTTGTTTTCAGGCTATGAGTTATATACAAAGAAAGCAAATACTATGTTTGAATCTTGAATATGTGAAGTGACAAAAAATAAAATAAAATAAGTAAAAAGATAAGAAAACAAAACAAAATGAATTTTGTTGTTTGGTTGAGTGAGGAAAATGAATAAATTTTTGTCAATTGTTTTTTAGTTATCTCCAAAATATAAATTTGTAATTGCATTTTCTTGCCTCTCTTGATAAATTCAAAATCTAAATATAGCATTACTTGTTATTATTTTTATATTTTTTCTCCTTTTTATGTTTTTATTCTGGCGTAGTGGTAAATGCTGGCAACTGGCAACTAATTAAATGAGTAAGCCCCTCGTCTTCTTACCATATTGGAATAATCCACTTTGCTTTCTATTTTATTTTTCCTTTCTTATTTAGGGGTTGGCCTTTTTCTTATCTCTCTCTCTCTAGACTCATGGATGATCTTGCCCTATGGCTGGATCATGTAGACTTTGCCCCTGGGGAGTTAAATATTTTCACCTGCATGTTTTAATTTGGGTATTTCACAAAAATGTAAATAGCACCTGCCATTTGTACATTAGGGACATTCTCTTGTCAAGGACTCCCTTTGCCAATTTTGTTCGGAGGGATAGAATAAAGATATAAAGAATTTTGGGACATTAAAATTATGGATTACGAAATTGGCGGAGGGTAATTTATAATTTGTCCTTAAATCCTGAATCTCCGAATTATATATTTTAGGGCAAATTATATCTACCTCCTTTGAGATTTTAGACTAATACAACCCACCCCTGAGATTCTAGAAATTACATCCTCCTCCCTTGAGATTTGAAATGAGTTGTATTTTCTCTCAGATGTTAAATTTTTTAACAGAATATATGTGTTGCCAGCAAAAAAATAAGTTCATTACCTAAATTGTCCTTAATGTTCATGAAATGACATAAATATAGTTTTTTTTTTTTTTTTTGCTTCTGAAATTGATTAGTGTGTGTTGATTTTTTAAATCTTTGTTTTTTTGCTTCTAAATTCTCTCACGTGTGTTGATTTTTTTTTATAGTATATAGGATCTAAAAATTTTGGTGCAATTGATTTTTTTAAGTTAAACCGTTGTCTTTTTAATATGATTTCGATATTACTTTTTGTAGAGCATTTGTTCTCCTATTGACTAGAACTTTTTTTTTATAAAAATTTATAAAATCTATATAAGGCTTTAATTATAGCATATAAAGTTTTAAAAAAATATGAGACTTATAATTTATTTATTGATTAAAATAGTGTTTTATATAAATGTGACATTTAATTTGATCTTAAAATCTTGTACTGAAAACGCATCTTTTTTTTTTTATTTGAAGAAGGCTCAAAATCAACACACTAATTAATTCATAAAAAAAAAAACCTATATATGTCATTTCATGCACATTAGGGACAATTTAGGTAATGAACCTATTTTTTCTTGCTAACATCACATATATTCTATTAAAAAATTTAACATCTGAAGGAAAATACAACTCACCTCAAATCTCAAGAGAGGGAGATATAATTTCTAGAATCTCATAAAGTAAATTGCATTAGTCTAAAATCTCAAAAGAGGTGAATGTAATTTACCCTATATTTTACCTCCCTTTCGAAATTATCTTATCCAGGATTGCTTATTATGACTCCTTTTACGCCACCGGAATTACTAGTCTGATTCCACAAGTATATCGTGTGAAACAAATGCGGCCTTTTATATCATGGGTTATCCTCACCACCTACCACACCGAACCCAAATTTAATTCTCCAAGAGGACATTTCATGAATGCATTTGTTTCTTATTTTTACCCAGTTCTAACCTTTCATCATATGATAAGTCATGGGTTCTCACTCACACACACCTTTCATAGTTGAAGGTTGGTAGGTCCACCAAATAAATTTTCCCTCTAGGCTTCATGATCATCTTCCAATTAAACTTGATTTTTTTATTTTTTCAAACAGCTGAAGTACCGTTTGATTAAGGCAAATTGTGAATTGATTTCAGTTGATGCATTGAGTAAGTTTGGGATCAGATGGTTGATATACTATCATTTTATTGTTGGGCATTAAAGGGTAAGTGAGTGAAGTAGTGAAACATTCATTTATTATTGGGGAAGTATTGCAGAGAAGCATGGGAGGGAATTAAAAGGGTTACCAGAGTCCATGGCAAAGTAGTTATATGTATCTCTCACTGACTTATGACCATTTGGGAGGTGTAGGGTGGGCCCTTCCTTCTATGTATCTAACTCTTTGTTTTCTTGTTCTGGGGGCTACTTAATGAACCTGGTGATTGGGGCCACATTTTTCTGATGTTGTAAAACTAACAAAATCATAACTGGGGCTCGATATAAATAAGTCAAACAAAAATTAGTTTTTGAAGGTCGTAATTTTCAAAACTCGACTTGACAAGCCAATCATTCTTCACAATTAGTGATGTGTGGTGCTCATTATTCTTCAAAGAAATTTCATCATAAAATAAAAAGCCTAATTTGTAAGCCACTATACATGAGAAAAAGGTCAAAAAAAATTACTATTATTATCTTTTGTCGATTGACAAAAAAGAAAAAAAATACTCGAAAAACCATGCTTTTGTTTCATTTTATTTGACAACAAATTTAAGAATACAACCAAAGGGAATTGGTGAAATTCAGCTAAGTAGATTTAGGCAAAAGCATCAAATAGCTCGTAAGTCAACACTTGGAATCCTTCATTGCTCCTTCATCCCTATCGAGAGAGAGAGAGTCAGTCTGAAACATCAGTAGATACCAGCTCTGTAGTGACAGAAATCTTTACCTTTCATAAGCTTATTTATGGCACTGCAACTTGAACTGGATTTTTTTCCCTTTTATACCTCTGCCCCTTCTTTTTTGACTGACCATCCCTTTCTCAACCAACCTTCAATTTCTTTGGCTCCCTTTCCTAACCTAAAACCTTCAAACCTCTGTAATGTAACTTTTTTTCATGATCAGAATACCCTTATAATTTCCCCAACCTATTTAAAACAAATCAATATATATATATATATATATATTCAAATGATCATGAACATCAACATAAATTTGATGAACACTAAATTACTAATCACACAGGCATTAAACAGCATTGATGATTTTAGGTGACACGTACGTATGTACATTTTGATGGTTGATCCCAACTGGATATTGCTGAACTGTAACGTTTATGCTTCGTTTGGATGGATAGATTTGAAATCAAAGAACTTACAAAATTCATGCGAGAGCTAGTTATTAAAGTCAGACTAAAGACCTAATTGAAAAGTTAGAAGATATTTTAATACATGTGTGTACAACTAGAATTTATGTTGGAAGGGATTTGCAGGAATTTAGGACCCATTTAGTATAACTTTTTTCGGTTTGACTTTTTTGACTTATAAGTAAAAAAGGCTGAACAATCCAACTTTTTTGCTTTTTTACTATCTTAATTTATAAAAGTAAAAAAAAAACTAAAAAAAATTCAGTTTTTTTACGCATATAAGTAAAAAAAAAAAAAGCTAAATAGAAAAGTTAAATTTAAACTCTACCAAACAAAGCCTTAAAATTACTACTTTGACCCTATCATTTGAAATCTCCCCATAATAGGATACTCAAATCCTTACATGTATTTGTTGATATTTAAAATGTAAGTCACCTAGATTGAAGATATATTTATTTGAAAAATAAATCCAAACCGTTGATATTATATCCATTTCTTTTACTTAGAAGAAGGCTGTTTTGGTCATTTCACATTATTTAAATAAGGTTAAAAACCTCATTTTCTTTAGCATTAACCAGTTATAATTAGGCATCTAATGTGCAAGTAACGCCAAGGTATTGGCTATATATCCAAACATGGGGGTACATGGTACAGCCGATTCTGCCACTGCCATCCAACCCTTTAGTTAGCTAAGTCACAAAGATAGCATTGCTAGCTAATTCCTCCCCCGATATCACCCGCTCACTCTCTCACTCTTCACTTCACTTCAATTCACTTTGCTCCTTACCCATTGCCTAAAACATCCTATCTCTCTCTCTCTCTCTCTCTCTCTAAAGCTCATACACATATACATGCATATGGCAATGAACATGAACATGAAGAGAAGCATGAAGATTAGGGGCTTCATGTGCCAGTCACCGGCAGCAACTGCAGTGTGCATGACCGGCGACGCCCGTTCCGTGATAGTGCCGCGGCGGCCGGACCGGACCTTGCTCGACCATGCTACATTGGTGAACACCGCCAACTACACTCGTCTGGTCGAGTCACGTAGATTTGGTACTTCGGCCCACAAGATAAGATCAACCACCAAGCCATTGCCACCCATCAAAAGCAATCAAGATATAATAGCCAGCAAGAGATCAACGGCCACCATGCCACCCATCAAAATCCATCAAGACACAGACCGTGATCGACAGGCCCTTCAAAAACCATCTCCTCTAACTTCGTCGGACCAAATCTTTCAGGTGATCAAGCTTATGATTTTAGTTTCTCAAGCAAACATATATATGTATATATATATACACGGTTACTATCTACTTTCACTAGTATTAGTGGAAGAAGATTAACAATGGCTTGAAATGTGGCCGTGTTATATATGCATGTATTTACGTTGCAGGTTGTGGTTATGAGAGTTTCTCTTCATTGTCAAGGCTGTGCTGGTAAAGTGAAGAAACATCTATCCAAAATGGAAGGTATATTTGGGTATTTGTGCTTAGAAAAATTTCACCAATATTTGTCATACTCACCTCCAAATGTGTCTAAAGTCTAAGTATAGACCCCCATTCAGTGACTAATTTTTTTTTTTTCTCTTTTCAAGTTTTCCCACAAAAACTCTTATTTACAACCAAAAAAAAAATAGCAATGGTAAGAATTTATTTAGTTTTTCGGCACGAAAATTTGAAAGCAATTTATACTTTTAAACAAGAAGAAAATGAGATCGTTAGTTAATATTTGAAAAGAAGGTCATATATCTGATGAAATTGTTCTTGGAATATGTATCAGGGGTGACATCATTCAGTATAGACTTGGAGAGCAAAAGAGTGACAGTGATGGGACACGTGTCGCCAGAGGGGGTGCTGGAGAGCATATCAAAGGTGAAAAGAGCAGAGTTCTGGCCCTGTTGATGGTGGTGGACTTATTTTATTATGGTAGGAGACTCACATGGTGCCAAAGTACGAAACCTTGGGATGTTTTGTTTTGTAATTACCTTCTGTTTGGGTAACTCTTCAATTTGATGGTCCCCAAACAATAAAAATGGGAAAGAGATGGGTGGGTGTGATCATGTGAGTGGGAGCTGCATTGATAGTGATGGGGTGGTTGATCATCACAGCTTGGGATCCCTTTATCATTATTTCTTAATCTTATTATAGATCTTTTATGTTTATATTAAAAATGGCACTACTTTGAATCTCTAAATCTTTCTGTTTGGATTCCTCACATATTGAGGGAAAAGAAAATAAAGGGAAAGTGATCAGTTGTGCCTATTTATTTAAGGATAACAAAATAAAAATTAAAAAAAAATCCTGATAAGGACATATTCATTTCATTCTCATTTTCCAACTCAACCAAACAAGAGCAATGAATTTAGATTTTCTCATTCCATTTCTTATTTGTATTCTTTTCCCTTTCCCTTGATATATCCAAAGACCAATGTTCAATAAATATCTTTCCTTCATGGGCAAAAAATTGTTATTTGGCAGTTCAAATGAACTTCTCATGCTTCTTTGTTAATTTTCATATATTACAATATGTAAACTTTTTTAGACCCTGACTAACCTTCTCTCTCTCTCAGTCAGGTTTTTTTACTTTAAAAATAACTGGAAAATCAAATACCACTTTGTTTTATATGCCCACTAGTCTTTCCCCCGAACTTCTTAAAATTTACAATACCAACCTAGCAAAAGCTAACATGATGGGCTTATTTCTGCCCTGGCCCACACCCTTTTAAAAGGTTTTGGGCTAAATTTGATAACTTTAGTGTCTTATGTAGATTTATTAATGCGAATCTAAAATCCTTATATCTAGGAATAAAAAATAAATTAAAAAATAAAATTTTATATAACATTATTCTGTTCAGTTTACGTTCTCCTCTTATATTATTTTAAAAAGTCTGTTGTGTTATATACTAGTTGTTGTATTTATCTCATTAAAAAATTTATGATTTAACAAAAGTGAAATACCGACCTCAATTCCACCGTTTGGAGCTTATAGAACATGATAGTTTTTGCCGTCTACTGTTCTTCCATCTCTCATAATAGAGAAATTAAAAGAAAAAAATAGTTAAATTCTATAAGAAAAATGCTAGCATCAATTGCAAATATATAGTACTTGCCAAGTGATGCTAGTCGCCTTTGTTGGAACTCACTGATAGTTGGTGGGCTCTAGGGATGGACATTAGGTGGGTAAGGCCAAACCGGGCTCTACCAGGCCTACATTAAAAAAAATTCTTATTGAGTCTAAAATCAAATTCCAAGCATGTTCAAAGTAAAAATTATGAATTCGCAAATCAGTCCATTTAACTCAAAAATATATTTAATAAATATTTTTCTTTAAAAATAAAGTTAAATAATTATAATAAAAATATAAAAATATATTATTTTATATATATACTTAGGGCTGGACTCCAACCACAATTCATAATCAGACTCATTAACCTTGTTGAAAAACCCATGCGCCTAATTTTAACATTGAAAATTGGCTTGTAAGATGAGGGTTGATTAAGAGCATATATATATATATATGAAGGTAATAGCCTTTGTATCCGGACGATGTGAAACTTCACTTATACTCTCCCTCACACAAAGCATGGAGATGTAAGGTAAAAGCGTGAACTGAATGGTCCTAAGAGATGAAGACCCTCTGAAACTCAGCTCTAATACCATGTTGGAAGAACCCATAGGCCTAATTCAACCTTAAAAATCGGCTTACAAGGTGAAGGTTGCTCATGACTATATATGGAAAGAATAACCTTCGTATCCGGGTGATGTGGGACTTCACTCACACTTTTTCTCATGCAAAGCGTGGAGATGTGAAGTAAGAACGTGAGTTGAGTCATTTCAAGTGAAGAAAGGGCTTCGAAACCTAACTTTGATATTATGTTGAAGATCTCATGGGCCTAACTCAATCTTGAAAACCGACTTATAAGGTGAGAGTTGCTCAAGAACCATATAAAGAAGGAAAAACTTTCATATCTGGACAACATGTAACTTCACTCACAAAATTAATGGAACTTAAAAGAAAAATCTCAAGTCTTACAAGGGATGGAAGGGTCAAGAGGGCCATGGACCGTATCTATGAGTCCTACTTGAAGTAATTAGCATCAACCGACAAGCGACGCTGGCAACCCCTCGTACAATGAAGTCCAGCCAACAACTTTCCAAAGGTTTCCTATGCAATGCTCCTCTCGAGTCCATCGACCGACCGGCCTATGCCAACATTTTGGACTCAGAAACAAAAGGCTGACAACAAGAAGATGGGCTACAGACAAGCATTGTCCTTTAGAATTCAATCATGCATTATTTTAGGCCCTTCTTGTCGAGGGTATGGACCCAACTGTCACATAAACTATAATTCAGGCAGATAAACTATAATTGAGGCAGTCCATAGTCTCTGCTGATTTCCTTCTTTGCTCTGCTTTTAGTTGGAACTATGTATTTGTCACCTCCATTCTTATTTTAAATATATATATCATGTAAGTTTCATCAACAAATTGGCTGTACTCATTTGGGATAAACTTATAATTATACATTTGCATTTAATTTGATAGATATCATTGTCAAATACAGTAAACTTTGAGCTAATTTCCAATGCAACTATCAATCTTTTAAAAGGGTTCTATCAGATCATGAATTCCAATTTTTTGTATATGTAACCTGTACACTATGATGTAGATATACGATTGACAATATAGCAATTAGATGGGTTTAGTACCTCAACCTCGTTCCAATCCCATCTTATATTGGCCGGGACGAGGTGTAAAAATTACACTAAACGGAATGGATTGGTGTTGAGTTTTTAAAGTTTTGAAAATTTAGTATTTTAATATTAAAACAAATCATATGAATTCACCTGTCTCATAATATCAACAACTTTTATCGTACACTGTTAGAATACATAAAATTTAATTTTATAAAAGGGTAGAATGTTGTATGCTTCATTGTTTATATAGAGTAAATGAAAAATGTTATTATTTTAAAAAACTCGTAGAAAAAGTTTTACGAGAATAATGTGGTAATGATATTTTTGTAATTAAGATCATTATAATTGGTGTTTTATTAGAACTTTTTTTTTTTTTTTTTGGATAGAATTGGACTTATTATTAGACATTAGGATATAATTTGATAGATATCATTTATCTGTCATTATCTGAAATCATTATAAAAAAAAACTAGAGCTGGTAAGCTAAATTGTAACGCAACTATCAATCTTTTAAAAGGTTGCTATCGGATCCTGAGTTCCAACTTTTCGTATACACATTGATACATATATACATTTTAATAACTATATACAGTTCTCTTTTCCATATGAAAATTCTTTTATAGGTCGTCTGTCATTACGCCAAAGTGGCCTGACAAGCATATTAACAAACATTCACATTTGCTGACTTGGAAATCTCTCTCTCTCTCTCTCTCTCTCTCTACTACAAATCCTAGGTGACGTTAAACAACTGTTATTACAGCGCCTATTTTCAGGTTCTTTTGTGAATTTGTTTCACAAGAACTCTTAACAATTTTGGTTCGGAAAAAATAGCAAGATTGAGCAAAACTGGACGCAATCTGGGCATCTCGATTCCTCATGCTTCTTTTGATCTGAACTCTCAGGATTCGAGTTCAGGATTCGATGTTAGTTTATGGTTAATTGCAGAGTTATGTACAAGGAAAATGCAGCTAATGCTATATAAATAGAAATTCATACAGAATTTATTACCAGAACGATATGATTAAATGGGAGTTATTCTTTTTTTAATTTTTTTTTTTTGCTGAACAAATGAGAATTATTCACTTTAAAACAAAACATTTTTCATGACAGTTTTTAATTACAAAAATGTCACTGCTACGTCATTCTGATGAGATTTTCTATACAGATCTTTTGATAGTGACATTATTGTAATTAAGAGTTATCATAATGGGTGTTTTGTTTTAAAGTAAATGGCTTTTATCTAACCACATCATTCTTGTAATAAATTCTGTATAAATTTTTCTATTTATATAACATTATCTTTTTCTTATGTACAAAGCTCGACCAATAAAAGGGTTGTTCTCAATACCTTTTTCTTTATATATTTTAAAATTTTCTTTTTATAGTGAATGTTATTTCACATGAATTGTTTTCCTGAGAGCTTTACACATATTCTACCTGAAAATTTTAATTTATTTATTTATGATTAAAATATTTTGCCATTTCAGTTTCAGATAAAGTAATGATTTTGGTGAGTTGAAGGAATGAGCCTCTCTGGATGGCTTCCATGGAAAAGCCTCAAAATGACCAGACAAGTTGGAGGAAGAGTAAGGTAAGATCTTATATAATAGTTTTCAATTCTATATCGGTATCGTTTTTGTTATGGTAACTACAGATATACGATTTTGAATGTATAGCTATATATATAATATTACCACAAACGTTTATAATTACTATACATAATACAACATTAATTATATCGAGTATTGTTCTAGCACCAAACCCTTTTAAAATAGCATAGACATATATGAATCTTGAAACCACAACCCAGCATTCAGCACCATTAGACATTTGTCTTATGTTGAAGAAATAATGACTCTTACTAGGCTTCTGGCTGAGGGTACAAAATACAAACCATCAAAGTCAAACACAGCCCTCACTCTATTTTATGCTTATGATGAAGTTCAATTCCAAGAAAAGGTCCTTATAATCTCCTTCAATGAATGTTTATATCTAGCTCCATTTATGATTCAGATTTCCTTCATTTTCAGGTAATTCATCTGTCGAAGTTGTAATCTATTCATCTGAATCTTTAAATTTGATGTTACAAAAGTGATCATTAATAGTCTCCGGCCATAATGAGCGGCCGTGTTACCACCGAGGCGCTAGGAGGAGCAGAGGTGGACATTACAGGAGAGCCTCAACGTTCAGAGAACTTGCCATATATTCACAAGGTGGGAGTGTCTCCAAAGCAAAACCTTCTGAAGGAATTCAAAGCTACTCTGAAGGAAACTTTCTTCCATGATGATCCCTTAAGGCCTTTCAAGGACCAGCCAAAATCCAGAAAGCTAGTCCTTGGCCTCCAAGCTGTTTTCCCCATTCTTGAATGGGGAAGAGACTACAATCTCTCCAAGTTCAATGGTGATCTCGTCGCCGGACTTACCATTGCAAGCCTCTGTATCCCTCAGGTAAAGAACTTGCTTGAAATTATGTAAACTCCATTTTTAGCTAGTTTCTGAAATTCTGATAGTTTCATTGACTTTTTGAGTCAGGATATTGGGTATGCACACCTTGCAAATCTTGATGCCCAATATGGGTTATGTAAGTTTTCTTGTTTTCTTGTTTCCTTGTCTCTTGTTTCTTGGTTTCTTGAATGATGAATGTCTCCTTCTATTTCAGACACTAGCTTTGTTCCACCTCTGGTTTATGCCTGCATGGGCAGCTCAAGAGATGTTGCCATCGGGCCGGTGGCTGTGGTTTCTCTTCTGCTTGCAACTCTGCTTCAGACTGAGATTGATCCCTCTAATAAACTAGAGTACCGGCGTCTTGCCTTCACGGCTACATTCTTTGCCGGCATCACTCAAGCCACTCTTGGTGTTTTCAGGTATCATGACAATTTCTTGACCCGGTTTTTCCCCCGGCTTCTTCATATACATTATGGCTCTTTTTGCTATTTTCCGGGTATTCGTCTGAAATGTTAAAAGTTTGTGGCTTTAACTCTTCTTTGATTACAGGTTGGGTTTCTTGATTGACTTCTTTTCTCACGCTGCCATTGTGGGGTTCATGGCCGGAGCTGCCATTACTATTGCCCTTCAACAGCTTAAAGGTTTACTAGGCATAAAAATCTTCACAAGGAATACTGATATTGTCTCTGTTTTCCGCTCCGTATTCCATCATAGTGTAAGACTCAACTCTTTAAATTTTTCTTTTTTCTTTTCTCTTTCACCAATGAAACTATTGCAATCTAATATATTCATTTTCTTTTTCCTGTCTTCAACATTTGCCTTACAGTGGAACTGGCAGACAGTACTCATAGGAGTTTCCTTTCTGGCTTTTCTTCTATGTGCCAAATACATTGTAAGAGTCCTTCTTGCTTCCTTATGATTTTTCTATTGTAGGCTTTCTTCTTATTTCTTTATATTGTTGGATAGGGAAAAAAGAACAGGAAATTGTTTTGGGTGCCTGCAATTGCTCCACTGATTTCTGTTATTATCTCGACCTTTTTTGTGTATATCACCCATGCCAATGAGCACGGGGTTAACATTGTAAGTACTCAACAACATCTTTCTTCTCAAGTTATTGCTTAAATTTGTCCTCCAAGATATAGGTGATCGTAAACTAACAGTCTTGATGAGATTTAAAGGTAGGCTGGATTGAACCAGGCGTGAATCCACTGTCTACAAATGAAATTTATTTCAGAGGCAAATATCTTGTTAAAGGTTTTAGGATTGGTGTTGTGACAGGAATGATAGCACTAACAGTAAGCAAAATGTCACTCTCCATCTCTCACAGCAGTTTTAAATTCGATTCACTACAGTTTGTAATTCCGAGCGTTTTTGGTTAGTAGGAAGCCATAGCGATTGGAAGAACATTTGCAGCCATGAAGGACTATAAGCTAGACGGAAACAAAGAAATGGTTGCCTTAGGAACAATGAATGTAATTGGCTCGATGACATCTTGTATCGTGGCTACAGGTATGTAGGGGCGCAAATAACAAATACCCATGAATCTGAATATAGGGAATTATTTTTTGCTTATGTTTCATAATTTCTTTCAGGATCATTTTCTCGATCAGCAGTGAATTTCATGGCCGGATGCAATACACCCGTCTCCAACATTGTGATGTCTTGTGTCGTGTTACTAACTTTGAAAGTGATCACACCAGTGTTTAAGTACACCCCAAACGCAGTTATTGCTTCTATCATCATATCTGCTGTGATAGGACTGATCGACATTGAAGCAGTGATTCTCATATGGAAGATTGATAAATTCGACTTCATTGCTTGTGTGGGAGCCTTCTTTGGTGTGGTTTTTGTTTCAGTTGAGATTGGCCTCTTGGTTGCTGTAAGGAAAACAGCCTCTTTTTTTTGCTATTACATGTTCTGATTTTCCATTTACCTTTATTGGATTTTGCTATAGACATACATTTCATATTTAATGTGACAGGTCACTATATCCTTTGCCAAAATCCTCATCCAAGTGACAAGGCCACGGACCGCTGTACTGGGAAAGCTCCCAAGAACTACTGTTTACAGGAACATACAGCAATTTCCAGACGCGACGAAGGTTCCTGGCTTTTTGATTGTGAGAGTTGATTCTGCAATCTACTTCTCAAACTCCAACTATATCAAGGAGAGGTATATATAGATGCTTTTGGCCTTTTTCTGATACTTTGGTATTTTCAGTACAAAGAATAATGAAATGAAATTCTGAAAATTTTACAATTTACTGAGTTCAGTTCTCTTTTTTTTTTTTTTTTTTTGTATGATTGAAACCCAATTTAGAACTTGGATTTAAACTTTTGGTTTGGCACAAACTTCATATCTAAGGATACCATTATGTAACTTCACTGGAATAATGTTATAAGAAGTGGGATTTTACCGGAAAGTTAATTAATTTCATATCATATCATGTAGCTTGTTTGTCATTTCTTTTTGATGCTCCTGCTAAGAGATTTCAATATATATACATAGGAAATGAGGGATACAACTGGTCTGAAATGCTTTGCTAATAAAAACCAGATTAGCACCAAAATCCTTTTCTTTTTTTTGCAGGATTTTGAGATGGCTAGCTGACGAGGAAGAACAACTGAAAGAAAATAACCAATCCAGAATTCAGTATTTGATAGTTGAAATGTCGCGTAAGCGAATTCAAATGCCTCTGAATTCCCATATTTTCAATGCCAAACTCATTAGAATAATTTAAATTGAACTGTTATTAGGATTTTATCATCTTGCAGCTGTTACTGACATAGATACTAGCGGCATCCATTCCTTGGAAGAATTATACCGGAGTCTCCAAAAAAGAGAAGTTCAGGTAAAATTTTCTGTTAGATTTTCAAACCATTTTTTAAAAAATTAGTTGACCTTAATGAAGATTTAACTGAATTTTGTATATCTGAACTCAGTCATTTTACTTTTTTCAACAGCTTGTTCTAGCAAATCCAGGGCAAGTTGTGATTGACAAGCTACATGCATCTAATTTTGCAAACTTGATCGGGGAGGACAAGATCTTCCTCACAGTAGCAGACGCAGTCTTGATGTGTGCCCCGAAGGTGGAAGAACCTTAAAATCATAGTAATGTGGAAAGAAGAATGATTATTGGTTCGAAAGAGTGCTCTTAAGCATTCTCCAATATGACAGAATGATTTTGTGGTTCAAGAATCTCCAAAGAGGATTGAAATTGAGATGTGAATAACATTGATGTGTGATATTCTTCTTCTTTTTTTCCTTCAAAAGATTAAAGGTTACTGGAAAAAGGGTTTCTTCTATTCACATTTTCTTGACTGATATAAATCTGTTTTTGGATTTTAAAGAAGTTTGCGCAAAACCAACCAGAATATGCATTGAAGATATCAAATTAGTCATACATGAGTTCTCAATGAAGAAACTTGTCCAATGCAAGATTGGAGAAAACCATTGCACATGAGCTTACTGATATCAGATTCAGAGTTTCCTGTAAAATTTTAAGGCAACAGAGCTAATGCCACATCGGGGAAACATACTTTAATTAACTAGAGATATTGTGTGAATGAAACATTAAGAAAGAATGATAAAGAAAAACCGAAAAATCAGATGTCCAGAAATGGAGTTTTCTATGAAGATCTCTGGAATTCGAAGGGTCAAAAAGAAAAGAAAAAAATATATCTTAAGAAGAAAAATGCCTGAAAAACAATATCATAAGTAATTTCTTGACAAATTGCGTGCTTCCATTGACATCACTTATTTTCATGTTCAAATCTCTAAATTAGGCTTTGCTTTCGATCGATTGGCCTTAAAACTGTCAAACATATTTTAAGACTTAAAAAAGGCAAGAGAAGAGACTAGAAAAACATAGATCTCCATAACATTGCAACACCATGAATCGGGGCTTGTTATCAATCAAAACAAAATTCCAAACCTGGTTTTATTTAGTTTTTGTTTACAATGAACATGCTCCCAAAGAACTATATGAATAATCTATACTATTATAAAAAGCAAATACTTTTGGATTGGTAAGGATGAGTAACGCTATTTAATCTTGCTAAATAGTCCTGAACAGTTAAGAAAACTAACTACAAAAATCTTATCACTTAAAAGAATAATATAATAAATTATGGAATCAATTGTTCAATAGCCCGCAGATTCTTTTTTTTTTTTCATGTAGAGATTCCTATTTTTTTCTCCACATTTACAAACTGATCTCATCCATATAGTGATTTCTATTTGTTCTCCACAATTATCTAAATTGATCTCACCCACATAGTAGGGGCACCTTTCTAGTATAAAAAGAAGTGAACACCTCCAGATTGATGAGGATAGATAACACCATTTAATATTTCAAAACAGTCCTAAACAGTTAAGAAAACTAAGTACAAAAATCTTATCACTTAAAGGACAATATAGTAAATTATGGAATCAATTTTTCAACCACCCGCAGATCCTTATTTTTTCTTCACGTAATGATTCTTATTTTTTCTTTACATTTATAAACTGATCTCATCCATGTAGTAATCCCTATTTGTTCTCAACACTTATCCAAATTAATCTCACCCACCAAGTGGGGTACCCTTCTGGTATGAATAATTGAATGATACAAAGTAAATCAAAACATAAATACATCAAAAAAACATTGATAAAAAATGAATAGAAAGAAACCATCACAGAGCTCCATTTTCCCAGTTCCGAGCCCTTAGCCTACTGCCCCACGATCCCTTCTTCTGTGCTGCACGATGACTAGACCTCCTACTCAACTCAATAATTTGGCCTTCCCATCTGTTTCTTCCAAGTTGATCATCATTGCCAGCATCAATCTTGTAAGTTTGCGCAAAATCACCCAGACTCAGTTTACAATCATGCTAAACGGGTTTTTCACCATGGTGAGTATCGATAAGAAGATTGCAAGATTTTCGGGAAAACATGAGATCTTTGTATTGTAGCCTTTTGCCTGCATTCTAAGGTTGAAAGGTATCCTTGGCCTGACGGCAGACTTACCAGTAGTTAAATGTAAATTCACCTCTTAACAGCCTGAATAATTGGTTTCAAATCCATACATAGTATGTTCTAGAAAACTAAACAGAATTCAGTATTTCTCTGAACAAATATTCCTTAAAACCATGAAATTGAAAGTGTGATTTAAAAGAACGTTGCTGCATAATTCTATAATTGCCTTTCACATCAATTACTATAGTAAAGTTCGTCGATAAGATCATTCAAACTGGAAAGGAAACTGCATAGTTCTTGTTAGAATAAATGGGTGTAAACCCATTATTTTGTTGATCTTTGAGCCAATATAAATGTGGAACCCATGCATCCTTTGTGTTGGGTCATTGGTGCGTTGGATTCACCTCCAAGAGGAGATGAATCTAGACTATTTACTTGCTCAAATCCGTGTAGGATTGAATGAGTTATTGGCTTCCAAAGTCACCCCCTTGAATATGGGTTATGTAGTTGAAAGTGGGTTATCCCATATTGATTTCTTATGGGAAATAAGGTGTCCATATATAACCCAAGTTTGGAGTAAGGTTTGGGCCCCAAGGGGCACCCCACTTTTGTCAAAGGGGGAGGACCTATGGAACCCATGGGTTGACCCAATACTCCACACGCGCGCGCGCCGCCGCCCCCGCCCGCCCGTCCGGTCCGGTTCGGGACGGGACGTGGGCGTGGGTTCGGTTCAAGTCTTTTCTTTTTGGGCTAGGGTCGAGATGTGACTGTCGACCGAACAGGTGTGTCCCTCCGGTAAGGGACTGTTTGGCTGCTGGTACCTGTTCGAACCAGTGTTTCGAACAGGCACCTGGGCTCTATAAATAGAGCAGCATTCTAGCATTCATAATATTAGAAAAATTCCGATTGTTGCTTACAACGAATTCCTTCTTCCTCCCGTATTTTCCTGAGAGAGTTCAGATCATCTGGTGAAGCCTCCGAGCAGTTTTTATTGAAGTGCTGCCTAAAGACTGCTGAGATCGTTTTATCCTGGGAGTCAGACGCCCATCATCCCGTGAGCACCAACTGTGGGGGGTGAATCTGTCTTTAAGGAGAGAGTGTGAAACACTCGACTCGATCTATCTTTCGATTTCTACATTTTCTATTTTTGTGAACGACAACCGGGTAAGTCGTTACGATTTAGTTTGTTCTTATTCAGATTCTAATTGTCTTCTAGTTAAAATTGCTTCTAGTTGATAATTAGATAATTCGTGTTATTTTATTGTTTGTGATCACTAATTATACACATAGTGATTAAATAGGAATTATTTATCCATCTATTTATTCAACAATCTTAAAGACAGACTCAATTCCTATTTTTAACTGTGTTAATTAGTGTCGTGTTATATGTCGTTTCTGGATTAATACTCAAATTTTGTATAAAATTGGTTAATCCAGAAATGGCTGATGATACTCCTATTCCTACTCTTACTTCAACTCCTACTGTGATTGGGACACCGGTACCGACAATGACAGTGCCGGTGAATCAAGTGCATACACCAAATGTGCCGGTGAATCACGGAGAAAAGCCAGAGAAGTTCAATGGAACTGATTTCAAAAGGTGGCAACAGAAAATGTTGTTCTACCTGACGACTCTGAACTTGGCAAAATTTCTTCGTGAAGATGTTCCTACTCTGAACGAGAATGAGTCCGACCAGCAAGTTGTTGCGGCGGTGGAAGCATGGAAACATGTTGACTTCCTATGTAGGAACTATATCCTCAATGGACTGGATAATACACTCTACAACGTGTATTGTGCCGTGCAGACGGCAAAAGAACTGTGGGAATCTTTAGACAAGAAGTATAAGACGGAAGACGCCGGCTCAAAGAAATTTGTGGTCGGTAAGTTCCTTGATTACAAAATGTTTGATTCTAAAACAGTTATTAGCCAGGTCCAGGATCTCCAAGTTATACTTCATGACATCCATGCCGAAGGCATGGTTCTGAGTGAGTCTTTCCAAGTGGCTGCGATAATTGAAAAATTGCCGCCGTCCTGGAAAGAATTCAAGAACTATCTGAAGCATAAGCGCAAGGAGATGAGGCTTGAGGAACTTATCGTCAGGCTAAGAATTGAGGAAGACAATCGAGCTTCTGAGAAGAAGTTTGTTAACACCCATATGGTGTCAAAGGCAAATGTGGTGGAGCAAGCCAAATCCAACGACAAAAAGCGAAAGCATGAAGGTCAAGGGTCCTACCAAGGTTCCAAAGGTGGCGATTTCAAGAGGTTCAAAGGGAAATGTTACGTCTGCGGCAGGACTGGTCATACGGCCAAGGAATGTCGCAAGCGTAAGGATCTTGAGAAGAAGGATCCAGAGAACCACAAGAAGAAATCTGCTCAAGCCAATGTGACCGAGGATCTCTGTGCCAATGTGGAAGACCTGAATCTTTCTGCCGTAGTTTCTGAGGTAAACTTGGTTGGCAATACTAAAGAATGGTGGGTGGACACTGGGGCCACTCGTCACATCTGTGCCAACAAGTGGATGTTCACATCTTACCACTCAGTGGACGGTGAACAACTCTACATGGGCAACTCGGCAACCTCAAAGGTTGAAGGTCAAGGGGAGATCGTTCTGAAATGACTTCCGGCAAAGAACTTACTCTGAATGAGGTGTTCCATGTGCCAGACATTCGCAAGAATTTAGTCTCTGGTTCATTGTTGAGTAAGAAGGGCTTTAAGTTGGTTTTTGAGAGTGATAAGTTTGTACTTACTAAGGGGGGAATGTTTGTGGGAAAGGGATATCTGAGCGATGGGCTCTTCAAACTTAATGTAATGACTGTGGCTCCTAAGCCTTCTAGTAATAATACTGCATCTTCTAGTTACTTGCTTCAGTCTTCAAATGTATGGCATGGTAGACTAGGTCATGTTAACTTTGATACCATGCGTAGATTAGTTAAATTAGAGTCTTTGCCTAAACTTGATTTTAATGCTAATGATAAATGTGCAACTTGCGTTGAGGCAAAGTCGACTAGAACTCAGTTTAAATCAATTGAAAGAAGTACGGAACCACTTGAACTAATTCATAGTGACGTTTGTGACTTGAAATATGTTCAAACTCGAGGTGGGAAAAAATACTTCATAACTTTCATTGATGATTGCACTCGCTATTGTCACGTCTACTTAATGAAAAGTAAAGATGAAGCAATAGACATGTTTATACAATACAAGAGTGAAGTTGAGAATCAACTTAGCAAAAAGATTAAGGTGTTAAGAAGTGATAGAGGTGGTGAGTATGAATCACCATTTGCACAACTATGTGTTGAACATGGTATCATACATCAAACCACTGCACCTTATTCACCTCAGCAAAATGGAGTTGCTGAGCGAAAGAATCGCACTCTAAAAGAGATGATGAATGCTATGTTGATAAGTTCTGGGGCACCCCAGAATTTGTGGGGGGAAGCGTTGCTATCCGCCAACTATGTTCTCAACAAGATACCCCACAAGAAACTTGGCAAAACCCCTTATGAGATGTGGAAAGGTCGAAAACCTTCCTATAAATACTTGAGAGTATGGGGTTGTTTAGCTAAGGTAGCGGTTCCTTTACCCAAAAAGGTAAAATTAGGACCACAAACAGTTGATTGTATATTTATTGGCTATGCCGAACATAGCAGTGCATATCGATTTCTGGTTCACAAGTCTGAAATATCAGATATTCATGTGAATACAATAATGGAGTCTAGGAATGTATCCTTCTTTGAGGAGGAGTTTCCGTATAAGTCTACACATGGATCAAGTTTGCTTAAACGAACTCATGATACCATTGTAGATAAAGACTATGGATCAGTGGATAAAGAAAACGACGCTGAACCTAGAAGAGGTAAAAGGACAAAGGTTGCAAAATCATTCGGTCCTGATTTTCTAACATATTTGGTAGAAAATGAACCTCAGAGTTACAAAGAAGCAATGTCCTCTCCGGAAGCACCTTTGTGGAAAGAGGCTATCCATAGTGAAGTTGAGTCAATTCTGCAAAATCATACATGGGAACTAGTGGATCTTCCACCTGGTAATAAACCCCTTGGATACAAGTGGATATTCAAGAGGAAGATGAAAGCAGATGGCTCAATTGACAAATACAAGGCCAGACTTGTAGTCAAAGGCTACAAGCAGACTGAGGGAGTGGATTATTTCGATACATATTCTCCTGTAACCAGAATAATGTCCATACGTATCTTGATAGCCTTTGCGGCTTTACATAATCTTGAGATTCATCAAATGGATGTTAAAACGGCATTCTTAAATGGAGATTTGAATGAGGAGATTTATATGGATCAACCTGAAGGATTCATTGTTCCTGGCAAAGAGAAAAAGGTATGCAAACTTGTTAAGTCTTTATATGGACTAAAACAAGCCCCGAAACAATGGCATGAGAAGTTTGATAATGCTATGCTGTCAAACGGCTTCAAGATAAATGAATGCGATAAATGTGTTTATGTGAAGAACACTGCTCATGGTTATGTCCTTGTTTGTCTTTATGTAGATGATATGATTATCATTGGTAGCAATACTGAGGTTATTAAAGCTACTAAGAAATTGTTGAATAGTAAGTTTGACATGAAGGATCTAGGGATTGCAGATGTTATACTTGGTATTAAGATTACTAAAACATCTGAGGGATATGCGTTATCACAGACTCATTATGTCGAGAAGATACTCGATAAGTTTAGTAAGTCTGATAACGGTCTAGCAAACACACCCATAGATTGTTTTCTACATTTATACAAGAACGATGATGAGGGCATATCTCAATTAGAATACTCACGGATAATTGGTAGTTTAATGTATCTCATGAATTGCACACGTCCGGATATTGCTTATACGGTAAGCAGATTGAGCAGATATACGAGTAACCCAGGGTTAAACCACTGGAAGGCCATAGTTAGGGTTCTCAGGTATCTGAGATACACCTTGAATTATGGGCTGCACTATACGAGATATCCAGCTGTTGTAGAAGGTTACACAGACGCAAATTGGATATCTGACACTAGAGACTCTAAATCCACAAGTGGATATGTGTTTACTCTAGGAGGTGCAGCAAATATCTTGGAAATCCTCAAAACAAACTTGCATAGCCAGATCCACCATGGAATCTGAGTTTATCGCTTTAGATAAAGCAGGAGAGGAAGCAGAGTGGCTTCGTAACTTTCTGGAGGATATTCCCGTGTGGCCTAAACCAGTCTCTGCTATATGCATACATTGCGATAGTCAATCTGCAATAGCAAGAGCACAAAACCACATGTATAATGGGAAGTCACGACATATACGTCGACGACACAATACTGTGAGGCAAATGCTTTCTAATGGAATTATATCCATTGATTACATCAAGTCTAAGGACAACATTGCGGATCCGCTTACAAAAGGCTTGACGAAAGATCAAGTAGAGAATTCATCGAGGGGAATGGGCCTTAAGCCTATGACTTAAAAAGTCACCATAATGGCAACCCAACCTAGCTGACTGGAGATCCCAAGATCTAGGTTCAACGGGACAACAAAATTGTGCGTGACTTAGGACAAATCACTGAGGAACTCGTTCCGCTGTCCATTTCTATAATGAAATAGTGATAACCTGTAGACAGTGTTTAGGATGAGCTTAGCTCTTAATGATTCTTATACCTTGGAATTCCAAGTGGAGTATAGCAGGATACTCTTAATAAGAGATCACCTATATGAGTATGAAGGGGCCGCTTCTATGAGAAATTCTTGAGGCTAATTTCTCTAGAGTACTCATGAATCTACCAGGCATTGTTCAGGGCCAAAATGAACACAACCGAATGGATCACTAGATGATTTGAAAGGAACCGTGTGAGTACTATTGTCTTGGTTTATATAAACGGCTGAACAGTTCAAGACATCATGTTCACTGGTTAGCCAAATAAATCCGATGGTATTTCACTAGGGAAGGTTCAAAGCCAAAAGCCACCTTTCCCGATGCGGTAACTTTCTACCTGTCTCTCTCTCTCTCTCAGTGTCAAGTCAGTATTCTCATGTGCATTTTTCATTTCCAGCCAATCTCATTCATGTGGGGGATTGTTAGAATAAATGGGTGTAAACCCATTATTTTGTTGATCTTTGAGCCAATATAAATGTGGGACCCATGCATCCTTTGTGTTGGGTCATTGGTGCGTTGGATTCACCTCCAAGAGGAGATGAATCTAGACTATTTACTTGCTCAAATCCGTGTAGGATTGAATGAGTTATTGGCTTCCAAAGTCACCCCCTTGAATATGGGTTATGTAGTTGAAAGTGGGTTATCCCATATTGATTTCTTATGGGAAATAAGGTGTCCATATATAACCCAAGTTTGGAGTAAGGTTTGGGCCCCAAGGGGCACCCCACTTTTGTCAAAGGGGGAGGACCTATGGAACCCATGGGTTGACCCAATACTCCACACGCGCGCGCGCCGCCGCCCCCGCCCGCCCGTCCGGTCCGGTTCGGGACGGGACGTGGGCGTGGGTTCGGTTCAAGTCTTTTCTTTTTGGGCTAGGGTCGGAATTAAATTAATTAATTTTATATTAATTAATTAATTAATTTCTGACGGTTTGACCGAACAGATGTGACTGTTGACCGAACAGGTGTGTCCCTCCGGTAAGGGACTGTTTGGCTGCTGGTACCTGTTCGAACCAGTGTTTCGAACAGGCACCTGGGCTCTATAAATAGAGCAGCATTCTAGCATTCATAATATTAGAAAAATTCCGATTGTTGCATACAACGAATTCCTTCTTCCTCCCGTATTTTCCTGAGAGAGTTCAGATCATCTGGTGAAGCCTCCGAGCAGTTTTTATTGAAGTGCTGCCTAAAGACTGCTGAGATCGTTTTATCCTGGGAGTCAGACGCCCATCATCCCGTGAGCACCAACTGTGGGGGGTGAATCTGTCTTTAAGGAGAGAGTGTGAAACACTCGACTCGATCTATCTTTCGATTTCTACATTTTCTATTTTTGTGAACGACAACCGGGTAAGTCGTTACGATTTAATTTGTTCTTATTCAGATTCTAATTGTCTTCTAGTTAAAATTGCTTCTAGTTGATAATTAGATAATTCGTGTTATTTTATTGTTTGTGATCACTAATTATACACATAGTGATTAAATAGAAATTATTTATCCATCTATTTATTCAACAGTTCTGGGGTATGAAACCCCTACTCTAGCATCTGCAGGTAGAAGAAGAACTATTTATGCGGCCGGCCGGTGTGGAGTAGCTCAACCACTCGGAAATTCTGTTTAGGCGAAGATTTGGTCTGGAAAGGAAGTAGACTTATTAAGCAGTAATATACAAATAGAAATTTTATACAAAATTATGTGGTTGTTCGTGTTCATTTTAAATCAAAACATTCACTACTATATATCATAATTTTAAACTTGTCACAAACAAATCGTTATGTTTTTTCTTTATAAAAGTTTTTATAAAAATAGAATTTTCCTTAACTCTTTACGAAAGGCCTTTCCCATGAGAACAGAGGTTCGGAACTATGGTTTGGAGCTTAATGAGATGAAAGAAAGAGAATGAACAAAAGTAAGATATTTTCCCCTCCTTAGTCTGGAGGCAAAAACACATAATAAAACCGGGAAAAGGAAAATGATAGTTATTTTTCTTCTCCCCCTCTTATTATTCTCTTCTCTTTTCAAAATCAAATTTTTGGTTCCTAGCATTGAGGGCAAGAAAAAAAATATCAAAAAAATAAGTTACTCACGCTTATCAAATTTTATCATGTATCATTTATTTTATTAAAAATCTCTCCATTAACAACAATTTCACATTATTAATGTAACAAACACTACGGGTCCGTTTGTTAACACTATCAGTTTTTGTTTTTTGTTGTGTGTTTTTATCGTGTGTTTTTTGTAGCTTGATGATGAACGTTTATAGGTTATCGTTGTGCCAATAATACTATACCAATGTTTTGATAAGAGAAAATACACCCATTTTAGTATTTTTAGTTTCCTTTTTCCGAATTTTGTAAAAAACTAAAAAAAAAAATTTAAACAAACGGCTTTTTTTATTTTTTTTGAAAAAAAAAAAACAAAAAACGTTACCAAACGAGACCTACGTATCACAATTTAACATAAATGAGTACTGAACTTTTTTCTCTCAGCCCCCACGTTCAGAGGTGGTCGGTCTTCCCTTAAGTCAGTCATGGACCACTAGCTAAGAGTTTCCATCTTTTGAGGTTTTACATATCCCTCTTCACTGGATTGGTTGCCTGAAACATCACCTTCAAAGAGTAAATATTTGCTTCTGTTCCAGACAAGTTCAATGGACTGAAATGAACCTCTCTCATGGTACCCAGTCGAACCATTGTCAATTAAAAGAGAAATAGAATCAATGCTTCACAAAAACTGTTGTTGGTGGTCAATTAACAGCCAGAAGTTTTTGCACCCTCCATTGCCAAAGTTAGCAAACATGTTTTCTCCACAACCACACTTTGAATCTCCATTTCTTACACACATTTTTCTTCATAAATAGTTAAATACCACTCTAGATAAGCCGGCAGATCATTAAAAAGTTTAATTATGACCAAATGCAATTCAAACATGTGAAAAACCGATAATGTAACTAATAAATACATAGCAATATATATAGGAATCCAAATGTCAGACAGTTTTTAACAAAAGCAAGAGACTCACAGAGAATGAATGATATCTACTCTCTCCCACCACCAAAAACCTAAATGCATGCAATGTAGAATGCTTCAATCAGAAGCCTAGAACCATACATCACTGACAGTCTCTCAAATGAAAAAGAATGAAGCAGCAACTGCTAGTGCCAGAACAAGAGATCCAACAGATGTGGTGAGCGCAACAGAACCCGAGCTTCCTGGAGCTGGCGTTGGAGGATTCTCGTTTGGTCCTGTAGCTGAAGTAGGCGAACCTGCCTCTGGTGACATAGCTGCATCAGGAGACGATATCAACAAATGATTCTATAGTTTATGTATCAGTTTAAACCCAAGAAAAGACAGAAACCAGATTTTAATCTCCTATTTTCCCAAGCTTGGATAAGAGATGGAACTCCGATCCATAGAATTGGAAGCAACCCTGCCTTTCTACTACTCGCTTCACTTTTAACTATATTTTCTCTTCTCAATTCCAAGACACCATAAAAAAAGGAACGCGTGAATACAAAGATTGCAACCCGCCCATCAAGTGGCATTGGAGTATAAATAATTCTTTCAGGCACAACAAGTTTTAAAGTAGGGTCTTGCTAGGCATGCATTATTTGTTTGTAAAAAGTGTGGAGTCCACATTTTTTACTGTACAACTATGTTCATGCATACTTAAACATCTACCGTAAGGCACGCACTCACGCTTAGTATTTTCTACGATCAAAAGAATACAATTTATATCAATGTGACTATGCATATTGTTTTCAGTTGACCAGAAAGCCCTGTTTCAAGGAGTCTTGGCATCATACTTCAATTGAAGTTGAAGGGTTTTTTTTTTTAATCAAACCTTTATAAGAGCACCGACTGGGTAACAAGCTTGTTATATATAAAATTTAGCAACATCCTAGCCAACTGAGTTTGAACAAATGAAGATTTCAATGTTCGGATCAATACCACATGGCACGTGCTATAACATTGCAATTACCAAAATATTTTAGTAACAAGCTTGGTATCAAAAATCTCTGACATCCTCTTAACTATGTTTCAGCAAGCAAATCTTATATGTTTTGACTTTTCAAATGTATTTAAGATGTCGATAGCGCTTACAAGGGCTCAATGAATCAGACCCAAGCAAAACTTTTTCAAAATGTCCCCAGAATTTTTAGTAACAAGCTTGCTACTCCATTAGTGCTCTCTTAAGTAATTTGGAGATTGACAATAGGACTCACAAAATGGTTAAAATTTCTTCATTGGGAGGAAAACCACGAAGTTTTTTTCTAATCCCTTAAAAGACACAAAGTTTTGGCTGGTTCATATTGAGCTCAGCCTATCCAATCATGTCGAATTAAAAAAATTATGAAGCCCAAAACTTCAAGATTAAAGGATAACATCACAGTTTACCTGGTTTTAGACCCTTAAGAAATCATTAGCTAGGCCCAACCCTATTGACACTAACACATAGTAACATGCCAGTTTTGCACAAATCTCACTTTTTTTTTCTTTCATTTTGATGACATGGGAGAATTGATCTAAGGCAGGCCCATCAGACCCACCCATAGTGAGTAAATTCACCCGGAGGCTGCCACAAACACCCATAGTCTACCAGTATTGGGTGAGACACAGATCACAGGATCGTATATATGAGTGCCCAATTAATATTAAATCATAACCATCAAAGCACAATCATACATATCAAAGCAGGGTACTTAAGAGAATGCTCCTTCAGATCAGAAGAAAACAGAGCACTAAAGATTAAAGAGTGAAATTGCATCCACGTCAACAACACTAAATATAAAATTGTGAATATAAAAAAAAATAATAATAATGAGCTCAATATAAAGATCAACGCATACCTGGAGGAGTAGCAAGACTCACTGCAAAAAGAAATAAATAAACAAAATAAATAAAAGCCCTTGCAAATTTCTAATTAGACCGTACATGCATAAATTTAGACATAAATAAATGTGTATAGAATTAACCTGTTGTCTTCAAAGAGAAATTTCCATACACCAAAAAAAAAAACAGAGAAAAAGAAATAAATAAAAAAAAAAAAGAGAGAGTGCTCAACAAGAAAATGTTGGCTGAGAAAGAAATTCTAGAACACTATTAAAACGTTTCTCAAGAGGACGGCGAGAGATAAATTTTTCAGGGAAACAAACAAAGCAAAGGGTATAGAAAAAATAAAATTAATTATACCTTTTTATAATTTCAGCGAGCGAAAATCAGATCACCCATAATTTAAAAGTTAATACTTTGTCCATGAGTATTTTTATTATTTTATATTTTTAAAATAAAATATTAAAAAAATAATTTTATCATTTTATGTACGACGATTGTTTGTAAAAATATTTTTTTCATTTTATCAAATTTATCAGAATTACATCCGCTTTACATAAGTACATTCACTTTGCATAAGTCCAAAATAAAGGGCATTGTATGCTTACTTCTAAACTTATTGATTTTCGCTCAAACCTGAACATTAATAAAACTTTTCTGCAGAGTACGGCAAGAGGAAACAAATTTTTTCAGAAAAATTTTCTCGGGAAACAAACAGAGTAAAAGGCATAAAAAAAATCACCAGAAAAAAAGGGTTATCGGAAAAAAAATGAATGACTACTCACGTCCACAGTTACTGAGAGAAGGGGCGGTGACATGGCAGGCCGAGGGAAGAGCGATGGCCTTCGTCATATTCAAGGTCACGCCCAACTGGGCACTGCTCTTGAAGCCCTCGCAGAGACACTCGGCGTCGGACTTCAACACCGTCTTCAATCCAGAGCAGCAATTCCCCTCCGGCTTATTTACGGTGCTGCCGCTGGTGACGTAGGAGAGACAGTCGGCCAAGTTCAGTATCAGGCTCGAGCAGTCAACGCCCGGTGCCGGGGCGGTGGCAGACTCGACGTTCCCGACGACCCAGATGGCAAAAACAGAGAAGAGAACAGTAATCGTCTTCATCGCCATTTTTGGAGGAGAAATATAGCAGAAGTGTCGACCAAAACTGTCTTTCAGAGTTAGTGGGGGGAGTTTCGTGGGGGCTTTAGAGAGAGAGTGTTCGTGTAAACGGAAAGAAGGGGAAAGGGTTTCTTGGGGATGTGAAGACGAGAGAGAGAGACGAGAGAGTGGAGGTTGCTTTATGAGGTGAGGAAAGAAGATGGCGCACAATAGACAGTTTCAGCTGGTACATGGGTGTACACGTGGTGATGAGAGGGAGAGAGAAGAAGGCCTATGAAATTTTTAAAATTACCATTCCAACAAAATGAAAAAGAAAATCCAAAATAAGTTGGGAACTTGAGGGATTAACCCATGGGTAAAATTGGAAATTACCTAACAAAATAGGGAATATGAAACTTCGAGAGTGACAGTAATGATCTCGGAAAAATTGACAATTATTTGTGAATGGACAAAAATACCTTCTAAATCAAGCACACCATTAAATTTTTACGGACATTTTTATCATTCATTTTGTTATTTTACTAGCAAAAATCAAGACTATCATGACAATAGCTAATAAGGCCACCCTTTCTCTTGGAACAATATTTTAAAATTAAATTTGTGGTTAAGGTCATTTTCATTTTGACTCTTCTTTTTAAAAAAAGCAATAATAATATCTCTTGTATTTAAAGATAAAGGGTTAAAGTGATGGAATCTGTCTAGATTAATGACAAATAAAGATTAAACCTATAAATTGAAACTTATATTGAATTTTAATTAAAAATAAACTATTTATTTTTCTTTTGATACACTGAAAAGAAAAAATAAACCATTTATTAATAAATGATATTAAAATAAAATTTGTCATCTCACCCAAAAGAATCTAGACAAAACTTTCAAGAGATTTGATATTGAATTTTAGTTAATTTCTTTAATTCTACTTTCCTTCTCTTTTTGACATAGATATCTTTTCAATAAATTGAAAGCAAAAGAATCTAGACAAAGCTTTCTGGACATTTCCTCTCTTTTATGAACTCAAAAACAAAATTAGTAAAAAAGAAAAGGGAAAAAGTGAAAAAAGGAAAAAACCTATATACTTTAATCTAAGGAGTTTTTGGCCAAAGTAATACTCTTTGTAAAAATAATTCTCCATCTAACACCATTTGAAAAATAATTTTCAATCTAATATGATTTGTGCTACCATGCTGCTTAGTTGGAAGTTTTATTGACATGTTGGATTGTTTTTATTGTGAATTGTGATAAAATCTAAAATATATTTATATGTATATAATGTGCTATACGTATATATATATCCACCATTAATCCCAATAATGCAGTAACTCGGCACCATTATGCCAGTATCTTTAGACTCATGATTAACAATTGATCAGAAAGCAAAATTGATCCAAAGGTGAAAAATTTTATTCATCAGAATCCCCCCGTCTATTTCTCTTTACCCATATTCTTCCCTCTCTCCCCAAATCTCTCTTCCTCTCCCTTTGTTTATTTGGTTGCTCTTTTTTGTTGTTGTTGTTTTTCTGTTTACCCATCTTCACCCATTTTGGAGGTGATATAGAGAGAGAAAGTGAGGATCCAATGGGCAAATAAATAGAGATAAATAATAGGAAAACCCACAACTATGGCTACCGTTGTCATCATCTGGTCCATCTTTACATTCCAATCTCAATCCAACCACCACTCATTTGCAAGACTCAGAGTTTAGAGAGAGAAAATTAGTTTATTCATATTTAACTAATTTAATTTTTATTTCATCAATAAAATTATTGTACAGTCCGTATCTGAAAACTTCTTTTACGTATATATGCACTTATATCTATGTACATACCCTTATTGCAGCTTGTTGTGTAACTAAGTAGCAAGAGAGAGTGCTAAATACAAAAAATGAAAAATTGTGTTTAAGTAATTTCATTGAGACAAGTAATTTCAATCACTAACGTGAAATTAACAGAATTTAATGACATTAATGATATCTTGTAATTGCTTCTTCAAGTTGAGATTTTTTCTGTAATATATTTCTACTTTTTGACTCTAGAGTGAAAATTTATTGCCCTCTTATTAAATTCATGGTACTAAAAAAATTCAACATGTCAAACAAAATTCCAACAAAGTACTTAAGTGGGATCATGACATAGATTAGTGGGACCCTTTAATTAAAAGCAGTCAAGTGAACCAGCTGCACATCAGCTGTGCCAATTTATGGTCTTTCAAGGGACCACAGTGTATGATGGGTTAAATTTTAAATGCAACTTGAGAGAGAGAGAGAGAGAGACTAGTCATGTCCTCAAATCAAGAAGAGAGAGAGAGAGAGAGAGAGGAGTCATGTCCCCAAATCGAGAATCTTGGAAGAGTTTTAATGTTAACACACTTGAAAAGGTCTTTAAATGCCACTCTTATCATAGGAACTTTAGGCCAAGATTTACGCCATTGAAAATTATATTGAATAAACAAAAAAATAAATAAAGAGGGCTACAAACTAAACTTTGCAGCTCGAGAAATGATTAGCCCCACCTCACCTACCCCACTCAATGCGGCTTGTGCCATACCTTTAAGGGCATGTGTTTGAATTTGAAAAGTTTGGGGTGGTGGTGGCCGGCGACCGAGTCAAAAATGGTCAATTGTATGGAATGCAAAACAAAGGCACAACCACACAAAGAAAACAATTATTTATTTATTAATCCAACTAATTTTTGGGATTTTTTTATTTCATTTGTGATTAATATCATAACTAAACTAATTTATTTTCAAAATGGGATAAAGGATAAGGAATGTGAAACGTTAAATTTCACTATTACATTTTCACGCAGGGATTGTAATAAATTTAATTTCAATACAAATACAATTTTTTTATACTAAGCAGGCACCAAAATAAAATCCATGAGTCTTGTTTTTTTTATATGTTACTTCAACTTTTAAAAGAAACATGTTATATTTTTATATCACGCTTGTGTAAAAAAGTTTTATACAATCAGTGCATTGAAGTTACGTAAATTTGGTCTCTGATTATGAATCATTGAATTGTCTATCAGACTCCCTTTGAATTATTTAATTTAACGTATGCCAGATAAAAATTTTTATTCAAATTGCTTGCTTATGCATAATTAAATGCAAAAAAAAAGTTGAATACGAAATTACCAGTACAATCTTACGGCTTTATCGATGAAAACGTGTGAAGAAAGAACATTTATCCAATCACTCTACCATTGATTAACCCATCTCAATTTTTAGTAAGGTGGATGATTTAAAAATTGAATCTAATTACTAATTTGAGAGGAAAACTTAAAAAAAGATGAAAACTAGACATTATTAGTAATTTATGGGACTCCCCTCCCTAAGAAGTATTTTTGTAATTTTCGTTTTATGGTTTAACGATAGCTCCTCTCTACCACACGATTTGCCAGGTTGATGAAGTAGTACCTGTGCTACTTGACACTGTGAGCTTCCTTTTTACCTAATTACCATAGATAAAAGTGTATTACAACTCCATTAGATTTTTACATAATTATTTGCATCACGACACGTAATCATGGATACCATATCCGATTAGTCCCTAGTTAGCAAAAGAAATATTATACTTTTATGGAATTTTTAGAAAGAAAAAATATATATTCCACATATATCAATGACATTATGAAAATTATAAATAAAATAGTTGGTATTTCAATTGGAAATTAAACAAGGAAAATCCACCTGTCACATGTAATTGAACATGATATAATTACCATTATCTTAATTTTTTTTTTTTCGCCTGACTACTTTTATGAGCTTTTAAAGTGCTATTATTCATATAAACTATGTAAATATATATATATATATATATATTTGTTTGTAGGTGCATATGTGGCCACCGACGAAGTGCAGCAAGCAATGGCCAAAGTAGTCTAATAAGTAGAGATGTCACGCAAAGGTGTTGCTGAGGTTGTGTCGTAAGCTGGTCTTCTTTTTGCTACTTTATTTTTGGGCAATAGCTCCTACTGCTTTTTCAATTAGTAATTGCCAAATTCAAGTTCTTTTGGCTGCAACAGTAACCCTACGCCTATTCATACAAAAAGGAAAAATTGCGAATGCAGTTCCAAGGTGATATATTTAGCAATCTCTCCTCATCAATTGCTCTATAAGATAAAATAACATAGAACTATATATGTATTTTTTTTCATACTGCCTTATAGTTAGTTATTACTCATGCACATTATAAAATTTATATATTTTGTGTAAACGATAACCCCTACAAACTCAAAAAGAGCGATCCATTGAAATTCTGAAAAATATATGTATATATGTATATAGAATTTGCAATCCCCAATCCCTTCAATGATTGCGGCCTGCCGCGGACTGTGAGCATGAGGGCGTGGAGTGTGTGATTGAATGAGCTGGTATTCCTAGGGGCCCAAAAACAATCAATTGGGAATCATTTTTTCGGTGGCATTAGAACCCTTTACATACTACATTACTAGTTCATGAATTACTTTGCTCCCATGTGCTCTCTTCACAGTGTCTTCTGTCTTATAATTTAGGCATAAATCACATCATCCTCGTTTAATTTAAAGACGAAAACACAAAAAAAAAAAAATTTAATTTGGATTTACTATAAAATAAATAAAAATTATGAAAATTAACTATAATTTTATTAAAAGGATATTTTCATCATTTCATTTCTCTAAAATAGAACATCGAACAGACAATTTTGTACTTTAATGTTGAAATAAAGAATTGTTCTTCGTAAGGGTATTTGTCATTTCACCAAAAAAATTTATAATTTTATCTATTTTGTAAATAAGTTCAAACCATAAGTGAGTTATGTATTTACTTTTGAAATACAAGATAATTATTTAATTTTGCCTCAACCCACAAAAGAGTAAAGTATAATTAACCCTATTTTTAAATCCCCTCCGCTTACGTCCAGCTTTTTCACTTTTCTTTCTCATAGTTTACTTGGCTCTGTTTGTTTAATTGGAAAATAAATTCTTAAGTAAAAATTTTTCCAAAAAAATATTTGTAAGCAAAAAAAATAGTTTTTCGTTAATTTTATGGTTGTTTGGTAATAAATAACCTAAAAATTTGTCTAGAAATATTTTTTTCTCTCTTGTAGGTGTTTGGATGAACTTGGAAATTATTTTACTTTGTCTACTTCACAACTATTATTTCTTTGTTGTTTAAAAAACTAATAAATCAATAATACCACAATCACATAACTATCTCATGCCAAACTGAAAAACATCAATGATAACCGATTGTTCTCCCAAAAATCAATAACATAATTCAAAAAATGAATAACTAGTTTCCAGCTGAATATAAAAAATTCCACCAATCTAATACACAAACGTACTAAACAAAACACACAGACAATTCAAGGGTGTAGAGATAATCTATATACTATACATGACTACCCACACATAAAGATACGCAAATATGAATGTAGCCAGTACGTTCCTAAAACACAAACAATGAATAATATAAAGATCTTTCAATGATCTTCTGTACAGTTGTAGATCAAAGTTCAAAAACAACACCAGTCAATAAAACATATATTAGAATCAAATGCTTATATATATATATATATATATTGTATGTATACATATTTATAGAGAGAGAATGAAAGAAACGTACATAATGACGGGAGGAGAGACAAAAGTTTAATATGTTTTTGTTTCCTTAAGTTTAGTTTATATAAACTATTGAATAATTTTTGCTATCCGCCTAAAATATTTTCACCTCCCGTTTATTTTTCAAAATTTTCTTATGATTTTGAACATCATTTTCTATAATTTAAGAATTTCCAAACAGCCAAACTTTTTAAATTTTTTAAAAAATATTTTTTTCCCGATATTCTCAGGTGGAACAAGCGGATTAGCCTGCAAGAATATTTTAGAATAGTATAAACATTTGTCTTGTCATTTGCTATTAGCATCATTCATTGGTTTGTTCAGATGGATCAATCCCCATTGTTTTATACAATGTTTTAAAAATTAGACCGTTGAGTGAATCAAAAAAATACGGAGTCAAGGGTCACCGGTTCAACCGTTGAGTCAACCGTCGTTGACCCGTGACGTCATAATTATGTCATTAATTAATTTATTAATATTAATAAATAATATTTTATTTTTTTACACTATTTTTTATATTTAAAACATAAAATTTTGCCTTAAAATAGTGAACCGAACGATTTAATACCGGTTCAATTAATTAGGTCACAGTTCAACCGTAATTTTGACCGAATTTGACCGGATTTGCCAGGTTTTGATCAAAATGGATTTTGAAGATTAACCGGATTATTTTTGAACTGAGTCACGATTCAACCGGCCAGTCCGGTCCGAGTTTTAAAACACTAGTTTTATATCACTTGCAACCAAAAAAAAAAACACCACTACGTGAAATTCCAAATATCCCATCACAGATTTGATGATGGGCTTAAAAATAGTAGGCAAATCTTGTTTACAAACACCAACTCCAATTGATGAGAGACTAATCCCAACAAGGCTCTTAATCCCCATGTACATGATACTCTCTCCCTATGCAGGCATTAGCAAAACAAAGAGAGAAGTGAAAACTTTTTTGGAAGTGTTATACACAAGCCATCACCGTACAACGTTTAAAGACACAGCTTTACATGAACACAGAATTTGTGCTTCAAAATTCAGTTAACGAGCAGAAGAGCATTGCACTTCAAGTCTACCTGCTATGCTTTGAATGCCAGAGGCAACTCAAAGTTGATCTAGTGGTATCAGAATTATAGATGCCTTCAAATTAACTGCTTAATTCAATTCAAGATATTGGGTGATCGAAAAGGGTATAGATGGAGCAGCTCTCGATGACAACTTGCTAATAATGTAAATCAAGCAAATAATAAGATAATTAGCATACATGTATGTATAGAAGTTCAGAATGCATCCGCCAAATAATCAGATGAATAAAAATATATAAAAAAATAAAATAAAAAAAAAAAACCAGCAGCGGAGGTTGCAGTCAGCAAACACCCTAACCAAAGAAGATTTGAAACACTTGGTATTTACAGGAAATAAGAAGCAGAAGAAGAAGAAAGAAATCGAAATTATTCAATATCAGGGCTGGACCTTTTTTTGGACCAAAGACACGATGACAGTCACATCATCAGGCTTGCCGCCAGTAAATCCCACGTATCCAGCTGCCTGGGCTGCATCTGCAAATGGACTCCTAGAAGTTTTTGAGCTCCCTATCTCTTGTGCTCTCATGGCTAGGACTTCTGCTATTTCCTAAGCAGGACCAAAGAAAATAAATAAATAAAGAAGCACAAAAATAAAACCAAGGCAGACAAACACAAAGAAAAAGCACCCAGAAAACGCCAAAGGGTTGTTAATAAATTAAGCCAAATGTGTTGTTTGCAAGCTGGGTTACTGCTGGCTGTAGGCAGAGAGTCAGAAGAGAACCACCTAAGGGACCAATTTACTGAATCTGTGATTTTATTTCGATATATTTTTGGAAGCAGAAATTTGTGGGACTCTGCATTGTCAGACGTATCTACTCTTAAAGGCTTTATGACACAGGAAATACCGTATGTTAGAAATGTAAAGAGAATAAATGGTGGACCACTCTTTGTTTAACCACTGCCATTCTTTGTGTTGGCTACATGCCTTGTCTAATGCCCACACCACAGCGAACATGGCTTACCACAGCCTTATCTTCAAATGATTTAGTCAACATTTTGCAGAGAAGCTTAGAAAATGTGAAGAAGACAGTGTTAGGAATCACCTCAGGTTTTAAATTGGCTTGAAGTGTCTTGGAGACAATTGAAGCTATTTCTTGCTCATATAGATTGTCAAAAAGGCCATCAGTTGCAGTGACAATCACATCACCCTCTTCCAAATCGATTCTGTATCCCTGAAATGTAAATTGTTAAACGTAACAAAATTAACCATTTCTAATAGCATAATTATTAGACAGGAACAAATAAATTTCCTTTGTATGGCCCTATTGTGCGTGGACTCTTCTAAATTGGTAAAGCAACCGTGTCTAACACTCAGACACTCAGAAACTCAGAATAGGGTTTGAAATGTGTCCGATACGGCTAGTTTGGACATGCACCAAAAAAGTGTGTATAAGTACTTGCATTTATTATAAAACTATACCTAAGACTTTCATTTTACGCATAAAATTCCTTTATTTTAGTTTGTAAACACCATTTTACTTTTAAAAGAATTAAAAGAAGTATTTAAGAAATATAAAAAAACTAGCCGTGTTCCGATGTCCTCAAATGTCGACACTTAGATACATACCCGCACCCGAAACCCATACCCGAGTCCATACAACATAGGTATGGCCAAAATCAACACCTATAGAGGCAATGCTTTCCAAAGATTTAATTTGTATCCTTGGACATGTATTTTTGTTTATAAGTGACATTTATTAGTACTAGATAAAACATACCTCCACAAGTTCTGAAGGATCATCTCCCCTCTCAATCTGGAATGGAAAGTTGAACTCATAAAACCTTGGTGAAGACTTTTTATGAACAGCACCATTTCTTATGACAATAAATCCTGAGTCTCCAATATTGGCGACATGAAGAGCCTGACAAAGATTAAACTGTCAGTTGATAGGCATACAAGCAGAAGTTCTGAAAAAAATACATCGCTTTGCTTTATAAACGTCAACCTGTAGGCAGAAGAAAACTCGGTGCAGTTTCAGTGCAGTTTCAGTGATAACAAACTGAATTTTTCAATACAGATATCTTCTGTACTATTTCTACTAATTATCGTGACAGTAAGTAACAGATATCTTTTCATATTATTTACTTATTTATTTTAAAACTGACACTCATCTAAGATTTCTAACACTTAATAGACCCCATTCCTCATACATGATTACATCAGTATGTCCACATATAAACATGCATACACTTCTTTTCTTTAGCTCTTTGATCCAACAGGCACAATCAGTATCAAATTATGGAACTCTTAAACTACTTATAAGTAAGCTTCAAATTTGATCATAGACATAGGGTGAAACATTCATTTTTAAATCCTATCTTCCATCCCCCCAAGATTAATAAGACAGTGGTGAGGGACATGTATTCAAGAACAAGGCAAAGGGAAAAAGAAAAAGGAAGGCATGAATGATGAAAAAAATCCTATAACAATGCGTTTTCTAACAAATGCATTTGCTTCTTACATATCTTTATCTTGTTAAATTTCATCATCCTATGATATAAGAGAGAATACAGTCCCCTATGTGGAGAAAGGAAGTTATATAGTGAACCCAATAATACCAATAAGGTTTTCTTGATTTGAATCTTAAAAAAAGGCACTAAAAATAGGAAAATGCTATTCTTCTAGAAAATTTGAAAAAAGGCACTAAAAATAGGAAAATGCTATTCTTCTAGAAAATTTGAAAATTTTCACCATAATGATGTGGCGAGGGCATTTTTGTAATTAAGAGTTATCATTATGAGTGTTTTATTTTAAATTAAAATGCTCTCATTCAACCACATGATTCTATATAAATTTTTCTAGATATATAGCATTACCCTTACAGTTGATAACTATGATTATCATGGCAATGATTATATGAGTATAGGTTCCAAACTTCCTTTTGAGCTTGCTTGTTTCAAAGAACTACATGTACCCATATCTTGAGTCCTGAGATTCTCTTCCTGGTGCCTAAACTAGACATCTGCATGCTGAGAACTACTTCCAGAATGGGTGACAGGTCCAGTCTCCAACCAATTTTTGTGTTGATTATCAATCAAACCATGTATTATATCAAGTCTTGATCTTTGATTGCGCAGACTTGGCCTAAATTTTCATATCATCTAGAACTTTTCATTTCACTTTGAGCTAAACATTCATGTTTAAATCCTATCTTCCAACCCCCCATAGATTAATAGAACAGTGGTGAGGTACATGTGCTCAAGAACAAGGCAAAGGGAAAAAAAAAAAGAAAAAAGAAAGGCTTGAATGATGAAAAAACCTACAATAATGCTTTCTCGCAAATGCATTTGTTTCTTACATGTCTTTACTCACCCTTTTGTTTATTGTTTTAAAATAGCAGTTACACTTGTGTCATGGACAATCTCAGTTTGTTTGTGTGCATGTTGTGTACTTTATAATGATCTTCTTGTACTTTTAAGGCCTAACATCTGATTGAACATTCCTTGAACACCTGTGTCCATTGAATTCTATGCAACTGGGTAACATTTGATTCTTTCAAATTAAAAAATCCCTTAGAATCAACAATATTAAATATAGACCCATCACTTTTATTAGAACAAACAATAATATAAGAAAGGCACGTAAAGAAACAAAGGGAGTGTTTGTAACTCTCGGGTGGTATATTGTTCTGTGTCTCATTAGATCCCCCAAAAAAAATGTGTAACATTTTCACAAGTAGGCCTTTGTGAATGAAAAGCATAACAAATAACGCTCATTTTCACAAGCAATAAAGGATCAAAATTTCGTTTCGATAGGACGATTCAGTTGGCTCAGAAACGGAAACATTTCGAAAATGTTTCGGGATATTTCGGAAACATTTCAGAAGTGATAGATATTAAAATAGTAAAATACAATATATTATATTTTCTCTCAATAAAAACTATACAACTTCAATAAAAAATTTATAAATTCGTGTCTATAGCATGTGTTTTGGTACTTTTTTCTATGTTCCAGTATGTTTTAATGGAAATAATATAGTTTCGTTATTCCACTAGTGTTTCACTTCGGTCTCTTAGGAAACAGAAACGTTTCAGCCATTTCAATGGAAACAAATGGAAATTTTGTTCCTTGCAAGCAATTTGATTACCAAACATCCATGCCTTCACATTAATCTTCAAAATGAGGGTTTAGATACCATACCTATTCAAAATATTGCGCTTCATTATATTGTTCCAAAATGACGGACTCTCGAGGAAAAAATGAAAAATCTACTTCAACAATCTCTAGTATACACTAGTCATCTACAACGAATAAAATAACACGCATGTTATAAGCAATCTTTTAGATTCCAAGTTCCTAAACTAATGACTTCAAGTTTGTTTATGTTTTGCAATAGACACTATCTGCATGCATTATAAGACATCACTATAGAGGACTTGGTAAATGTTGTTAGGTTTTGGGCAATGTAAAAACCACACTTCTTTTCTTGTTTATTAAATTTTCTTTTCTTTCTTTCCGCCATTTTCTTTTCTTTTCTTTTCTTTTTTCCCTTTCCTGTTGGAGGTACTAGAATACAAAATAGAGCTGCTTCTGCAATGCATTCTCTTTAACTTTAAACCAAAAGTAAGCACACTCTTGGAAAAAAGTTAAAACTTATTCTTTTTCAAAACGACAGTGGACAAATATCATCCACAATGTATAGTTCCTCACCAAATATCATGTATATGTTGTTGAGATATAACCGTGTTGTTTGTTATTAGGCAAAATAAAAAACTGACTTCCTTAGTCGCATAAAAATATACACGTGCACAAGACTATATACATGCATAACTAAAATAAATAATAAACGGAATTTTTTAGTGATTTCTTTCTAAAAGATTTCCACCCCACAGGGTGATGTATACCAAGGATACAACCATCACTCCCTTCACAGTAAGAGATTTCCTGCCAAAAGGTTCCTACCCAAGTACCCAGCAGGGTGATGTATCCCAAGGATGCTAACATTATGCCCCTCATAGTAAGGAATCACAAGGTATAGCTGGTTATAGTGGAACGAAGTCTTCTATTTACCTTCGTATTTGTTACCCAAGAGTTCATTTATGATCTTACTGCAGCCCTTTTCATTTGCCCACTAGGTCATTTACATTGCAAACCATCTTCCTAATGTTATATCCACAGGAGAAAAAAATTTCCTGAAATAGTTACCATATAAAAATGCACAGAGAAACACTAAACTTTTTCTGATAGTTACTCTTCTTAGTAAACTGACACTTGAAGTTATCACTAGTTTAAAATTCTGCACACAGTCACCTAAGAGATTTGATGCGTACCTTTAGACTTAGCTACGTATTACAAGGAAAAAGAAGGGCTGAAAATCATATGAGCAACTTCAATAACCAGTTTAACATTGTATCCACTACCCACAGGAGAAGTCTTAGGATAAGTATAATTACCTGACCATCAAAGTAAGCAACCAAAACCGTTGATGATCCAGGAGACAGTGCTTCAAGAGCACTTCGATTGAGAACTTCCTCAGGATTTGTTTGCGGAATATTTTGGAAATCTGAGACAATCTTTTGACAGTTCTCCATCAGTTCTCGGGCATAAATTCCTGGATTAATCCCTGAATATGAAATGCAGAACATATTACATTTGAAACAAGTATGTCTGCAAAAATTCAAGGTATGCCAAGTCTGTAGCCTTGAAAATAATTAGGAAAAAGATAAAAGAAAATAAAAGAAAAGAAGAGGAAGATACAGATTCAGTTCAAACAATAGCAGACTATTGACTATGGGGGTATCTAAAAGCTGTCCGGAACATTTGCTGATTGAATAGGTGTATAATATATTGAACAACAACAAAATCAGCATTACAGGCTGGTGGAAAAACGTCCACAAACAAACAAAGAAACAAAAAATGTAGGTTGATATGTGCACAGCTATAGAAAGTTGAAGCTGTCATTCTCTGTGTACAACAATATAAAATAATAAAAAAAAAGCATTACCTTCTAGTGTCCACTGACCAACTCCATCAGCCACACCCAACCAGTTCTGCCCAGCAATAAAATAAGCATCCTCCCCACCTGTCAAAGCCTGGCATTTATTATTGCTGCATTACTTATCTATGACATTTAATTTTATGCCAGAAGTTGAAGTTAAAATTTCATAGGTTACCCATAAACTTTCAGATATATTTCTAGTGTGCTAGAATATTCATAAACTGGATAAGCGCTTCCACAAACCCCATGTGAATTGTTGCAATTATTATTATTCATTTGGAAGTAAAAATCTTCCATATGATGCTCTGAAATGTTATGTTTGCCGACAATTTCTTAAATGTCTCACTAGGCTCAAATTTCAAAGTTCTAAGCTCTCTCTCAAGAATAAAAGCTAATATATAAGAAAATTTTGTGTCCATACCGCCCCCTGACCCCTCCCCCCTCAAAAAAAATAATACTAATAACAATAATAAAGACTCAATTAATCATAAACAGGAAGTAATGGATTTTTTTCCCCCCTGCCTACTTAGACTGACCCATTATTTGAGTAACCTGGTACAATTGAAATCTGACTGCCCACTTATTTGTCAGTTTGAATGCCCAATTTAGTTTCTGTAACTATTACATAAGCATGTCATTTTTCTTATAGTCCAAACCATAGACAGCATATGCATCATATGGAGATACCTTAGAGGGATGCGGCAATAAAGAAGCACCAGAGGATAGGACATATCCTGTTGTTGAAATTTCCTCCCTGTTTAGAAGTAAAATACATAAGTACGATGATTCCATGGATAGATAATCCTTCCAAAGTAATTTATACAGAAATTTGCCCCCACTGTTTTGGAAGAATTGACCATTATAAAGCTTTTCATTTTCACCCTTCTTAGTATGCCAGATTAAATCCCTCCCGGTGGAGATGCCACAAAAGTACCATATCTCATAATATTGACTTGCCTATTTATAAAGCAGGATGTGGAGAAGTGCCTTTGATTATGGTGTTATTATAAAACACGAGCTTACTTAAAGTAGAAATTTTATCATACGGATAAGACATTGGATGAATTAATAGTAAATAATATGTAGAACAATGATTTCTAAACTATATTTATAATTGTAAAATATTTAAGATAATCAAAATGTTCTCAAAATGAATGCAACCGAAATGAGAATGTTAAGATGGCTATGATACCATTAATGCACGGGCGCAAGCACATACGAGAGAGAGAGAGAGAGAGAGAGAGAGAGAGAGAGAGAGAGAGAAATTGGTGTAATAAAGATAACAATATAATTTGAAGGCACCTGCTAGAAGAGAGAAAGCAAAATAAACATAGGTCAAGGATGCGAGTAAGACATGATTGCCAAGGACTTGGTGGAGAATATAGCTCTAGATAGGGAAAAGAAGTAATCACATAAATGACTCCAAGGAATTGACTACAAGAAAGAGATGCTCATATACATGGAGGAAAGAGATGGCAGACGTGTGCCCTTTGGTGCTTGTAATGCAAACAACTGCAACTGCTCAAAAGAAAAGGGGCAGCATGTGTCACACAGATAATGATTCCTTATTCTATTCATTTAACGATTAAGCAACTAAAATGAAAATCCAGATTGCCAAGATACTAATTCAATTGATCTCTTGCACCAAATGCTTGGAGAAATCAGTAATTCATCATGTCTACAAAAGGGAGACAGGACAGAGGAGATGGCATAAGCAGAATACCTGTTTACAGCAGCATCAGTTAATTCCGAATCGACTGTTTCATGACCTGATACTTCTACAACATCACTATTCTGTGAATCATGGACAGTCTTTTCTCCTTCCAATACCATGTCAGGCGCACTGTCATGGACAGTCCTTTCATGGACCTAGAAACAACATAAACACAAAAGTTGCTCAGTTGCTTCAATCTTTATTGAGTTACAACTCAGTAAAGAGCATCAAAGTGGCTGCCACAATGTTCATACAGGACACACAGAAAGCTCTAAGTAACGCACTTTCTATCCACCCAAAGTAGCAATCACACCACTTACAAACATTGCTAAGAATCTGTAAATGAAAGAAAAGCCTCCTGACAACCTCACATGTCTAATATGCAGGTTGTTTGGATGAGATATTATGTGCCATAGGTGGGAAGTTTTCCAACAATGCAAAGAAAAATGAACTGGCAGAACATTTTAGCAGCTCAAAAAGTTGTCAAATAAGAATGTGGGTAGTAACTTTTGGATACTACCCTGTACCCACTGTTTACCACTACATATACATCTCAGTACAAGTTTTGAAGATGCAAAAACATTAGAAATTCATGAGTACAAAAAATTGAACGTGTGTAAGCCAGCCTGTAACCAAGGATCAAAATTTCGTTTCGAGAGGTTGTTTTGGTTGGCTCAGAAACGGAAACGTTTCGAAAACATTTCGAAAATGCTTCGAAATGTTTCGAAAACATTTTAAAAGTGACAAATATTAAAATAGTAAAATACAATCTTTTATATGAAAATTCTATAACATTTATAAAAATTTTAAATTTGAGTTAATACAGTTTATTGTTTCGGTATATATCATTGTGTTTTGGTGTATTTTTCTGTGTTCCGGTGTATATTGATCGTAATAATAGTGTTTCATTATTCCACTAGGGTTTTGTTTCGGTCTCTTAGGAAACGGAAATATTTCGGCCAATTCGATGGAAACAAATGAAAATTTTGTTCCTTGCCTGTAACCACACTAAATCATGGTATTACGCATCTGACCAACATTAGACTAATGTTGAAGATTGAATTAAAAAATTTGGAAGAAAGTTTTTAAAAGAAATTATCATATTTTGCTCTTAGATGAAAAAGGCAGGTTTTAAAACCATTCATGTCAAATAAACATGATACTAATTGGTCAATAAATATCATAAGCTAAGGTCATCTTGAAAGTTGTCCAAAGAAAGGACACCAAGATCATGACAATAATAATTGAAGTTTCAACTAAGCACTTCCGATACATGTTATACAAATTAAAGGATCAACAATTGAAGAAACAAGTCCTAAAACCCAGTATGTGTGACAAACAGAATTTCAGTTATAGAGCGAATTTCCTAACTTGAGGACACCCTGAAATTATTGAAAAGAAAAGGACCAACAAGCCATAAATTTTAATTCAACCGATAGAAAGTAAAGATTGAAATTAAGGGGGAAAAAAGGGCCACTACAACAGTATCTGCACATTGCTACTAGTTACCAAGACCAAAACTAATCCACAAGTATGAAAGCTCTTTTGGATATTGTAAATTACAGTTGACAGAGGACAAGGTAATTCTAATAAAGGTAATTCTAATTTTCAAGCACTTCATTATTCGATACATTAAGTTTCCACATGTTTGTGAGATACTCAAAATGAATAGAGCTTCTTATTCTTTGAAGGATTGGATATATCCATATAAATCTAGCCAGCAAGACCAAGAGAATAGAAAGAATCCTTTTCAATATGTGGTATTGTCCTTGAAAAGAATTAAACACATTATGGTACCCACAAGCATGAGTTTTGTTGCATATATTTTTTTGCATTACATATGAGGTCATAATCTTGACTGTAGTAATGACGTTTTTCACACGCGCGTGCGCGAACACACAGTTTACATTGGATAAGTATAGTGGATTAGTAAATGGTAACCAGCTAGAGAATTATTAGAGGAGGGACATGAGAATTTCCGAGGCGTTGAAGCTCTAATTTTTCAATAGGCTATGGATGAACTTAAACAGAATATTCCAGGTAAGCTTTCAAGCATATTATTAATTGACAATGACAATGCCAAATGGAGCGCATATTTCCTAAGGTATGTGATTGTAATTTAACAATGTTCTGGATAAAATATTAACTTGGTTAAAACCTTTTAACAAAACAAGAGATGATATTATGCTAGCAAAAGCCTATGATGAGTTCCCTTAAAATATAAGCAATGGCTTTAGAAAAGCAAGTGGTATCAACAGACAAGAAGTAAAATTGGCCTGATTTAAGTAAAGGTATGAAGGAATTATAGCTGTAGTGAGAAAAGTTGGAGTAAAGAGAAAGAAATTTTCAACCACAATAGATTTACATCTACGGTTAGCATTGAGCCCTATCTTTTTGCATTGTATAAGAATGAATCTACTAAGAATTCAAAAGAGGTCCAAAGCCATTTGTCATTTGCTGATGATAAAGCCATCCTGCACTATATGAGAGGAAAAGTTGACATAAAAGTTATCATAAATAAAAAAAACTTCCCAGAATCTATAGGCACTAAGACAAGATGCTTATCTTCAACCAAGTAAGAGAAACGCCAATGGGAAGCAATACAGCTTCTTTACTTGCAATTACATGAAGAATGGCCTTTTGGTATCATCACAACCTTCCCATTACTGGCTATGAGTTCCCTATCCTGTTAAAAATCATCAACCAACTCCCGCATGTCACAGGATACGGCCTGAGAATTTCAACTGTCTACCCTGAACAATCTTTTATTCTGTTTTTTTTTTCTCATACACGGTATTTATACTACCTTACCTAGTGTCTCTTGTAATAAGATTTAGGATAATTAGGTGAGTGAAATGCATGGTAACCACATTAGTACATAGAAAAAAAAATAGTGAAAGCCAACCTTTATTAAGCTTTCATTTCTGTTTGGGTCAATAAATTCTTCCAATGCGTCATGACTGGTTTCCTCATCAAGAATTGGTTCAGCCTCAACCAGATTGGATGTGGGCATGGTTCCAATCATATTACCTTCCACAGTATGCACACTTTTTTCCAGATCAAGAATTAATCCAGAGCTAGATGAATCACTCTCATTGATATTAGAAACATGAGCAGCTTCAGAGCTAGAATCATCACTCACTTCAATTGGAACTTCTTCAAAAACAGGCAATTCTACTTCTTGCGTATCTTCCAACAATATGTCATTTGATTCCACTCCAGAATCAATCATCTCTATAACAACATTACTTTTGCTCCCATTAACACCACTGTCTTTCGTGCCCACACCTAAATCCATGTTCTTAACAATATAAACCACCTCAGATGAGCTATACCTCCTCACTTCTCTCTCTATCTCTTTAACAATAACCTGCCTCTCATGTTCTCCATCCAAAACCTTCACAACATTAGAATTTTCTGTAGTTTCACTGATAAACCCTCCAAGTGCAACATTGGGTTCCTCTATTTCAACGTTTCTTTCAACCTCGCTTGTGTCACCAAACCGAAACACAACACTACCATCAGAACGCTCTGCACCAACAACCATCAAACACCGCATCAAAAATAGAAACAAGAAAGCAAGAACTAACATTAACCATCCCAAACCACACTTACCTATCAAAAAATAATAAAAATTACAACCCAGACTCACTTTGAAAAACCCAACAACAATTTCATTACCTTTTGAAGAATTAAGCAAGAATTCGGAGAATTCAGGACAAAATAAAAAAACTTACCGGTGATCTAAAAAAGATCATGTTTACATCGACTTCAATTTGGAAAACCCAAAAAGAATTTATTACTTTTTCCAAGAATTAAGTAAGAATTCGACTCATTCAGACCGAAAATTCAGAGACTTGGTAAGCGTACCAGCGGTTGAAATGAGCTCGAAGTCCGGCGACGAAGGCGTCGGCGAAGTGGGTTTCGAGAGCATAGTCAGACGAGGTGGTTTCCTTCTTCTTCTTGGGTGATGAGACGGGTGTATCGGGAGAGCAGAGAAGGGCGATTTGGGGGGTGAAGGGCATGGAATGAAGAGAGAGAAACTGTTGAAAGAGCGAGAGTCGAGGAAGTTACAATAGAAATCAGCCATTTATATTGCGTAATCGTAAAGAGATTCTTTGCTTATTGTATTCTCTGTGCATAAGGGTCTGTGTTAGGGTTTCGAATAAAAAATCGGTGTGTCACAATGAAGATGGAGATAAAGAAAGTATCAGACTTGAGAATGACCGTTATGTTTGGCTTTCGCGCGTGTAGAATATATTCAATCCCAATTTGACGATAAGCTGAACAGTGGACTGTATTGTACTCTAGGTAGGGCTCGAGAGATTTTAAACTTATTTTCCCAAAAAATAAAAAAGACATTTTTATACTTTATTTAATTATTTATTTTAGGGCAGCTTTATCGTTCAAGCAAATTTTAAGAGTAATTACACTTTATCTTTTGTGATTTGATTCAAAATCAGATGATTTTCTTGAATTTTAAAAGTGAATAAATAATCCCCTGTAGTTTTGGACTAAAGTACAAACATATAAAAATCGTTAAATTTAACGAAAATTCTATTATAGGGATATTTTTGTCATTTTATCTCTAAATTAGAACATTAAAAAGATAATTTGGCCTTTTTATGCCAAAATAAAGTGTTGTCTAATGAGATTTTTTTTTATTTTTTCACCAACTCATCTTTTTTTATGTTCTATAGAATTTTTTTTGTTATTTCACCGAGTCGTCTTTTGAATGTTATAATTTGAAGATATAAAATGACCAAAATATTCATATGATAGAATTTCAGTTAAATCTAATAATTTTTATTATATTTTTGGAATAAAAGGGGGTCAAATCATGTTTTTAATATTCTAAAATTACAGGAGTTCATGTGTTCACTTTTAAATCATAGAGGGATTATCTTATTTTAATTCAAACTACAGGTAAAATGTAATTACCTATAACAATTTTCGTTAAATCTAACGGTTTTTATCTATTTGCACTTTAATCAAAATCACAAGAGGTCATCTGTTCACTTTTAAAGTTCAAATGAGTCATCTAATTTTGAGTCAAACCACATGAAGATAAAGTATAATTACTCTTAAATTTTATATAAATGGACATTTGATACTAATAGGTTTCCCATAATGGTTCAAAGTGGACGTCACAACCACGATTCTGCAACAAGCCATTTCAGTCGATTTTTTGTTTTCTCGCAGTGAAATGTGGTATCAGCAATATTGTGTCTTAGATATTTTAGATGTGGAGAATTTTACCAATTTGATGGCAATTTTTTAGGATAATGGAGTCTTAATTGATTACATATTTTCATTTATTTTTGCGAATCATATGCAATAACCACGGCCTCCTTGAATAAGCTAAGAAATTAGATTCAAGTACAAGATTAAGAAGGGCAGTGTCTTTGCTCAATCTTCTTTCCTAAGCTCTCAGGAAAGGAGAAATCTTTGATTTGCTAAAAACCATGGGCATCATGAAATTATGCTCTGAGAGAGGCTTTAAAAGTCCCCCTTTGTCCAGCAATTGCTTGCTAGTATGTTCAACATTAATGATGTGAAATGCCTTGTTTGCCACTCAAATTTAAGTTTCATAAATTAGTGAGGAACCCGTCAATACTTATAAAGTAGGATTTCTAAAATTAATGACGGAAGTAAGAGATATTTTGTTATGTGAAATTTATTTTTTCTCTGTGGACTGAAGAATTTCTTTTAAAATAATACTATACAAATAGAATTTTTGTACATAGCATGATATAGTTGTTTGTCTTTCAATTTAAACAAAAACAATTACTATTTTAATTTATAATTTAAAACATGTTATTGTCACACTACTCAAATAAAGTTCTCGTATAGCTCTGTAAGGTAATGCTCTATGTATAAAAAAATTTAAATAAAATTTATCATCAAAATATAATAATTTATTTTAAACTAAAATACTCACTATACAAATTTTAATTACAAAAAATACTATTACCGCTCATTCGAATGAAATTATATGTGAATGGCATTTTCCTCTGGTGTGTACTTGTGTGCACAAGAGAACAAAGAGATCAAACTAGAGGCGATGGCTCGGTCCACGTGGTTCGAGACAATATCGGAGACGAGTATGGAAGGCACGATCCCATTGGCCCAAAATCTATCCACCGAGAGATCTCAGATTTCACTTATCCTACCTGGTTCCTCCACCCACATGCCTTTGATCACTGTCTCTCTCTCTCTATGTCTCTCTCTCTCCTCTTTGTTCCCACATATAAGGGCTATAACGTGCCCATTTTGTATTCTGAGGATCGAGAAGCTCAAAGCACCAGATATCTGTGTATACATTCATCCACATAAATATATATAATACTATACACAGATCTAGAGAGAGAAAGGGAGAGAGAGAAATGGCTGCAACATCAGCTGCGGTGTTAAATGGGTTGGGCTCTCCCTTCTTGTCCGGTGGAAAAAAGAGCCAGACCTTGTTGTCTGCACCCACCGGAGCTAGATCAGTCGCCGGCGGTGGTGCGGCGGCTCCCAAGAGGTTTGTTGTGGTAGCGGCTGCTCGTCCAAAGGCAAAGAAGTCCTGGATCCCTGGGGTCAGAGGCGGTGGCAACTTTATTGACCCCGAGTGGCTCGATGGCTCGTGAGTCCCCCTCTTATCTATACTTACACAAAACTATATATTGCCATTCTCTCTCTCTCTCTCTCTCTCTCTCTCTCTCTCTCTCTCTCTCTCTCTCAGGTTGAGTTGCTTACAGTTGTTTTAACTGACGAATTGCAGGCTTCCAGGTGACTATGGTTTTGACCCGCTAGGACTCGGAAAAGACCCTGCATTCCTCAAGTGGTACAGAGAGGCGGAGCTGATCCACGGCCGGTGGGCGATGGCGGCGGTGGTTGGCATCTTCGTCGGGCAGGCATGGAGCGGAATCCCATGGTTCGAAGCCGGAGCAGACCCCGGCGCCATCGCTCCCTTCTCCTTCGGCACTCTCCTCGGCACCCAACTCCTCCTCATGGGATGGGTCGAAAGCAAAAGATGGGTCGATTTCTTCGACCCCGAGTCGCAATCCGTCGAATGGGCCACCCCATGGTCGAGAACTGCGGAGAACTTCGCTAACGCCACCGGCGACCAAGGCTACCCCGGCGGCAAATTCTTCGACCCCTTGTGCCTCGCCGGAACTATCAAGGACGGAGTCTACATTCCGGACAGAGAGAAGCTGGAGAGACTGAAGCTGGCTGAGATTAAGCACGCTAGGCTTGCTATGGTGGCTATGCTGATTTTCTACTTCGAGGCTGGACAAGGGAAAACCCCTCTTGGAGCTCTCGGATTGTAAACTTAAGTCTACATTTACATGATAATGTAAAAAAAGCAATTGGATTAGAGAGAGTGCTAAGTTACCTTTTCAAGATGTGAGTTCCCCCCAAAGAAATTTCAAATTCTTTTGACTTGGATCTTCTTTGCAAGATAATGTATTCTTCCAGCTCTTTATCTTCTCTGTTTCCCTTTTAGGGAAGATCAGTGAGAATATTCTGTGGGTAACATAACAATGCCATGAAAATTCAGATCGGGTCAATGTGCAGATGTTTCTTACTGTAAGCCAGATACATACATATATATATATATATATTAATTCAAGCCTTTGATTATTTCTTCAAATACATTATCTTTTGTACACATTTTAGTGAGCGTCTTATAAGTAACTTTGCAAAGACTCATAGGTCTAAATTGATTGATCTTTTCTGGGTTGTCTAACCTAGGATTTATAGATCTCAGGAGGGGACTGGTTGGTTTGGTAACAGAGCAATGAACTGGGTGACAGAATGGGCAACAATAACGCGATAATCTTGAAGAAAAAAACAGGTCTGGAAGTCCATCAGGAACAGGGCCCTAGTAGGAACTCAAATGGAAAAATGCATCTTTAATATCAGCCTCAATGTCCCAATAACTTTGAGCATCTTTAATCAGTTTCTGTAGCCTAGTCTCCTCTAGAGTTCTTCAAAAGATCAATCTTATTTCTCCTCCTCCAAGTCAGATCAGTGATACAGAAGAACTTAATGGGGTTCCTCTCCCAGAAGGACTCAGGATGGAGTATACATTCCGGACAGAGAGAAGCTCGAGAAACTAAAGCTTGCTGAGATTAAGCACGCTAGGATTGCAATATTGGCAAAATTAATTTTCTACTTCGAAGCTGGACAAAGGAAGACACACCTAGGAGATAAAAGGAGAATGTTAAGAAGGCAATTTCATTATAGATACGCCAATCCTGGAACACCCCATTACTGAAAGAGGCTGACTTCAAAACAAAATGAGAAAATGTCGAACATTTTCAAATTTTTATGAAAACCAACATTACTGAAAATGGCTACTGAGCATCTGGGTCATAATAATGTAGGTTTTGTCTAAACACAGAACAGATGCCCATCGGTTCTAACAGCAACAAAATGGAAAGGTTGCTTTGGGATTTGCTAAAAGAAGGAAGGAAATAGATCGGAAACAACAGGTACTGCAAAATTTTAACAACATCAGTTGCAGGCATCATTCACGACCCCATAGCCATCAAAAATTCACCCTCACATACCACCTCGCCCCCAACGTATGCCTTCCCTTCCATCTTCGCTATGCCAAAGCGTTTCTGCAGCTTGACAAGTGTCATTCTCATCACCAAGGTGTCTCCTGCAATAACTGGCTTCCGGAATCTGACTTTGTCAACCCCAGCAAAGAAGAAGTTGTCACGGGATCCTCCCACATCTGGCTGCAGCATAACTATGCCACCGACCTGTGCCATTGCCTGGATCCAACAGCCATGCACATCAACATTAACCCAAACATTAGCAGGCTTGTGCAAAGATTGTATCGTGTTTTAGGAATTTAGTGATTGAAGACATATGCACATGTTAATTTGAGTTATTAACAAGCAATGGTAGGACCAGTAATTTTTTATTTGTTTTAAACAGGGACAAATTCTCCAATCAAATATCAAATACGGAATGAATATTTTCAATTCTATCATAGATGTTTCACAACTACAGTCAAAGCATAACATACCTCTTCTTATAGAAGTAGAGGAGAAAGGGGAGGGTATCTAGTATCTTTTAATTTTCAGATGCAAATATTTCCATCAGATTACCGATAACTGTTTCAACAATCATCAGTGACTAGAATATGTATGCAATGTGAGGGGAAAATTTTAGAAATAGTGGTGCAAGAATGGTCTTATCATACCTACAACCAGAAATTTGGGGTGTATGTTATGATCAAAATGTAACTAGAGTGCAGTGCTTATAACAGGACTGGCCCTTGGAAATTTAACTATTTAATTTTATCAATAAATACTTCTTCTTTTTGTCAATGAAATTTGTTTGTTTGGATATTTATGCCTTGCATTTGTTCTGGAAGTTGGTTTCAATACATTAGGTTACCTTATTGAATAGGGCTAAAGGTAGGTTTCTATAGAATGTGTTTAGTTGACCAGGCTGTTTAATTTATTTTAGAATCCAGACTTGCATGATAATGAAACTTTCAAGCTGGAGATGGTAGACTTGGATGCCTCTGGAGTATCTTAAGTTCGTTCACCCCCATCTCCTTGTTCTCTTCATTTATTATCACACCAGCCTTCAGCTTTCTCTAAGATTTTGCATATGGCATAGAAAAAACTTCTTATTTTTGGAACATAGCATTTGGTTCCCTACTGGTATCGACAATAATGTTGGTCCAAATAAAGTTGAATATATTTAAAAGTATAACTATGACACCAGGACACAGAATACAGAGCGCGAGAGCAGGAGATTCAAAAATACTCAAAGGTTGAGAGCTTCTCTAGAGCAGCAATGTTAAAACATATGGAACTCTACAGTTATTGGAAGTTGTTCAACACACACACACAGTATATCACAGTACTTACCTGGCTATCAGGCAGTAGCTCAAATAATGTGAAGGTTTTCAACTCGATAGATGGATGGAAACACTAATCAACTCACTTGTAAATTGTAATCACAACAAATCTGTGGTTTTGAAAATGCAAAATTGCACATTCAGCGAAATCCCTCACAGTTTAGTGTGTGAATTAGAGGACAATCTGTCCCCATTTCACATGTATTAGCTATTCCAGTCCACATGAAACACAAACTCAATTTTCCTCCTTGCCATGATAAGTTTCTCTCGTCAACCATAAAAAATAAATAAATAAATAAAAAGTTTCTCTCATCAGTTATTCCGTCAACCAACTTATATGATATCTCATAACAAAATCATTCTAAAAGCAATGTTTTGAACTTTTATCGAGACAGAAGGCAACATTCTGAAGACAACTCTATCATAGCACAAAGAAATACAAATATATCGTATGATCTAATCGTCAGCTTTATATTAGTTCTTTACAATAAGGGAGTAATACTTCAAGGTATTGAGGAACCAGACTTTTTAAGATACAGCCAGATGCTTCAGTCAATGTACATTGGGACTTCATTCCTTACTTTTTTTTGTGTATCAGAGTATAATCCGTAAATTAGACTTATCTGTATCAATGTGCATCAGGATTTAAGCAATACATCCCGGAATTAGTGGACACTTTAACCTTTGTACAAAGTTTGAAATCCTACCAAAAGCACAAATTCCCCAAAAATTAAAAGTTCCTGGGCAGTTCTGTTTCCACTGACAGCTGCATCATTGTTAAAAAGCCCTTGGACTCTGATCTTGATCTCTTTGTGCCCTTGGGTTTCCTACCAGTGCAACTTTTACATTAACATACCATTCACATTACATCATAAAGAGGGAATACTGATATGCAACTTCCAATTCCCTTTATGATATCTCATAAAACGTCTTCCAACTCCAATACAAATTTCACCTTGATGCCCTCTATATGGACTTCGAGTCCACTATGACCCGATTTTCTCCCATACAACACAAAAAGCTGCTTAGGAAGAAACAAAAAAAAAAAAAAGACAATCCAACTATCCAAAATGACGCAATTAGCAATCTTGTAGTTGTTCTATTTGTCAATGATTCTATTAATCTCAACAATACAAGTGATAACCAGGTGACTTTCTCAATTTTCAATGGTGAGTTAAAAGTCAACAGCTTTTTTTGCTAAACATTCTACTGTTAACATATTAGAAGTCCCAGAAACTGTATTTGCTACGCTAAAGGAATCAGAGTGAACTACATCTTAAACTAAGGTTTTGACTATTGTACATGCATAGGTGTGGATAATTAAAAAGAAGAAACAAGAAAAGGCTCAAAGGGAGTCAGAGTATATTATTATTTTTTAAACAGTCATACTTATTGGTGGCACATAAAAAGTGAGAAAGTTACTATTCAAAGTCCAGCACCAAAATGGAGCAAAAATGTGTAGAAAGCCAAGCCCCCCCCGGCCAACCCCAAAAACTCTGATACCTGAGCTTTGGAGACTGTGTTACCATGTCAGTTAAATAGCTTAACCTCAATAGAAGGGCCTCGCATATATCATCTCTCATAAAACTCCACTTAACCAACCATGACATAAAAACCCATGTAAAATGAAATTTAGATAACAGAGCAAGTGCAATTGGCAAAACCATTGTAAAAGTTATGATAGAAGTGGGTAATAACATTGGTTTGCATGATCCTAAGAGTTTGCCAGCCCAAAAACTGATGCCCTTAGCTCTAACTTTTGAACCACGACCCATATTCTCATTACATGTTAAGATTATATAAACGCCTGCCCATTAGTAATTAATAATAGCCCTTTGAGGGACGTTTTTCACGATCTTTTTGAGATGGCCATAGACAAGGAAACTTCAGCGGGGAGTTAGTTATTTGTCTATCTCTTCGGGTGATATAGTATGGTCTCCACAGTTCATAAGGAATTTACAGGATTGGGAGCTGGAATCGATGCAAGCTTTGTTTGGAATGTTGTATGATTGTAGAATCAACACGGCAGGGGGAGACTTAACGTTGTGGAAAGCTTCAGGGAATGGTTCCGTCTTTGTTTGGTCATTTTATCGAGCTTTATGTGGCCAAAGGGAAAGCCCGTATTCCTGGAAAGAAATTTGGAAGACTAAGGCACCTCGAAGGTGGCCTTTTTTGTGTGGACAGCTGTTGTGGAGTCTATTTTGACTGTGGATAATTTAAGAAAGAGAAGGAATCTTATTTTGGATTAGTGTTATATGTGCAAGAATAGTGATGAGTCGATTGATCACCTCCTATTACATTGCCCATGGCTTGGGATATTTGGAACATGGTTTTCTCTTTGCATGGGGTGGAGTGGGTTATGCTTTCATCAGTTGAGGGCTTGATGTGATGTTGGGGTCGTGGTTGTCCAAGCAGGAGGGTTAGAAGGATTTGGGATGTTATTCCGCGTTCTGTGATGTGGAATATTTGACAAGAGAGAAATAGCAAAGCTTTTGAAGGAGTGGAGCATCCAACATATAGTTTAAAGGGAATTCTTCTCATTTTCCTATTTTCTTGGACGTATGATGCTACTCCTTTTAGTTTGTCTACTTATGTAGACTTATGGGTAATTTGTATATGCCTGTAGACTATGTTACCTAAACTCGGGTACGGTCTCAGGTGCGTGTAACTTTCCCAGTATTGGATTCATTTAATTCTCCTATTCGAGGACAATGCTAAATTTTATATTTCTTAAATAATTCTTTTGTTTTTTTAAGGTAAAATGATATTTACAAACTAAAATATAGCATTTCATGCATAAAATGGAAGTTCTATTATTAGTTTTATAGTAAACTCAATTATTCATATATACTTGTTACATGCATGTCTAACTAACCATATCGGACACATATCTCATACTCTTGTCTGAGTGTTGAGTGTCTGACATGAGTATTTCACAAGTTTAGAAGAGGCCAGAAAACATAGCCTGTCAATATATAGGCAGCTGTTATATAGGTGATGTTTTTTTGTATATGCTAGTTGTACACAATTTGCCCCCTTTTAGGCATTTGCTCTTAATACATATTTACTTATCCAAAAAAAAAAAAGTAAATAATAACAAAAGAAAGAATCAATAATAACAAAAGAAAGAATCTAGCATGGTATAGGTAAAGGTCTTTCTATTAATATGAGTTGCTAAATAGAAATCAATAACCTCTTAGTTGTCTGTCTTCTCCATCTATTTTGATTAGGATTTCACAGAATCTTCAATCAGCAGGAAACTTCTCTAATTTCACAATAAGTAATTTTATCTTAATAGACACAAAACAAAAGCAAAAATTCACAAACCAAAGTGAATTTTTTAATTAAAAAAATGCTTCCATAAAAAATTTAATTACACAGTTACACTGATTTCAATTAGTTGTCAATAATAAACCAAAACCAGAGAAACCTAATAGAGTTGTGTTATTGGTCATGAAAGGTGCAATTTAAGTATACAGGGAGCTAAAAAATTGCAACCCACGCTTTGCTCAAAGAGTATACAGTCATGGCTCCACAAAGAAAATCCTCAAGAGTCTTTAACATCCACATGTCAAGAAAGCATGAGCAAACACAAAATTCAGACATTTTTCGGTGGGACTAAGCCAATCTGATAGCTTATTAACATTTCTAGTAACTGATTCAAGAGCTTCAAGAGCACAAATAACAGGCAGAAGAATACATAGATTTGAAGACAAAATCAGCTGCAAAATCAGCCAGTTTGATGAAGTGCCAACATTTGAAATTACACAACGAAATTCATAACTCATAAGCAGTAAACTAGAATGCACTTGAAAACATAACTGTTACACAATCATTCAGACTAAGAAAATGAGCCTGCAAGTATGTAGCAATTACCTCAACCATGAGGACACCAGGCATAATAGGCCTCTCAGGGAAATGCCCAGGGAAGAAGTTATCATTTATAGTTACATTCTTGATGGCAACAGCTGAAACTCCTGGAGTGTATTCAATCACTCTATCCACTAGAAGAAATGGAAAGCTGACCCAAAAAGAACAGAAAAAGAAACAAAGACATAAAAATTTAGATCTACATATACATAATTTATTCAGGATTGAACTATAAGTAGAAAATCTGCAATATGGGTTTTCGAATTTTACTCTTTAAACACAACAAAACCATATTTTTTAGCCAAATGTTGCAGACAATGGAGCAGGTATGCATGAATTTACAAATAAACAAAGAAATATAGAAACAGTTACCGGTGGGGTAAAATCTCGCGAATCTGATTGATATCAATCACAGTCGGAAATGCTGGGTACCCTGCAACAGTAGATTCAAAAAATTAGAGATAGAGAGAGAGAGAGAGATTAAATAGAAGGAGAGAGATTGTAGAGAAGCAAATGCATACTCAATTCTATGGGAACCTCTCCGGTGGTATTTTCTTTCCCGTTTGCTGAACAATTGGTTACGACACAACTGCGATTGTTCTTCGATTGTGTCGAAACAAGGAGAGATCTGGAGATGGAAGCAGAGCTTCGAGACGACAAGGCCGTCATCGATCGAGGCAAAGACAGAGAGACGTTGTGGCTTCGGTGAGAGAGGGATGAGTGAGAGCTGAGAGGAGAGGAAAGAGTGTGAGAGAGAGCTGTCGAAGCCATTGATGAGAGAGAGAGAGAGAGAGAGAGATGTTTGTATTGGCAAATATTGGGAGGTTGGTTTGGAGGTTTACGATTGAGTGTGTGTATTTATTGAGAATGCGATGGGGGAAGGGGGCGACAGCAACGAGGAGAGAGCGAGTGAGTGAAGGTTTTGCCGTTGAACAAATTGAGGAAAAGAGCGGAGATTCCTACGTAGTTGCCAGGGGAGAGAGAGAGAGAGTCGTTTTACTGGTTGGCTACTCTCTCTGTAAACGAGATAAGTCAGTCTAGTGGTGGATTGTTCAGACTCAAAAAGTTAAAACAGCTTTAAAAAAAATGTAGGGTTAATTTTATTTTGCAACCGTATAATTCGTACAAAATTTTACTTCAAAATTTTTGTTTTGGTTTTATACTTTTAATTTATTATAATATTAATTTTTTACTAACATTTATTTAAAAAATGGATAAAAATGTGCACGTGACAAGTGCATAGCCACATTAAGAGACGAGGATGTAAAATTTAACTTCTTTTTCTAATAATTTATAACAAATCCCTTGTAAATGACTTCAAAATTATTAATGTATATATATATATATATAATGTAATTAGATTTCATATAAAAGTTCATAATTTGACTCAAGTGAGATACACGTGAATCTTTAACTGGAAAAATACTGAATTTTACTTTTTGGTCTTTTAAAAAAGGCTATGTGCTTGCCCCATAAAAAATTTTTACCTATTTTTCACATAAAAATTAGTAGAAGATAAGCATTATAACAAATTAGAAATATATAGACTTAATTATTATAATTAAAAATAAAAATTATAAAATAAAATTTTATATAAAATACAAGCGTGTAAAATATAATTTACCTAAAAGTGTATTAAAATTTAGCATGTTTATCTTATATGTCGATCTCTATGTATGGGTCTAAATTCGATCCAGCATGGTTTAACCTGAGGTCCAACGCCCTCGTGAAAAAAGTTAAATTCCTAAGTCTAAGTTTGATCCAGCATGATTTAACTTGAGATCCAACGCCCGGGAAAAAGGTTAAATTGCCCAGGTCACATGGTAAGGCTTGGGCATTTGAGTCAAAGCTTTCAAATACGAGTCATAGTGTCACGGGTTGGTAGGTTAGGCATCACACGGTGACAACAATGTGACCCGCTATGATCATACGCAGCAGAATTAATTCGTGAGGTGACTATTTCCCAAGCAATAGTCCCACCAAACTCAAATATCAAGACATAAGAATATGCGCTCCTCTAGGATCCATCTGTAATGTGCCGCACATCATGTTAAGCTTCATCCTCCGATGCTCAAGCCTTTTGGCTAACCCAAGCTATACGCGATAGTAACGTCATTCTCAAATGCGCACACACATGACAAGTAATGTGTTTAGCGCTAGTCCCTCCCGAAACGCAAGTAAGATAACAATGTACAACCGGATATGCGCGTGAGCTAAGCATCACCTGTTAGGTATGATACCTCCATCCATGAAGCTCTTAGCACCCCGCGTCAAGGTTGTTGCCTGCAAGGATAGGCCTCATCAAATAGTAAATGTTAAGCCCACAACATAGTGTCTCGCGACACCAATGTTAGCCAAACCAAGCGGTTATGTGCACAACCGTGAATCTAATGCACAAATGTATACAAGACACACGACATGCAAGTGTGCACATCGAGGCCCAATCCATCATGAGCATAAGCCCCACCATGATACAAATGTGGCATAGCGGGTGCGAATGTTACAACCCCATCCTCGACGCCAATGCCTAACTTCTGCCCCACCAGACACAATGCCGCCTGTGTAGCCCCTTAACTAGCATAAGAACTACAGCCACGTGTCACAGCCGGCCCCCAAGTCTGGCCCACTCCCTTGGGGGACTCACTTGAATGCTGTCACTTTCGGTAACACCAGGGGGTGGTAAAATCAACACCAGGACCTCCCCTTATAATAGCATCCTGAGCCATCTCCAAACTGATATGAGAAAACATCCTACCCCCTCAAGGAGTCATAATTCATATATCTAATAAATATGAAAAATACAAATTGCGAGATTGTCATACCATCGACCAACCACTTGGCCTCACTCATACAAAGACTCACTACAACTATAGATTGAGCACCAAACCTCCAAATTTAGGTAGGTTGGACTGAAAAGGGAAGCTCTGCCGAATTTAGTCATCAAGCACTCTCAGTCTCAACTACCACTTATTTTTATTCTACTTCTGCGTTACCCTTCATCTTGGACAATCCTT